>JBAIAC010000177.1:0-387500 GCA_037349315.1 Chelydra serpentina | reverse complement strand
TGTTCACTGGCTGCCCCCCCCAGCATTCCCATTGACCGGCTAACGTGCTAAAACTACAGCTGCCTTGTCTACACTAGGAATGTAATGTATGTTAAAAAGACACCTTTTCCCGAGTGTAGACATGGCCTGTAAATGAAGTTAAATACGGAAGCAAGTCTTTGAAAAACTAGAGCTCAGTAGTTCTGGCTAGTTGCACAGCTGAAACCGAGATATTCTAGAGCTGTGATATTACAGTTAAAGTCCAGCCCACGCTTCTGATACATAGGTCGGCTGCTTTAAATCTCACCAGGGGCAGCTTAATGCAAAAACCTAACCCACACCTCAACACAAAGCAAAATATTGGACCCCCTCTGGTTCCCAGCCCTTCACTGGCAGCAGGACTGGCTGTAGCAGGGCCCGATCCTGCAAGGTACTGAGGCCTTGATCTTTAAAGACACCCTAACTCCCACTGAAAAATCAGTGGCAGTTAGGCATCTAATACCTTTGAAGACCTAGGTCTGATTTCCCTCACCTCTCACTCCATGAGAACTGAGGCCACTCAGGACCTTGCAAGAATGAATACTTGAGTTTTTTCATGAAACTTAATACTAAACGCACCAACCCTGTAATCCACATTAAAGACAACTGCCATTACAATCAATGCAATTTTTGCCTGGGTAAGGAAAACAGGATTGGGCCCATGACAACAATGACAAACCCAAATATTCTCCACTGACCAGACTGACATTTTTACTCACGGTGAAGCGTATCTTACACCACTGTAGCCTCACTGACCCAGTGGAGTAAATATTACTCATCTAGGGGAAATCCTAGCCCTACTGACATTAATGGCAAAACTCTTGTTGACTTCAGTAAAGCCAGGATTTCACCAACCGAGTAAGGATTTATCTCCACCCAAAAGATGATCTGACTTCACACACGCCCTCCTGCATTGTGGATGTATACGGCACCTGTACGCCATTATAGCTACATGTAGACTAGGGCTTGTAGTGGAATAACTGATATTGGTAAAAATTGCTCCCCTAACCACAACAGTTATAGCTGCACAAAATCTGGGTGGAGGCTAGGCCTATCAATAAATATCACAATGCAGCACCATACAATGTCTCTACCATGACAATCACTAAAGACATGCTTGAAAACAGAGGATTTATTGTGGAACCAGGCCCATTAAAACTGGAAAAATAAATTCAACAACTCATTTATTTGTATTTTTGGGTAAAAACGTTTTTTTCATGTTAACAAAAGCAGAATAGGTTTATTTAGTGTTCATTTCACACCTTTGACAGTTGCAGCTGTCAGGAAAAGAAATACAGTATTAAAATAAACTGAATAAAGTTGCTCACCAACAAAAAATATTTCACACGATGCAAATCTGTGGATTGTAACATCAACAGTATAAAATGTAACAAAATCGGATTTTTTTTTTTTTTTAAAAAAGCTTTACACGATAACAGTCCAGGCTATAAAACTATATAAGCATTGTATAAGAAATGTTAAAGTCAACAAGTCTACAGATACATCTTGTAAAAACCTCAACAAATGTATAATATCTAATAACATTTGAAATCATGCACAAATTTGTACATTTTTAATGGGAGACCTAATGCTTTAGGTACTTGGAATGTACAATTAGCAGACATTTGTAAAAAAATACCAACATTTCTTTTTAATTTAAAAAACCACAAATCTATAGAAATCTACTTTCTCAAGAACTTCCCCTGACATAACCTCAAACTATAAATTATTACTTTTATGAGAAGAGCCCTGTGGTGCTAAAAAAATAATACTAATGTGAGATGCTGTCAGCCTGATATGTTGTATGCACACGGGGAAAAAATAAACCAAACAACCATGTTATGATGATATTTGCCTCTTTGTGTTAGTAAAAGAGATAAGATCTTCTCATAAAAATACCTCCATGCCTTCCTGGTCCATACTAAAGTTTCCCTGTTTATTTAGTGTACTTTTAAACAGTGATTTGGCACAGAGGCACATAAATAGCATACAAATTTAAGTCCAGCAAATTAGGCATTATTGGCATTTTTAGCATGCGTTAGACTTAAAAGCGATATACAATCATTGTACTTCCCCTATAAAGAATGCGGCTCTTCTTGCTGTTTTGCCAGTGTGTTATTTCTTAAATTCGAAAATGCAATGATACCGGCAAGGAGAAAAATAAATAAATAATGTGCAGCATTCAAAGTCAACATTTAGCTTTGCTGCATACTTGTTTTTAAGATCAACCACAAAGAAGAATACCTTCATTCAAAAATAGAAAAATAAACACCCACACCCCCTTAATTCACAGTGGTTAAACTGATGGAAGAATTCTTGGCCTTAGTTTTTCAAATATGTAAAAATAATCTCTCTGTTATTTGTTTGGATTTAACACTGATGATGTATTGCAAAATAAACTTACCTTTGCTCACTGCAATCCAGGATAAACAATTTTTTTTTAAATGAATATATATTTATAACATTAAATGTTATTTGTTAAAGGACTGTACATCTATATATTCTCTCAATATTTCCCATAAACACAAAAGAAAAACATTAAATATGGAGAAAAATATATTAATCAGGATAAAAAACTTAAACGCAATCAATTTTAAAGTTTACAGTAATGCTATGCTATTTCAACCAATGAACAGATATGTTAATGTCTATAAATAAATTTACAAATATACATGTTAAGATACAATTTTTAAAACAAAACTGTGAAGATATAAAAAAAATAAAAATCTTTTGCCCAGATCAGTATATCCTAGATTGCAATGCTCTTATTTTGAGAGGTTTCCCTCTCAGTACTGCTTATATATTTACAGATATGTACACAATTCTCTGGAATAAACCTTTTTGATACAAGTTAAAGGTTCTTGCCTACAGGTACCCGTAATTTCTCTCTTCAAGTCACTGCGGATGGATGGAGACAACTTGCTAGCTTTAAAGGGGAGAAGTACTGAAACAGCAGCTTCTCTTGGGCTTTAAAGACAAAAACCAAAAACTCACATCTCCATCTCAAGAGCGTGAGTTTTACATTCTTAGAGCCTGATCCTGCAGCATCCAGCACACTGGCAAAATACTGCATTCACGTGAAGCCCCCCTGAAGACAACAGGGCTCTGGAGTCAATGGGAGAGCGCTCAGGGGTCGATTTATCGCATCTAGACTAGATTAGTTCCTTCAGGCCAAACAGTGCTTTTTGACTTCTTATATAGCAAAATGGGGGAAAAAATAACCCCAAACCCCTACAACCCTTCTATGGCTCAACAACAAAAAACTTCTTGAATTACCAAGCAGTTTCATTCAAAGATCCTTCACTACGATTTGTCCTTGGCCTCCCCCAAGCCTACATTCATGAGGTTTTTTCCATGGTCCGTCTGTGTTTTTGGAGTACTCATGTCCTGATGACACCATTGCATTTCTGGTGTTTGGGAAGACATGGCTCACCTGGCAGACGGTCCTGGGCAAACGGACTCGTCTCCCGAAGAGCAGGTGGTGTGTGTGTCCTGGCAGGTGGCGGAATACTGCTCAAATGGCACGTAGTGGTCAATGTACTCCGAGTCCTGCAAGGAGAAAAGTCACATGGTCACATGGTCGGGGGTGGGGGAGAAGAGATAGCTAATGATGCTGCAATGCTTTTCAGTTACCACAAGCATTAGGGTTAGATCTGGGAGTGCCAGAGCTGGGTTTTGAACACTCCCGAAGCATGAGGGTTTCGGGATCTGGGACTTTGGCTCAGCCAGTTATAAAGATAGGGCCCAGGTCTGAATTTCAAACCACCTCCAGAGCTCAAGAGAAATCAACTGCAGGGTTCTGGTTCAGGCCCATCTCTGCTCAGGACGGATCTTTAGCCAGAGAGAAACACTTACATCAGTTAATGTGACAGTAAGGACCCTATCCAGGTCTTCCACTAGCTGCTTAAATGTTGGCCGTTGCGATGGGACTGCATGCCAGCAATCCCTCATGATCATGTACCTGAGGAGAACAAAGAGCAAGAGGCCTTCCCTGTGATCGGGGTAGGGGAGAGAGAAGAGCACGGGTGCAGATATACATGTCCCAGCACAGCCAGGCTTCGGCCCAAGCAATTGCTAGGGCAGAGCCAGCCCCCGCTCCTTTGCATTGCCCTACACAAAGTGAGGCATGCAGCTCCTTCTGTGCCTGAACCCACTGCCCAGCCCAGACCTGGCCACCAGTCAGTGCATTGCTGCAGGGCATGACACAACCAGCCGGTAAGTAAAGTAAAGAAAGGGGATCCCCTAGCTAGGGAAACCTCTCCAGCACAGTACCTTAGGAACCCACAGTGCTGGAGCAAAAGAGGGGCAGGTATGGAAACGGGGTGTGAAGAGTGAGGGAAAGCCCAGGCTACAGAGTACTGAGAAAGGCAGCTGGGTCTATCAGCAGTTTTATTACTATAGCTGTCTATCACACAGTCCTTGACAATGGCATCGGGAGCATAGGCCTAAGCTTGCCAATGGCTTGGAGCTCTATGTAGCCCCAGCATTCATGGTCTTGGCAGCAGGACCGGAGGCCCCAAAGGGAAAATGAGGAGCAGGAAATTCACACTTCGACTTCTTTGACATGGACACACCCCCCTTTACAATAACGTGGGTAACCTGCAAACCACAAAGCTAGCCATAAATTATCACATTTGAAGAGGAAGCCATTGGATTATCCAAACAAAAGCCCCTAATGTCCTAGTCGGAAATCTCGTTTGTATGGTAAACAATGATAAGGCCTGGCTCTCACCCTGTCACTTTGCTGGGAGCAAGAGGACACTCATTAGGCCCTATTGGTCTTGAGTGCCCTCTCCCTTAAGCAGTAACCAATAACGTTTATAGGAGAGGGCGTCCTCCCACAGAGATGCAGCACTTATGAAACAAGAGCACATACCAATTTCATACAGATTGGTCTGCTTTTAAATCCAACATACAGCAAGGGAAGCTTTGCCTACAGCAGGTTTGTCCACAGTGTGGAGTAGGCAAAGCCAACTGGACCAGGGAAGAGTTAAAAGACAACAGCCGGGAACGGCGAGACAACGGGCTTAAAATGGAGTACTGCTAGCACGACACTCACTGAATAGTGATTGTCCTGCCTCAGTCCCAGCGTACTGACTGGAGTTAGACACAGGCAATTAAATGTTACTTAATTCACATTCGTTTAGGGCGTTACTGAAGCTGAAACAACTAGGAAGGAAACTAATGATATCATTTTCAGAGGCTCAGAACCGGCCTCCTAGGAATGGTCTCAGGGCCAGAGAAAGTGTTTCTCATCTGCACAGTGACCAACGTGCCGGGAGCGGTGTACTGCCGCAATCAGACAAATACATCGGGCAGGAAAAGCTGCATTCAAAGGGTAAGTCACCAGAGGCGGTGCTAGCCCATTGGGGGCTCTAAGAAGGACTATCCTCTCCTTCTGCTCCTCCCACAACACATACTGCTCGGGGCCCTAAGCAATTGCTTAGTCTGCTTATGCCTGAGCCTCACTAGGCAAATCCATAGACCTGAGCTGGGCACGGGTTGACATGAATCGACCAAGCATAGCAAGCGTAGCTACATATTTTGTCTGTCAGTGACATAATGAGTCTAAATGCATCAGGCTCGGTAAGTCTATCTGGAGCCAGCCGGACAATCGCACAGCAGGGCCAGCTAAATAGTAGTAAGTGGGGGTCAGACAAAGGAATGGGCAGCGTCATTTATCCACACACCCCCTGGAGAAACTGAATTAAGAAGGAAAATAAACTCATGCATCAGTCAAGGTTTCTAGAAATGAAGCCGTGAGGCTACTCCCTCCCATGCTCTCACTTACAGGTCATGAGTGCAGTTTTCTGGCTTGTCCATCCGATGGCCTGCTTTTAAGAGTGTGAAGAGATTCTCGCCTGGAATTCCCGGATATGGAGACCCACCCAAAGTAAAGATCTCCCATAGCAGCACTCCAAAAGACCAGCTGGGAACCAAAGAAAGATGTTTAAAATTCAATGAGGTTTCTTAGTTTGTTTTTTGCTTTATTTCGGTGCAGCCATGCATAGCTAACATTTAAAAGTCCACTTCTTCAAAATATCTTTTGCCTCCTTAATTTCTCTCTCTCTCTCTAATTTAGGTAAACTGACGTGTCCATTGCTGAATTACCTATGTGCTGAAACCATGATTGGCATACAGCCATTAAAGCTAGGTAGGTTAAAGTAAACATGGTTTTGTACAATCAATTAGTTGACGCCAAAAAAGCAAAATGTATCAGATAATTTATTTTGTGAATTATTGTCTGACCAGCTCCAGTAACTCTGATCAAGTCAGGTAGGGCCTGAGCCTCCTACTGTAGCTAAGTCAATGGTAATTCTGTTTGAGCAAAGACTGAAAGATCAAGCCTTTCTGCGATTCAGTCTGCTCATCTACAAAGTGCGTATGCAACACTTGCCTATGTTCATATAGATACTAGGAGGCTTAGCTCAAGAGCTTGGAGATCTTTGGATGAAAGCTGCTATCTGAGGGCAGAGCAATGTCGCACGTACAGCACTGTATTTCAGAGTCAATTACAAAGCTTATTGTTGAGCGGAGAGCTTTGTTTTTTGCGATCTGTCTTCACCAGCACTGGGTTCAGAGTCCCATTTGTGCTTAGCAGCGTATTTGTCTTTATGAGCTTCCGGTATTTTGTTTTGCTTTTATTTTATTTTATTTTTAATGTGGGTAATGCTTACACATCGCTCTGGTAAGTGTAGACCCAGTCAAACAATGCTTCTGGAGCCATCCATTTCACAGGCAGCAGACTCTGTAATTAGAAAGACAAAGGGAAAGTTACATCTGCATATTCACTCAGCCATAACGCACCATTTGAATCTTCTAATCCAGTTTGAAACGTTTTCATTAGCAACCACATCTGCTTCCCTGATCACTGTGCAGGCAGTAGTGGCCACATGTAAACAGATTATAACATTTGATCCCCGGTCTTCACTGACTATCTGCGTTATAAACACCCTCCCTCTTGCATGCTGCATTTCACTGCCAAGACAGGTTTAATGTATCAAGGCATTTAAATCTGTGCATGAAAAACAGCATCCATCGTGTACGAAGGCAGCTGTGGGGCTGGACCTTTTCAAAATAGAGTGGGACCAACACACATGGGCCTCGAAGAGACCATTTCACTCAATGCAAAAATGCTGCTTAGTCTGAACTGTAGGGGGAAATGCACAGAGTGAATTCACCCAATGGCTTCACTGTGATCCAGCTGAAATCAAATGGGGGTGTTTTTGTCATTTCAACAGGACTATCCCTCTCACCCTGCCAGGGGCCCAAAGGTGGGAATGCAATGTGTGAGACAGACCCAAAACGAGGGTCATATGAAAATGATTCCCAAGGAAACTTAAAATGCTGCAGGATTCATTCCTGTAGTGTAGAGTCTCAGCCTTAGGATTCTTTGTATGTGAAGCAAATATTTTTCAGCTATAAGAGCGAGGGATGTGTGTGAAATGCAGATAACTCTAGTACTAGAACGAGTTATGTCCCTTGAAGTGAGGGGTACTGGAAAGCTATGAATATGAGCAGCGCAGGCTCTATATAACCACAGCTTCAGCGAATAGGCACAACCAAGGTGGCTTGTTTTCTCCTTCAGTATAAAGTGAGTTTCACTTTGTCAAAGCTCACGATGCGTAGCTGCCACCTTGATATCACGGATCCCATCACTACTAGAAATTACTGTGTAATAAAATGCCATGAAGGAACCAATCCTGCAACTGAAAGTGCACGGATGGACTGCAGTGTCTAGGCAGCACTACACTGATCTCAACAGGGCTCCTTGTGGGTGCAGGGGGCCTGCCTGTCTGTTACCAATTGCTGGATCAGGGCCAAATGTTTTTCTCAATGCAGTAATTTGTTTAAAAAGAAGGTGTGGACCAAGGGCGTGTGCTGCTGACTTCTCCACCACTGGGACCTCCCATGCACTTGAAAGCTGCGTACGCACATGGGTTGTTTGCCTGTAATAGTAGGTGTGGTGAACATCTCTGGCTAGGCCGAAATCAGCTATTTTCATCACATTGTCTTCAGTGACTAACACGTTCCTGGCTGCCAAGTCTCGATGAATGCACTGTGAAAGGTGAGCATAGAGATAAATATGGCCTCGTTAAGCTGCTTATGATTCGTGGTTTATGAAGTGCCGTTTCATTTACTTGAAAGCCAATAAAGCTGCACCATTTAATTCTTCACCCTTTAGATCATAGCTGCCACATACAGTCTCAGACAAACTGCTTCTTAGCAACATCTACCACACACACACACACACACACACACGCCTCCAGTGGCAAGACAGCAGGGCTTCTTCATCTGTTCTCTCAGGACGGGACACTCGGACTGGAGATCGGCTAGATCCCAGGCCTGTACACCAAGCTGCCACCACCAGGGAGGAGAGTCTGGGCTAATGGTTTACTTACAGGAAGGCAATGGGAATCAAGACACTAAGATTTGATTCCCTGCTCTAATTTTATACACAGTGAGTCAGTCGTAATGTCTCAGTTTCCCCATCTGTAAAATGGGCCTGATTGTCCAATTGCTTACATCAGTATAAATCAGGAGTAACTCCAGTGAAGCAAGTGTGAGAATAGTGTCAGGTGCAATGTTTGCAAAGCGCTTTCGGAGCCCATGAATAGCTCTATGTAAGTGTCAGGTCTTGTTATGGATGGCCCAAATCCTTCGCTGGGCTAACTCCAGGGGAATCTACATTCACCTGGTAACTTAGCAGAGATATTGCTCTTCTAGCAAACGAATGTTTGTCACAGGCTGGGTCTCTGCCTCGGCCTTGATGCTCTGCACTTTCAGCAATACTGAAAAGGGGCCAAAGAGGCTCCTGATTCTTTTGTCTGAAATGAGATTCTCTCTCAAAGTGACTTTCAATTTTGCTGTCATGCTGACACCACCAAGATGCAGCGTACAGCTCAGCATGGCTCTAAATCTGACTGTGGCCGCCCTTGGCTAGTGGCTGAGATTGACTGAGGATTACCTGTGCATTTAGATGTTTCTGTTACGTGACGTTTGTATTTGCTCACTGAAAACGTGCAACTGAGGTCTGCCTTTCATATGGATTCTGCAGTGTCCATGTATTGCCACACTGTTCACACACTTACTGTTGGATTGTTGATTACAGCAAAGGGGCACCCAGCTAAGTCGCTCATAAATGGATCGACAAAGAGTTCTGTGGCTCCTTATAGACTAACAGACGTATTGGAGCATAAGCTTTCATGGGTGAATACCCACTTCGTCGGATGCATGCAGATCATACACAAATGGACTTCTAGCTCCCTTAACAAAGATTCTTTGCAAGCAGCAATGCATTTCTTACTGAAAAAGATAATTCCTGTACTTGTAGTATCTTATGGGTAGAACCCACTCATATATTTCGTGATGTGACGGAGAGACTGCTGAGACTCATCAAGCCCTCAGATCGCTACCCCTTCCTGCTTATCCACGTGGGCACCAATGATACTGCCAAGAATGACCTTGAGCGTATCACTGCAGACTACGTGGCTCTGGGAAGAAGGATAAAGGAGTTTGAGGCGCAAGTGGTGTTCTCGTCTATCCTCCCTGTGGCAGGAAAAGGCCGGGGTAGAGACCGTCGAATTGTGGAAGTCAATGAATGGCTACGCAGATGGTGTCGGAGAGAAGGGTTTGGATTCTTTGACCATGGGATGGTGTTCCAAGAAGAAGGAGTGCTAGGCAGAGACGGGCTCCACCTGACGAAAAGAGGGAAGAGCATCTTTGGAAGCAGGCTGGCCAACCTAGTGAGGAGGGCTTTAAACTAGGTTCACCGGGGGAAGGAGACCAAAGCCCCGAGGTAAGTGGGGAAGTGGGATACCAGGAGGAAGCACAAGCAGATGACTGCAAGAGGGGAGGGCTCCTGCCCCATACTGGGACAGCAGGACGATCGGTGAGTTATCTTAAATGCCTATACACAAATGCAAGAAGCCTGGGGAACAAGCAGGGAGAACTGGAAGTCCTGGCACAGTCAAGGAATTATGATGTAATTGGAATAACAGAGACTTGGTGGGATAACTCACATGATTGGAGTACTGTCATGGATGGATATAAACTGCTCAGGAAGGATAGGCAGGGCAGAAAAGGTGGGGGAGTTGCGTTGTATGTAAGAGAGCAGTATGACTGCTCAGAGCTCCAGTATGAAACTGCAGAAAAACCTGAGAGTCTCTGGATTAAATTTAGAAGTGTGAACAACAAGGGTAATGTCGTGGTGGGAGTCTGCTACAGACCACCAGACCAGGGGGATGAGGTGGACGAGGCTTTCTTCCAGCAACTAACAGAAGTTACTAGATCACAGGCCCTGGTTCTCATGGGTGACTTTAATCACCCCGATATCTGCTGGGAGAGCAATACAGCGGTGCACAGACAATCCAGGAAGTTTTTGGAAAGTGTAGGGGACAATTTCCTGGTGCAAGTGCTGGAGGAACCAACTAGGGGAAAAGCTCTTCTTGACCTGCTGCTCACAAACAGGGAAGAAATAGTAGAGGAAGCAATAGTGGATGGGAACCTGGGAGGCAGTGACCATGAGATGGTCGAGTTCAGGATCCTGACACAAGGAAGAAAGGAGAACAGTAGAATACAGAGCCTGGACTTCAGAAAAGCAGACTTTGACTCCCTCAGGGAACTGATGGGCAAGGTCCCCTGGGAGAATAACATGAGGGGGAAAGGAGTCGAGGAAAGCTGGCTGTATTTTAAAGAAACCTTATTGAGGTTGCAGGAACAAACCATCCCGATGTGTAGAAAGAAAAGTAAATATGGCAGGCGACCAGCTTGGCTTAACAGTGAAATCCTTGCTCGTCTTAAACACAAAAAAGCAGCTTACAAGAAGTGGAAGATTGGACAAATGACCAGGGAGGAGTATAAAAATATTGTTCAGGCAGGCAGGAGTGAAATTAGGAAGGCCAAAGCACACTTGGAGTTGCAGCTAGCTGGAGATGTTAGGAGTAACAAGAAGGGTTTCTTCAGGTATGTTAGCAACAAGAAGAAAGTCAAGGAACGTGTGGGCCCCTTGCTGAATGAGGGAGGGAACCTTGTGACAGAGGATGCGGAGAAAGCTAGTGTACTCAATGCTTTTTTTGCCTCTGTCTTCACAGACAAGGGCAGCTCCCAGATGGCTGCACTCCGCAGCACGGTATGGGGAGGAGGTGACCAGCCCTCTGTGGAGAAAGAAGTAGTTCGGGACTATTTAGAAAAGCTGGACGAACACAAGTCCATGGGGCCGGATGCACTGCATCCGAGGGTACTAAAGGAGTTGGCCGATGTGATTACAGAGCCATTGGCCATTATCTTTGACAAATCATGGCAATCGGGGGAGGTCCCGGATGACTGGAAAAAAGCTAATGTAGTGCCCATCTTTAAAAAAGGGAAAAAGGAAGATCCGGGGAACTACAGGCCAGTCAGTCTCACCTCAATCCCTGGAAAAATCATGGAACAGGTCCTCAAGGAATCAATTTTGAACCACTTAAAGGAGGGGAAAGTGATCAGGAACAGTCAGCATGGATTCACCAAGGGCAAGTCATGCCTGACTAACCTAATTGCCTTCTATGATGAGATAACTGGCTCTGTGGATGAGGGGAAAGCAGTGGATGTGCTATTTCTTGACTTTAGCAAAGCTTTTGATACAGTCTCCCACAGCGTTCTTGCCAGCAAGTTAAAGAAGTATGGGCTGGATGAATGGACGGTAAGGTGGATAGAAAACTGGCTGGATGGTCGTGCTCAACGGGTAGTGATCAATGGCTCCATGTCTGGTTGGCAGCCGGTATCAAGTGGAGTGCCCCAAGGGTCGGTGCTGGGGCCGGTTTTGTTCAATATCTTCATCAACGACCTGGAGGATGGTGTGGACTGCACCCTTAGCAAGTTTGCAGATGACACTAAACTGGGAGGAGTGGTTGATACGCTGGAGGGTAGGGATAGGATACAGAGGGACCTAGACAAATTAGAGGATTGGGCCAAAAGAAATCTGATGAGGTTCAACAAGGACAAGTGCAGAGTCCTGCACTTAGGACGGAAGAATCCCATGCACTGCTACAGACTAGGGACCGAATGGCTGGGCAGCAGTTCTGCAGAAAAGGACCTAGGGGTTACAGTGGACGAAAAGCTGAATATGAGTCAACAGTGTGCCCTTGTTGCCAAGAAGGCTAATGGCATTTTGGGCTGTATAAGTAGGGGCATTTCCAGCAGATCGAGGGACGTGATTATTCCCCTCTATTCGGCACTGGTGAGGCCTCATTTGGAGTACTGTGTCCAGTTTTGGGCCCCACACTACAAGAAGGATGTGGATAAATTGGAAAGAGTCCAACGGAGGGCAACAAAAATGATTAGGGGGCTGGAGCACATGACTTATGAGGAGAGGCTGAGGGAACTGAGATTGTTTAGCCTGCAGAAGAGAAGAGTGAGGGGGGATTTGATAGCTGCTTTCAACTACCTAAAAGGGGGTTCCAAAGAGGATGGATCTAGACTGTTCTCAGTGGTAGAAGATGACAGAACAAGGAGTAATGGTCTCAAGTTGCAGAGGGGGAGGTTTAGGTTGGATATTAGGAAAAACTTTTTCACTAGTAGGGTGGTGAAGCACTGGAATGGGTTACCTAGGGAGGTGGTGGAATCTCCTTCCTTAGAGGTTTTTAAGGTCAGGCTTGACAAAGCCCTGGCTGGGATGATCTAGTTGGGGTTGGTCCTGCTTTGAGCAGGGGGTTGGACTAGATGACCTCCTGAGGTCCCTTCCAACCCTGAGATTCTATGATTCTATGAATATTACATTACAGGGGGAAACCCCTATGCTTGCTGTGCCAGGAACCTGCAGTAGAGGTATGGAAAAGCAACTGTGTGCACATAAGGCTGAGCTAGTATGATGTGCACCACAAAGCAGAATGTTTACCACTGAAATCATGAAGTACGATGGTAGCATACGGCTTTCTCTGAAACATACCATCCTGCGTGCAGGCGCCTAGGAGGTTAGTGATATTTTTGTGTTTCCCAATCATTTTCATCATTTCCATTTCAGACACCAGGTCAGAAAGATCCTTGTCAGTAGCATTATCTGGAGAAGACAGGGGGGAAAAAAAGAGAAAGGAACTATTAGGAAGGGAACAGGCATTTCTTACAGTCTAGAAAGTAAAAGCTTAACTAGAGTCCATTAGCACTATACAGTATGTTATACACTCAATTAATGGAGGCTGGCCATCTGAGCATTTATGAGAGCTGGTCAGGAAATGAAATGTTCATCCTGTGGGAAATGTTAATCATAGAATCACAGAACTGGAAGGGACCTTGAAAGGTCATCTAGTCCAGTCCCCTGCACTCAAGGCAGGACTAAGTATTATCTAGACTATCCCTGACAGGTGTTTGTCCAAACTGCTCTTAAAAATCCCCAATGATGGAGATTCCCACCTCCCTAGGCAATTTATTCCAGTGCTTAACCACTCAATTTGCTTTTGTCCCAGATCGGGGTGAAAACTTGAAACATCAAAACTTGTTGCCAAACAAAAAGTTCTGAAAAATTTTGATACGGAAATAAAACATTGTGTGTTTTGTTTTGATGTTTAGAAACTGAAAAAAAAAATTGGATTGTCAATTTCAGTTTTAGGATTTTTGGGGCTTCAACTCCACTCTACCCCACCTTTTTACATACATACAAACAAACTTTCCCCCATTTTTTCGTACTGGAAAAGAATCAGGGGCAGGTAAAAGATGTGATAAAATGGGTGAAAAACAATTTTCATACCTTTTACTGTTAGAAAAACAGTTACATAGTATGGAAAAGTGGGGTAAAAGCCCCCAGAATAAATTGGAAAACCAAATTTTTTTAGTTTCCAAAATCAAACCAAAACACAAAATATCAAAATGTTTCAGTTTGGCAATGTTGAAATTTTCCCCATCAAAATAAGTTTAATCAAAATTGACTGATGAGGTTTTGTCAAACCCCACTTTCTCATGGAAAAATGTTTCATTTGAAAAAAGTTTCAGCTGGTGCTAGTATTAATACTGTGCAGAACCTCAGCACTTCTTGCTTTGGCTTAGCCATGCCACTCCCCTCCAGGTGTTTTCCACAGCATGGAAGGGAAAGCTAGTCAAGTTACTGCAGATTCTGTGCTTTAGGCAGGGAAAACAGGAGAATCTGGAGGAGCCCAACCAATCTCATTGTTTTGCCTCTTCTTAAACCACTGAGATGTAATCTCAGGGAGTTTGGCCAGGGTTCAATTTGATAGGAAGATCTATTGAAGTGCTTATATGACCCTCATCACCCAAGTAGATAAGCACTTTACAATCCTGAATGGATTTTATACTCAATACACCTGTGAGATAGGGAAGCATTATCCCTATTTTAAAGGCAGGGTGCTCAGACGAAGGGTAGAGAAAGTGACTTGTCCAACATCATATAGGAAAGTTGTGGCTGAGCTAAGAACTGAACCCAGGTCTCCTGTGGCCAAGTCCAATGCCGTATCCACTTAGCTATCCTTAAGATAACACTTGTCACTTCCTGTGACCCACCCTAACAGGAATCTGTGGAAACAAGCATCAGTTATGGAAGCCAAAGGGAAAATTTGGCCTTAGGTTTGCTCTTCTTATGTAGTCATATTTTTAAAATAAAAAATGAACCCCAAACCAAGATAAATGCCAAGGGCAAATGCCTAACAGTCCCACCTCCTGCCATTCCTTCATGGTGCTGTTCTCTGTACCTTTTAACATCTTGACAGCTACAGTGATGGCCTTGTTTGGTTTGTCCTTATCGATCCCAATCGCTTCTGCCATCACCACTTGGCCAAAACAACCTTCACCCAGAGGTCTCCCCAGAGTCAGGCTGAAGTGACAGACACCAACAAATGAATTAATGTGTGACTGGGCTGACAAGTAGAATGAAGACAGAAGAATGACACGTATATTCAGCGTGTGGCTTTGACTGACCGAGATCTCGTTAATTCCCACTTGGGATCAGCAGGCAGCTCGAGCTCTGAGACATTTGCTAGCTTTGGCCCATCGCTGGATGAGGGGCGGGTAATTCTGACCAGCGGGGTATTGGAATTCATGGAAGAGTTCGACTCCAACAACACCTGCTTGAATAGAGCAAATAAAATGTTATTGCCAACTGCCTCTGTGTCAGATACATGCAGAGGTGCTTGAAAAGGAACCAGCCAAGAAAATCACTTTGAACTAATCTTTGTTTATTGAAGACTTACAATATATTGTAACCTGGAAATTTAAACTATCAGTCTCATATTACGGGAGTGTATATATCTAGGCATGCAGAGCCAGATCCTCAGCCAGAGTAAACCAGAGCAGCCTCATTGAAGCCAGTACTCTATTGATTTACACCAACTACATCAGTTTATACCAGCTAAAGTTCTGGCCCACATGCATGGAGTGTGTTTGTGTCCATGTAGTCAGTCCCAGCTTTCCATTTCCAGTCCTGTAAAAGCCAATAGGTGGTTTACAGCCAGAGAGGCTGAACCAGCAGGGTTTGCAGTCCTTTTTAATTCCTACTTTTACTGCTCTGCAGTGCCAGTCACTGATGCATAACTGGATGTGATTTTTACAGATTGTGCCATCATGGTCCCTTGCAGAAAGAAGGCCCAATCCTGGACCAAAAGAAATCAGTGGAAGTTTTGCTAGTGACTTCAGTGGGAACAGGTCCAAGAATACACTTCTTCTCCCACTCCTCCCCTTCATGCTGGCTAGGGGCACAGGATGGTAGACTATTCTCTGGAAGGTCCATTTTCCTCGGGGTGTTGTTACGTGTGGCCAGCAGGGCTGGTTTAAGGGTCTGTTTTACTAGCCCTAGGTAAGCACAGGGCTCTGTGGAATTGCTGGCCTCTGACAAACAATAATTGCAAACTAAAAAGAGGGTTAACTGCCACACACAACATTTTCAGTAAAAAAAATAAAGGAATAAGTGAAACAAACTGAGACACGGGGCCTGACCCTTATTCAGGCAAAGGGCCCACTGACGTTAATAGGATTTTTGCCTGAGTAAAAATCACAGGGTCAGGTTCCTAACGTAGAAAGGAAATGTAAAGGTAGGTTGGGACTATAGGGGGGATAGGAATCTTGTATCTACTTTCTGTTACCTGTCTCTTGAGAGGAAATGTGGAGACATTCTGTACAGTGGGGGTGTTCATGGCTTTTTTTTTGGCCATTTTCACCCTACAGATAATCACGGCGATAACCACCAGGATGAAGAGAACGAAGCCTGTCCCATAGCTGGGGATGCCAGCATAAACAGAGCCAGAATCATCCACCTTCACTAGCTCTGTAGAGTAACAAGAGATGGAAGTGAGGAGTGAGGACAGGCAATAGCAGCCAACATGTACACATGCAGTGCGAGAAATACAGGGAGGGCCTGAGCGAAAGCTCGCTGTCACCAATGGGAATCTTCCCATTGACTTCAGTGGGAGTTGGATCAGGCCTAGGTTGGACACATCTTTGTATATGCGTAACCCCGTTGGACTTGACCCAGGAGCCCTCCCAAATCCAGAACTCTGAATGCCTACAACAGGTGGGCATAGAATCATAGAATCATAGAATATCAGGGTTGGAAGGGACCTTAGTAGGTCATCTAGTCCAACCCCCTGCTCAAAGCAGGACCAAGCCCCAATTTTTGCCCCAGATCCCCAAATGGCCCCCTCAAGGATTGAACTCACAACCCTGGGTTTAGCAGGCCAATGCTCAAACCACTGAGCTATCCCTCCCCCCCTCCTGCATGATGCAGGATTGGACCCTTCCTCTATTTCACTCATCAGTTTTGACCCCAATGCTGGCAACAGATGTACCCCAGACAAGGGATTAACATGGCAACTGAAGCTAAGAGTTCAGTTTATCCCACCTGAATCACGCCTGTCTCCAAATCATGGTGAGGTTAAAAACACGATACTTGGGTGAGGATAAATTGGAAACTTAGCTTAATTATATATTATAATTCATCATGTAAATATTTTGTTTGGATGAGTAAAGGAAGGACAGATGATCCCAATTATTTTAGCAAAAATCCCACCCCAGGATTCCAGAAGGTCAGAACTTCCCATAGGCCCATTGAACAGGCATGAGCCCAATCATTTTGATGGCTATAACATAATTAGCATTATGCACTCAGAGCTCAATCCTGCAACCCCTCCGCAAGCAAAGCACAAATCAAGAATGATTCCCCACCTGGTCCCTTCAGTCCAGGCACTTCTGAATTTACAAGGGGTTAAAGCAAAACCAAAAACATACTAACAGAAAGAGGATGCCCAATGATTCTTTAATCAGCAGTGGAACTCTTTATAGTGAAATCACTCTGCTTCCTTTCACACAGTCACTTCACTCTGGGCAAAATGCTGAGCTGGGTAAGTTGTGTGTACGTGACTTGAAAGCAGCCGTACCGCTGCACTCATGGGCGCAGTAGTGAAGAAAACTCATGGGGGAACACTACTCCTTCGTGCGCAAAGGGGATATGGACCCACTCAAGCTCCACCCCAAAGCCTACAGATTTCAATGGGAGTCTTTCCACTGACTTTACTGGACATTGGGTCAGGCTCTCAGTGACGGTGTCTGTGAAGGAACGTGGCAATGCGAAAAACGGGGGTTCCACCCATAAGCAGGGCATGGCTATTGTCTATACATACACGTACACACTGTGCAGCAAGCTACAGGGCTGTGAGCCAGCTTACCAGATGAGCAGAGAACCTTTGTACAGGGCCTGACCCTGGCAGGTGCAGAGCTCTGCTAACCCCCAGTGAAGTCAGAAGCAGTTGAGGGACCTCACAGGATTAGGCCCTATACCCAAAGGGCCGGGAGTATAGATGCCATGAAATACTGTTGGGATGGTACTGCTGCGTTTGATCACAGCACCAAGGTTCACAGCTCCGAAGTCTCTGATCAGGGCCTTTTCTCCCTTTGCTGAAAGTGGAAGGGTCACCGCAGACAGACTACAATCTGCATCTCCCTAATGGTTGGTGCAGTCTGGACCCCACGTTCTAGTTTGCTATACCTGGAGCTTACTTGCATCTGAGTTCACTATAAAGTTCCACTTTAGCTGGGCTTTTTAAAAAAAAAAAAAAAAGTTACGAGCTCATACATTTTAAAACCAATGCAACAATTTGAGGATACAATCTAGGCAGATTCTTATAATAATGTAAACCTCCGAATTTAAACCAACAGAAATGTTTTTTAATCAAGGGGATGGCAGAAGCAGAACAGAATCAGACACCAGCCATTTTAGAGAGAAGAACCGGCAGATCCCACTTGCCTCAAGGCCCGTCTTTTAGGAGACACTCTGACCCCTAACAAAGGCAATTAATATGAAAAAAATCACCAATTCAGTTAACGCCAGGGTTTAGAAATGCCAACGTTTCTGGTTCAGAAAAATGTTATGGGGCCCATCTGTTTGCAAGGGCTACCAACAGTGGTGGTGGTAGGGAGGATCAAAATGTGTTTTATAACCAGGGAATTTAAGAGAATATAATGTATCTGCTGCCTATTCAATGGACTATTAAAATGAGTATTACATACAAAGAAAAGGTTGAATTTGGGTCTGCTTCTGCAATTGTTCTTGGGCAGAACCCCCATCAGCTTCAGGGGGAATGCTGCTTGAGGGTGTGGGACAGTGCAGCTCTCTCTACTGCATGTTCTGAACTTGTTCTATGTCGATGTAACTCTTGCACATGAAATGAGCAGAAGATGGGGTCATCTCAGCCTCCATTTTCAGAGGCCTACACAGCTCCCATTGCCTTCAGTTGGTGCTCAGAGTATCAGTACTTCTGAAAATCAGCCCAGCAGAGCCTGGGAGCCAGGACTCCTGGGTTCTGTACCTCCATCTCTACAAGTGACTCTCACTGTGACCCTCCATTTATAGATGAGCAGGCTGAGAAATTATTTGAAAGTAGAAATAATACTACATGCCTAAATCAAAGGGATCTTGAGCTGTTCAAATCATTATAATTTCTAAAGTGCTTTGTGAGCCTCAGATGACACATGAAGCATGTCCGTATTTAACATGCAACTGCAGTTTGAATTAGAGATCTGCACAGCAAACTGAAGAGGAGAGTTCTTTCTGCAGAGAAGTCGACTAAAGATCAAAACTCACTGCTCCATGTAATGTAGTTTGCAGAACCGTGGCATTTCTAAATTAAACACTGAAGCATCACCAAGAGGAAACAAAGGGGACAGTGCAGAAGGAAATACCTGGTAGAACCGTCAGCCAAGCAGAATGATGTGAAAACCCAATATAATTCCCAGCGAGACAAGTATATTCCCCGGCATCCTCAAAAGTAACATTTTGCAAGTACAGAATTTCTAGCTCCTTATCCATTGTGTTAACACCTGACGTCTACAGGGGGAAAAAAAATACACATATATAGAAAGCGGAAAAACAGAGGCTAAGCCACATTCACAGCAAGTTTGAGGACACCACACGGATTTACAGGCAAATTTAAAAAGCAGATGAAGATTTTTTTTGTTTCTTTGTTTTCAGTGCCCCATCTTCCACATTTATTTATTCATTCCCGTTTGCAACCTGTAGTAAAAGCAAAAGGTTCTCTTCACCAGGCTCTTACTCTGTCCCACTAATGAAGCATGCAAGCAAAAGCATCAAAAGGAAAAATTACCCCCACAATAGGACTGACTGTTGGTTAGCAGGGTAAGTGTGGGGAAAAAAACAAAGCTTGTAAGAAAAAGAGAGAGATAAAGAAGAGATGTAGAGAGGAAAGGGTAAAGTGCTGACCAGATAAATGGGGACTTAATACAGAAAAATAGTTACGGAGTAGGACATTGTTTTTAATGTCAATTTCAACACCAAAAGCTTATCTATTAATAACAGGGCTTTGGAGCGGAGCCCGGAGCTGGAGCGCGGAGCAGCAGGTTTTTGCCCAGAGCTGGAGCGGAGCCGGAGCAAAGAAAAATCTTGACTGCTCCACTGCTCCAGTTTTTGTTTTTAATTTTAAATCCAAAATGAATGATATTTAGCAAGAAAGTCCTAAAGGTGCCAAAAAGTTTCAGATTGTATAGCAATTGATACTAACATCTACTTTACCACTTTACGTAATATGTCACAGTTATTCTCGTTTCGGCCGAAATCAAGATTTAATGTACAGATACAAAATTACAAGATTTTTTGGAGATATGTTTTATTAAAGAATCAGATAATTATCAGACATCCAGCAACACTGCAGACTGCTCCCACCCTTGTGCCAAGGTTAGGTGAGTACGTACTCGCGTAGATTAGTTAGATAGTTAGATTAGTATGTGTTGATACTTCTTTCGCAGCGGTTGATCGATGAGACGCGCTGAGTGCTGCAATTACGGAAAAGTGCGACGCAAGATGCAACGTTTAAGATATCACAAACAGGTATATTGCAAAAAAAATGTTTTTGTTTATTGATATATTAAGATATCACAAGAGATATTAACCACTTAAGCTCATTCCTCACATGGGCTCCCATTACCGGTACATTTGTTCATTTGTACATGCTCCCTTATCACTCTGGCGGACTTATTTTATATGTCATCTGTTCAACGGTCTTTTGGTAGCGTTGTTTGTCATTTTAAATTTACTGAAAAAGTCGCGTGCAGCAGGCATATAAATATACAGTAAACATTTTTGCATAAATTAAGAGTGATTTGTGTGATATATCCAGAGTGATTGGAAAATGTCCAACACAACTTTGGGGGTGAATCCTTAGGTCATTTTAAGAAAAGCATTTCTGTGAACACGTGTCCTAAAATTCTTCCAAAGGGAGCTAGTCCCTTCAAGGAGGTGATGAAAAGTTAATTTCTGATTAATATCTCAAAAATGCTTTAATATAAAGTAATGAAATTATGTCTGTGTCTTAGCGTTAGTATGTGCTACCATATTACATTATCCAAAATTATTTAAACCATAGGTGTCCTGAACTGGCGGTTGGTCATTTTTATTTCATATTTCAAGAAAGGCTGGTCGTCGACTGCTCCGGCTACGAGTGGTAATATTATGTTCCATAATAAGTTAATAATTTTTGATTAGTTATTATTATGTTTAAAAGTTATGGTTCCAAAGTTGAAAAATAAGTAATAGGTAATAGTCAGAGATTTAAAAAATATTAAATAAAATTGGCCCAGTCCCCCCAGTTCACAACGCCTGTAGTTTAAATAATTTTATTTGAATGATGTTGTATGATAGAAAGTTGGAAATAAACTGTAATGGGAAAGCGGATTGAAATTGCAAGCACAGTCCTTTTAGTAAAGAGAGCAAATTTTCGGAAATATGTTTTTCCTTCATCAGGCTGGAAACATTATACAAGATAGAGCAAATAACAGGTTCTCTCTCGTATAATCTATTCAGGCTGATGAAGCAAAAACATATTTCCAAAAATTTGCTCTCTTTACTAAAAGGACTGTGCTTGCAATTTGAATCCGCTTTCCTGTTAAAGTTTATTTTCAACCTTGTAACGTGTAGCTTCATTACTTCCCAACAATTAATGTTGTAGAACAGCGATAGCATGTACTAACGCTACGGCACATACCAAATTTCATTGATATATCTATATTAAAGCATTTTTGAGATAATTAAAAACTTGGAAAATATTTCAAATATTTTTACTGCAGAATTTCATAAGAAAAACTAACTTGCAATTTATAAATAAAAATTTATATTAATTATGTATATTAAAAATACTTCTTACTTCATTAAAACTGCAAGAAACATGTTAAAACATTAAAATATACTTTAATAATAATTTTGTGTAAAACAAAAATGCGATCATTTTTGTCCAGAAAATCCAAAATAAATTTGAAGTACCTTAAGTGGTTAAGAGATTACAAGCAGGTACATTATAAAAAAAATGTAATGCTTTTGTTCATTGCTTTTTGAAGATCATAAAAAGAAACATTTGGATGCGGTAGCAGCACAAGAAGATTGGGCCATGGCTTCAACAAAAAAATCAAATCTGCCCCCCCATGATTGATAGCCAATTTACGGAAAAGGATCTCAACGACGTCTTAACTTTTGAATTTGAAAAGCCCAAATTTGGGCTTTTGGGAAAAGCAAAGAAGAAATCAGCAACGTGCAAGGTGGAAAAGGAAGTGAATGGCGAGCTCAAACCATGTAGCTTCAAGACAAGTGAAGCAAGTGCCATGAAAAGTTTCAACCTTTGGTGGCATGTAAAACGTAACCATCCTGAAAACTATGCGGCTTTGGTTACAAAAAAGGACCAGGAAGATGAGGCAAAACAGAAAGCTGACGTGGCTAAACGATGTTCATCTGGCTCTCAGAAAACTCCTGGAGAAAAGATTTTTTGCGGAGCTTCATCTGAAAAGAAACACAAAATTGAGCAAACAAAACTTGACTCATATTTGAAGTCCTCAAAGGTTACAATCACCATGGATGCCAATACTTTCCGTGAAGGGCTGATGGAAATGGTTTACTTGAGTTCAACACTGCTCACTACCAAAGGATTCAAAAAAATTGCAGGTGAAATGGGTTGGCAGCTTGGCATTTCGACGGGGCACAATGTGGTTTGTCATTTAGTTGTCAGCACAGCTGAGTCTGGTCGCAAAGAGCTCAAGAAAGCTTTGGAGCAAAAACTGTGCTACCTGAAAATGGATGCAGCAACCTGTGGAAACAGAAATTTCCTTGCAATCAATGCTCAGTACTACGAAGAAGGAAAAGATAAAGCTGTGGTAAAAACCTTGGACATAATTGATACTGAAGGGCGTCATAATTCTTCGTACGTGAAAAGTCAAGTAAAAGCTATTTTAGAAAAATTTGGGATCAGTGAAGTGCTAGTACTGAGCATCTGCGTTGACAATGCAGCAAACATGACGTGTGCCGTCAAAAATTTCAGCGAGGACAATGAAACCATTTCTACCTCTGAGAACAGGGATGTGGACAGAACTGAATCTATTTTGCCTGATGAAGGAACTAAAGGAATGGATGAAATCGAACTCAACATGGATGCGGCTGCGCAATGCGTTAATGACCCTACCCTCATATTTCCAACATGGCTTCATGAGGACGACTCAAAAGTCCAACTGATGAGGTGTGGTATTCACATTCTTCAGTTGGCAATCTGGGATGGACTGAACAAAGAACATGCGAAGAAATTGCTGGCAAAAATTCGACAAGTTGTTGTCAAACTATGAACCTCAAGTATTCCAAGTGTTCTGCTTGATCTACATGGGGTAACTCAATCATTGGATACTGTGACTCGCTGGGGTTCAACATTTACGATGATTGATCGGCTTCTCGTTTTTCAATCTTACTGTGAACAAGTGGCTGCTGCTGGAACAAGAGAACTCAAGTTAACAAAAGCTGAACGGGATGAAGTGAAGAACCTGCGAGACCTCTTGGCAACCCAACTTAGCAAATACTGTTTCATTTATCAGGATTCCAAAATAGAATTTGGAGACAAAATATAAGCAGTGGCAGTCTGAAGCCTACTGCTGACTTTGCCTTTCAGAAATTAGCTGTAACTTTTTCCACTGCACATAGGAGACTCTTCTTTACTAAATAAAGTGGTGCATATAAATCTGTCCAACTTCAGACCATTAAACGGGGTTTTATTTCTCGTCTTCCAAGCTGCTGCAATGGCACATAGGTTTGTTTCTAAACAGCTGTTTTTCTTTTGTCTGAAACTGTGCAACCCTATTGGATGGCCTCAACACATGCCTGAAAGGCAAGAAAAATACTCCTTTCAGTTCTGGAAGATAAAATGAAGCGATAGTGCTGTTATTCCCCTGCCTGGCCCAATCTACAGCCACAATGTTAGGGTCTGATCTGCAGATCTGACTTGCAAAAAGGACTGCAGGATCAGCTCCGTAATTAGGAACTTAAACTCATTCCAGATGAGCCTAGGGTTCAAATTCTGATGTGAACGTTGCCGTTTCAGGCCCAATCTCACTGCTGATATTCACACTTTGCAAAGTTTGTTTGAATCCATCTTTAAATCGATTAGTGAGAAAGTTTCCTTGCTGCTGCTTCATTATTTATAATTAAACTCTCTGTGTATTGATAGAGAGGGTACAGTTTATCCTGGGCTAACACCATCCCTTGCTGGAGATTGGAATGAGGAGTTTTCAGTCCCCCTGACTGGCACACGGATAACATTCCTCCGCGCATCCTACTAATTCCTCCTGTGTTCTACAGAATTCCTTTTGTTAGCAGATTAGGCCCAGCTTTGTGGTAACTGATCCAGATGGCAGTTTGGTTTTGTCAAGCAATTTCAGAATGGATTAAAGTGTAGCATTAAATTTAATGATCAGGAGAGATTGTGCTCCCCCAGATCTACATGCAGAGGGCAATCTTGACATGCAGCTCTTCCTTCCCTCCTGCACGAAAGGGGCCTCAGCTGCTTCCAGTGTGCCATCCAACCCATATTCTGGACTCTGCAGAAGCCCCTCTGCTGGACTAGGGATTTGCCCGGCGTCGGGAGACTGGGCAGCTTCATGGAAGTGCATCACGTCCCTCCAACCCTGTGGAGATTGCACGGGAGAGACTTATAGCCAGGAATCCCTTTTAAGGCAACCATGGCCGTGGGAGATCTTGGTACCATGACTCCAGCACAGCTGCACTGCTAGGGACTGAGATCAGAGCCACTGTCTCCTCCCACAGGGGCAGAACCCTACTCTATACAGAATAATGTGGGGGAAGCTCCAAAGGGAAGGGGAAATTCAGCTCCAAGATATGAGCACAACTTTGTGAACTTCCAGAGATAGCAGCACTTTATTCTGTAAGGACCACACATGAGACTATATTGAGTGGCATGTGACATGGCACTTGGCACTTTGCTGTGAACTCAATGGGAAATTAATATATGCATATTTTAAACAAATCTTTATGCACAGCCAGAAAAACAACAAGTTTTATCAACTTGTGGTGCCAAATACTGAAGAACAGTCTCCAACCATTTCTTCCAGTGTGTTAGTTCAATCTGGGTAATGATTTCCAGGGTTTCTGGTTTCCATTATCATTTAACTGGCTGAGTTAGAGTACTGTACACACAGTCTGATCATTCTTTAATTTCACATGTAGAAAAAAAGTGTGCCTTGAAACTGACAATACGCTGGATCTACTATGTAAAAGGGACATCGTCGGGTTGACAATCAAAGGCAAAATTGTGTTCTCAGATACAACTGCATATCTGGAGTAACTCCATTGAGCCCTATGAATTTTAATGGACTTACATACAGCACCTCAGTAAACTGCAAAGAGTTTTGAAAGTAATACACTTTTCATGGTTTACACTTCTTCTTTTTGCATTTGCTCAGTCCAGGAAAATGGACCAGTCAGTTTTAGTTTTGTTTGCTGTCACTGGGCCGTATTCTCTCACAACACTGGAAGGCCCCATTCAAGAAAACACTTAAGCACATGCTCAAGTTCATTCCTATTCAGCAGAGCACTGAGCACATGCTTAGCTTTAGGCTTCAATGGGACTTAAGTGTTTTGCCAACTAGGGATGCTTTTCTGAATCTGGGCTTGGATGAGGAGTAACTGCATTAATGTCACTAGTATGAGCAGTGAGAAGAGAATCAGGCTCATGGTCACATCCTTGATCTCAGGCACTACCACCATGTTGTGTTATTTAGGGTGCAAACACTGTGGAATGTTTATATGTTAAATGTAGGGGTGTATGTGTACGTGCACACGTATGTAAACATGGGGTTTTTTAATCCCTTTTAGGCCAAATTTCACCTGACAGCATATCATTCATTATGTGACAGTCCCCACAAGTGTCATGACTCTCTCAACCATTTGCTTTCCCAGAGTATTTATCTAGGCTAGTGTACATAATCAGATAAACTCTGACAGTTTCACTTTGGGCTCAAACTGTGACATAGCTGTTTCAGGACACTTCCCTATCTCACTTCCCGAAAAAAATGGGGGGACATTACTTTAAACGACACACTTGTGATATTTTACTGTCAAAAGGGACTTTTATAGCCAAATGTTCTGGCTTTGTGTGCCACTTAAAGATAGCTTTAAAAAAAACCCAAACCTCATCTGCCCAGATTACTCTAATTATCCTTCCCCTATAAACATTGGAACAATTACATAAGGGAAACTTGGAACGCACAGATCATAGAATATCAGGGTTGGAAGGGACCTTAGTAGGTCATCTAGTCCAACCCCCTGCTCAAAGCAGGACCAATCCCCAATTTTGGCACCCAGATCCCCAGATGGCCCCCTCAAGAATTGAACTCACAACCCTGGGTTTACCAGGCCAATGCTCAAATCACTGAGCTATCCCTCCCCCCCATGATGTGATTTAAACAATACTTCCCCCTCTAGGACCTGTGGTGTTGAACTGCTGATGCTGCCTTGGGGAGGGGAAGAGGGGGCTTTGTTGTGTTTTAGAATTCCAGTTTTGAGTTTGTTTATGAATATCTAAATAAAGTTTACCGTCTCACCACGAATGAGAACACCTAATCTTTGGACTGAACTCTCAATGTAAGTGCTGTATAGTTTCAGGCAGAGATTTATTTTTGAGAAGAACAAGGGGAAGGAAAACCATCCCCTCTAATTTGTATCTTTCCTGATTCTAAACATTTAGGGCAAAAATTTTCAGATGCACTCAAGAAACTAAGGAGCCTAAGATCACAAGTGACATAGGCGTTTAGGAGCGTAAGTCCCATTGAGTTTTAATAAAATTTGGGTTCCTATCGGCCTATACGTTACTTTTTAAAATGCAACCCTTAATGGCATTATTTGCCCCCTTTTCTATACACTTGTGGGTGGTTTAACAAATTGTCAAATAATGATGTCACCTGCACAGTGCTGTATTCACCCCAGTCCTCAGCTCTGAGCTCTCTGTATGTCTCCTCTTCCCCACAGCACCAGCTATAAATGTCACCAATGAAACACTAGCACAGTAGTTGGTAATCGCTGCAACTTTGACTGTGACAGGGCACATGACTGTACATGTCCTCTGACAGTCAGAGGCAATACTTAGCTGTAATTAATCTAACATGACATTAGATATCATTGTTGCCTCTCATCAACATAGGTACCAAACCCTCATCTAGCTGCAAAAACATGATCCTAAAAAGGCAGAAAATGGAGTTCCTGACAGAGAAAGGCTTCGCACACAACTGCTTTTTACTTCTCTCTCTCTTTTTTTTTTAAATGCACAGATTTAATTAAACTGTCAAGGTATAAACCATGGGCCAAACTTTGGTTTTTGCACAGAGGTCACTAAAGACAGGATTTGGCATCACATTTTTAAACACAAAAGAAAGATTCCTTACCTGTATTAGTAATACAGCAAATTAATAGAGCTGAGCATAAAAACCATCTCATGTACTTCGTCCATTATGGGTGAAATCTTGTCCCCACTGAAGTCAATGGCAAAATCCCTACTGACTTCAATGGAATCAGGATTTTACTCTATGGATGTACATTTTCAGAAGGCCTCCTTAATTGTATGCCTTCAAGCTTTGTGAATGGTTGTTTTGAACAGGCACCTCTATCCCTTGGCTAACCGAGGAGTCTGCACATTCACTGCCACGGAAGTACAGAGCACACCCCTCTGGATTAACATGAAGATCCATAACTTTCTGGCAATACTGCATTAGCATTGGACAAAGCAGGGATCCAGGAAGGTAACATTTCTGGGAATCCTTGAAATATCTAAGCAGTTCAGATGGCATCACTGAGATACTGAGACCAACACAGAGGAGGCATTCATCCTCCCTTGTATGCGAAAGCAAACGGCGTCTACCAACCTTTAGCACCGTGACATACGGAGTCCCGTTGGATGCATATTTACTGCTGTTGACTTCCATGTGTTTCAGCCACTGGATGTGAGGCTGGGCATCACTGTACACCTTGCAATGGAATTCGACATTGCTCCCTACCACCACAGTCTGGTTGGCAGGCAGTCCAGCATGGAGGATAGGTGGGTAGCGTGACCTTTCTGAAATGAAAAAGGGGAACCCGTTTTTTAACACCTCTCCCCACCGAACATGCCTGTCTGTGGCTTTCAGTGACACTACCAGTGTCTGCACAGGAGCTCGGACTAGGGCTCCTGAAAGGCACTGGATGAGCAACCCCAGAGAACACAGCTCTTTGCTTACCCACAGAAAGGGTACGCCTGGGGAGCTGCAGCATAGGCTTCCCAGACACTGCCCCAATCAACATGCCTCAGTCTTGAACAGGAAGCGTCACGTCCAGGATAGTGCATTCACTCCTTGAACGCTCGCTGAGAATGAGTGCCAACTGGGTTTGTGGTTATGGACCTGCATCATTTACTTCAGGGGACAGGGTATATGATTAAGCCCCAAATCATCAATGCACATAAGCAATCTTGATGACGACTGCGTATCAGACTTTGAGAGGAAGTAGAGAAATCTTACCTACTACATCTAGCTGGTAAGTGTGCCTAATGCTGCCATATTTGTTCTCTACAACGCATGTGTAGGTCCCTCGGTCTGACGGAACCACGCTCTCCATCACTAGGCTCCACTGCTGATGCCGTAACTAGAGGGAGGAAAAAACAAATCAGCCAACCATAAGACATCATCAGCTAATATTTCATTGGACCATTATAATCAATGAACAAACGGCAAAACACAATGGGCCTCATTCTTGTTTATTCTGAGGCCTCTTTCCCCCCCACTCTGCCAGTGTGACGGGGCTGCAGCACGTCTGTAAATGTAAGTTATGACCACTTTAAGGACAATTTACGCTGCCTGCCTGGTGTAAAGTGGTCCTTATGTGAGAATCAAGCCCAGTGAATCAACTGTACAGTGGGCTGAATAACAGGCTCTGATCCTGCCTGGGGCTGTAGATGCTCCCATAATATAAATAATGGGCTGTAAGCCCGTTGGAGCATGGACTATCATTTTGTTCTATGTTTGTACAGCACCAAGCACAATGAGGGCCGGGTCTACAACTAGAGCTCATAGGAGATAAGGTAAAACAAATAATTGCTAGCTGCACTTCTATCTTGTGCCTTTCATCAGAGGACCTGAAAGTGCTTCTGTCACGGAGTATAGGGGAGTCCGGCCCTGCACCCCTCTTCCCCGGAGTCACTGGGAGTCTCAGCCAGCCAGTAGAACAGAAGGTTTATTAGAGATGCCAGGAACACAGCCCAACCAGAGCTTGTCAGTACATCCAGGACCCCTCAGTCGGGCCCTTCCGGGGGGCAGGGAGCTTAGACCCCAGGCTGGGGGCTCCCTGCATTTCGCCCCACAGCTCCAAATGGGGCAGGGAGGCCAGACCCTGTCTGCCCCCCTCCCCTCCTCTTCCCAAGCCAGCTCCAAACTGAAACCACACAGACAAAAACTCCAGGAGGTCCCCTCCCCCCGGGGCTCCTCCTCTCGCCTTTTGTCCATTCTCCCAGCCAAAGGTGTCACCTCCCAACCCCCGTCCTGGCTCATGTTACAGCCCCAGGTAAAGTCTCCCTTTCCTAATGCAATGCCGCAGGTCCCAGGGAACCTCCCCCACAAACCTCCCAGGTTGAATCCACCTCACTCTCTACTCCGTCACAGCTTCAAAGACATTAAATAAGATAGCATCACATACTCGAGTCAACTGAGGACCAGAGAGGTTAAATGGACTCCACCAGCTTAAAGAACCACACCTTTGGGTTTTTTTGGCAAATCTTTAACCTACTTGTGTTACCAGAAACACTCACCTGCCGATCACTAGAACTGAAAGAGACCAGGGAGAAAAAAAAAATCTATTTTTTACAGTTTATTTACTCTGGGTATTAGGCAGCACTTTATGTACAGTCGGCCTCACTATTTCCTTTATATAGTTATCTGTTTCCCTTTCTCATTGGGTATGTCTTCCAGTGGGTAACAGGTGAGAGACAAACATTAAAAACCATAGGAAAACCCTGAGTGTAAAAACACAAAACTGTCAGGGTGAAATAAAGCAATGTTTCTATATCTAGAAATGGAGAGAGATCTTTTTCTAGACAGACAGAGGGATTACAGCCCTATTGGTTTAACAGGCCCCACACTGCCTCTGATAGCTTTTTAAACATTTACTTATTGCTGGAAGGTGCCTCTAGAGAAAATAAAGCGCTATGGTGCAGGAGATGTTACTGTGATGCAGAGGATGAAACTTTTCTATCTGAATTCAAGGGTAGATTCAAACCACAGAAAAGTGGGAAGTGGAATTACTTTTACCTTTAGGTTTAATTCTGCGAGCATAATTTAGTGCAGCTGTCGTTACACATTTTTGTATAAATGCACACGCAAGCCTGAAAGCAGTTTATGATGATCCGCACAAATTAGTACAAAATGTTTGTGCTGCACTGGGTGACTTGGAAATGTTATCTATTATCAGATCAGTTGCAGAGAGGAGTTACCTCCCCGATTCTCATCTCGCCTTAACTTCTCCAAAGATCTAGAACTGCCTGTGCGCCCCCAACCTTGTCAACAAACCACAATGTGTTGATTAGGAAGCTTCAAAGGTTTAAGTGAAATAAACATATTCAGCTCTTCCAGGAGTAGCCTGAGCGAAGGAGGAGGAAAACAGTCTGGAAAGAGAGAGATTTTTCTTTCTTGTGACTCTGCTGTGTTTATAACCATCCCACCAGCTATTCCATTCCCCAAAATAGTAAACAGGAAGGCATTTGTATAGTACAAGAGGGGGAAAAAAATCAAGAGCAACTGATTTTCCTGCTAAGTTACTGCCTTATTTTGATGTACAATTACAAGGTGGCACAGAAATTGCTGGTCAGATAAGTCGCCTGGTTAGGCATTCATTTACTCGTTTTCGGGATCTATGGGCTCTGTTTGCAGACATCATGGCCGCAATACCTTCAAAATCACACTGCCAACATGTCCCTCTTTGGCATTATCCAGGGCAAAGGGGCTTCCATCATTTCACCACAGGTCAATCATTTACATCACAAGAATGTTAATGACCACCAAACAGAACAGAGTTCCAGTATTTCTGCAGGGCTCATGTTACATGTCCGAATGATGATAGAGAGAGGTATGCTTAAGAGCTTAGACCAGATTCTGATCTCTGTTACACGGGTGAAAGTCAGGAGTCACTTCACTGATTTCAGTGGTATCACTCTGGGTTTACACTTTTGTAACTTGGATAAAAACCTGTCTCTTTGTACCTTGTTGCATCTAGTTATTGCAGTGAGTGCAGCAATACACCTGATCTTTTTTTTAAGGTTACTTTTAAAAAGACTAGCAACACGAGCAAATGCTCAGAGTTGGCATTCCACCAAAACAGGCAGCAGCTAGTTTTAACAATTATTTGAACAATTAGTATGATTATCAAAAATATCCCCATTCTGGCACAGTCACTGTGGTTCATGATGATATACACGGATATCCTTCTCTCTCACTTATGAAAAAGTTGCCAGGATTATGGGCAGTACTAAGGGAAATGCAATTTGTACATATCATAGAAAAAACATCTTGAGCAGAAAAATGTCACAAGCCCTAATGGTCATGGAAATATTTACTATGTAAAGCTAGGGATCTCACGCTCACTTGCCCGTAAGGATTGCTCAGTGAACGCTGGCTCCGATCGAGCCATCAAATAGATCCAGAGATTAATGAACACAGCATAGTCAAGATTAGACCCACAATGCCTTACTTTGATGCCCCCAATTCGATGTTCTCCCTTGAATTCTTTGCCATTTTTCAGCCAGTATATGGATGGGGTGGGGTTGCCTGCTGCAGGGCAACGGAAGCAAACGGTATTTGCTGCCGGCACAGCTAGCAGCTTCTTCTCCATCCTTTTTGAGTGGGTCCAATAAGGAGCACCTGAGAAGTGAAAGACACAAAACAAATAGGCTTATTTCTGCAGAACATAACATGGGGTTGAGCAGCTGCTTTCTAAGAGGCTTCAGTATACGTGGAGTGGTAACTAAATTGCTCCCTGCTGTAGTTAAGCTGAATTATACTGAAATACTTTCCAGTCAAATGATTCTCATATATGCAGACAGAGTGGTTGCAGTTAAGACTTGTTTGCGGCCAGGTTCTGCTCTTGGTAACACCAGCATAAATCTGGAGTAACTCCACTGCAATCAACCAGTGGAGTTATTCCAGACTAGGATCAGAATCTGGCCCTCAGACTCTACAAATGCATACATGTAACTTCAACAGAATGGCAGCCAAGAACTGTGGGTGGTGGTAAGATGTTGGAACTGTGAAAGAGTGATGATGGTCCAGCAGTGAGCCAAGGTAAAGTAATGTTAGAAGAAAGCGTTGGAAGAGTTTGCCTCTCAGTGAAAGGGAATGTATCCCACCCCGCTACAAAAACAAAAGACAAAAACCAAACTCCAAACTGGTTTATCATATTTACTTTCTTAAACTACAGGTGGTTTTAGTTTTAAGGATTCATATTACCTTTGAACAGGGATAAGTTTTAAATACTGCTGTTAACACAAGTTACTTCTATAATCTGCCTTAAGTAGACAGCAATGTTTCTTGGCATTGTTACAACCATTACATTACATATACACATATTAAGACAGTGGCAGAAAACTTATTACATTGTATGTGTATGGGGGCGGGGGCACAAAAAGTCTCCCAAAGTGTGATTTCTGCTTAAGGAAATATTACAAGGTTGTATTTCTGGGTGTTTTTCACGTCACCCTGTGGGCTACGTTCTACCCCTTGGTGCATATGGCTCCCAGGGAAATCAAGGGGAGACACAGCATGCAGAATTTGTCCCTAATGGCTTGCAGCGGTTTGGGGAAGAAGGCACGGCTGGCAGCTAAGACAATACATTGTCTAAGTCGAAAGGAAGTGTCCAGCAGCGGAATGCCAGCCCTGGAGATGCAGGGCATGTGAACCAGTTGTTGCAAAGAGGAATACACGTCTCTGACACAGACAGGGGCTGATCCTGTGAGAATGGTGTTTGAGTACAGCAAGGCCTTTAAACTCCTCATGTGGCCCAACTGTCAAGAGAACCTCTTTGCCTCCTTCCCTTGCTAACATTTGGCATAAGCCAAAGTGGCTTATGCCACTTCACCTAGGTCCCATTGAAAATCAAGTGTTTTCACTATTCCAACATCTTTCTGCCACCCATAATGAATTTCAATGACACTGAAAGTTAACAGGATTTTTGAAAATGTTACCCAATCTCCTTCCCTCTCCCTTTTTTTAAGCCTTGTCTCCATTAAGACTTTTTTAGCCTCAAATTTTCCTTCCTTGCTAACACTAGTGCAGACACCTGGGTGGGAGCATTAGCACAGACAAAGCACTGTATGCAATTTAGACACAGACAAGCATAGAAATGCTTTGAGCAGGGTTTGACAACATGGGAGTAACATGACAATGGCTGCCTAGAGATCTGTCTACATTAGGGCTCCAACCACCGAGTTAAATTCCAGGCTCTGTGTTTTCAATGTAATATTTCTGCCAACAGTGTAGTGTCTTGTTTCATATTTGTTCCTGTGGTTAGAACAACAATGTTTATTTTAATTGGGAGAGTTTCTTAAGAGAGGAGAGAATGTGGTGTTTAGATGTGTTCTATGATGAGATAACTGGCTCTGTGGATGAGGGGAAAGCAGTGGATGTGCTATTTCTTGACTTTAGCAAAGCTTTTGATACAGTCTCCCACAGTGTTCTTGCCAGCAAGTTAAAGACGTATGGGCTGGATGAATGGACGGTAAGGTGGATAGAAAACTGGCTGGATGGTCGTGCTCAACGGGTAGTGATCAATGGCTCCATGTCTAGTTGGCAGCCAGTATCAAGTGGAGTGCCCCAAGGGTCGGTGCTGGGGCCGGTTTTGTTCAATATCTTCATCAACGACCTGGAGGATGGTGTGGACTGCACCCTTAGCAAGTTTGCAGATGACACTAAACTGGGAGGAGTGGTTGATACGCTGGAGGGTAGGGATAGGATACAGAGGGACCTAGACAAATTAGAGGATTGGGCCAAAAGAAATCTGATGAGGTTCAACAAGGACAAGTGCAGAGTCCTGCACTTAGGACGGAAGAATCCCATGCACTGCTACAGACTAGGGACCGAATGGCTGGGCAGCAGTTCTGCAGAAAAGGACCTAGGGGTTACAGTGGACGAAAAGCTGAATATGAGTCAACAGTGTGCCCTTGTTGCCAAGAAGGCTAACGGCATTTTGGGCTGTATAAGTAGGGGCATTTCCAGCAGATCGAGGGACGTGATTATTCCCCTCTATTCGGCACTGGTGAGGCCTCATTTGGAGTACTGTGTCCAGTTTTGGGCCCCACACTACAAAAAGGATGTGGATAAATTGGAAAATTGGAAAGAGTCCAACGGAGGGCAACAAAAATGATGAGGGGGCTGGAGCACATGACTTATGAGGAGAGGCTGAGGGAACTGAGATTGTTTAGCCTGCAGAAGAGAAGAGTGAGGGGGGATTTGATAGCTGCTTTCAACTACCTAAAAGGGGGTTCCAAAGAGGATGGATCTAGACTGTTCTCAGTGGTAGAAGATGACAGAACAAGGAGTAATGGTCTCAAGTTGCAGAGGGGGAGGTTTAGGTTGGATATTAGGAAAAAACTTTTTCACTAGTAGGGTGGTGAAGCACTGGAATGGGTTACCTAGGGAGGTGGTGGAATCTCCTTCCTTAGAGGTTTTTAAGGTCAGGCTTGACAAAGCCCTGGCTGGGATGATCTAGTTGGGGTTGGTCCTGCTTTGAGCAGGGGGTTGGACTAGATGACCTCCTGAGGTCCCTTCCAACCCTGAGATTCTATGATTCTATGTTGCTTGTAATTATTAGAACTGGGAGCACTGGCTGTGGGAGTCTGAGGATAGGAAACAGGAAGGAGGGGGGAGGAGTTGAGAGCCTAGGAGAGCTACAGAGGGTGCAGCAGCAGCTTGGTAAAGAGGTTTCCACTTTAAAATAAAGACCTGTTGAAGTTTGTTAGTACCTTGCCTGATTGATACAACAACAGGGAGGGAGGATTTGAGGGGAAGCTAGGGTCATGGCCAGGGCATCCAATCTGTATGGATGTACTGGAAAAAACCCTCCCAGAGGAAGCACGGGGCAGTCTTCTACAGCTACTACAGCTCAGTAGCTTTCTGATGGAAAAGTTCCCTGGTTCCAAACAGTGCATGTCATGCAAAGCAGCTACTCCCTGGCTCTGCCTCCGGGAGCCACAAAGCCCTGACCATGCAAAAGGGCTTTGAAGTGTCTGGGTGCCAGGTCGTATCAGAGACGACGCGTAACGCTTGGGGTGGGGGGCTAGAGACAACATGGGACTGGGTGGGCTCTGCCCTGCTACATCAACACTTCAGGGAGCAGGGCCAAATGGAAGGCAGAAATCGGGGGGGGGGGGCACGTGAGGTCACACAGCCTCTGTGTGGTACCATGTAAGGGAGCCACTGCTCCCACTGCACCTTGTGGGTGTGAGGCCCAATGAGGCACTTTACCTCCTCACTCCCCCAATCACACAGTTGACTAACACTGTCATACCAGATCCAACCAATTGTCCGGTACTCTAATACCCCACATCCAATAATGGCCAGCATCAGATATTTCAGATGTAAAAACCCCCATAACAATGGACTAACCCACCTAAAGGGGAAGCTTCTTTGACAAATAAAGTATTTCCTTTTGCCAGCTTTAAATCTGTGCTCTTTTCATGTCATTAGGTCTCAAAGGGAAAGTGGGAGAACCTAGTTTGTTGTCTCTAGACCATTCATTAAATTAATACTCCACTGTCATGTCACCTCTTGTTAGCTCCTCTCTAAGCTACACAACCCCAATCTTTCAAACTCTCTCCTCATATCCACGTCGCTCCAGGCTCCTAGGCACTTTCACTACCCTTCTCTGGATCTCTTCTTTTTTTGGGTTATATCCTTTCTGCAATGGGGTATAGTCTTTTCGAGTCCAAAACAGCACGTGCCAGGGGAGAGCATATCACTAATACGTAATGGCTTTATAATATTTTCTTTATTCACCCCTGTCATTTCACACTGCCAAACACCATGTTTGCATTTATTGAGCTGTCTACAAACGTTGTTAGTTCTTTTTTCCTGAGTGGCTACTGTTAGTTTAGAAGCCACCAACCAATAAAATAATACCCTGAAGCTTGTTTGTAAGATTTAGCATTAGTCATTGCCTCTTACTTTAAATAATCTCCAGTAAATACTGTGATACAGGAGGGCCAGGGAGCAGTAGTAGAGTGTGAGAGGGGAAATACATAAGCCCTAGGCTAATTAAGGTGTGGTTCCCTGTAGACTAGGGAGGGTGGCTACAGGTTAATTGGAGCACCTGCCGTCAATTAAGGCCCTGCCAGGAACCTAATAAAACCCCCTGCTTCAGGTAGACAGGGAGGTGGAGGAAGGAGAGAGGACTGGAGCTTGGAGATGTGCTGTGAGACTTGAACTATCAGAGAACTGAAGTAAGGGAGACCCTGCCCCAGCATCTAAGGACTGAAGGTACCTCACCCAAGGGGGAAGAGGCTAAGAACTCACAGGGGTTGAGAGGGGCTGGGGCTCAGAGTGAGGAGCAAACCCAGACCCCTCCCCTGCTTCCCTCCTTTACCACCTTCCTGGGCCACTAGTGGGGCCCTTGGCACCCCAAGAGCAGGGGCAAGGGGTGGCACCTTAGTCCCCCAAGAAAAGTGCAGAACCCACCATACTAACATTGGCCATCTTGTCACAATACAAAAAAGGCATAATATTATGCAGCTGCTTTTACATTTTGATATAGCAGTAAAAGAAATTGGCAGTAGATTTTTAGGCAGTAGGAAATTCTATGAATGTTCAACATGTGGCCAGAAATGTAATGCACCCAATTTAGCCAAAGTCAGGCAGAATATCCTTTGTTCCAAGATGAGTTCTTGCAATTTTTGTATTGTCTTCTATCCGGCTGACTGATAAATACAGTGAAAAAGCTAATAAAGGTATTACTGTTCTACAGAATCTGCAGAGAGCTGCAGAAATATTCACTGTACAGAAACGTAGGAGTTACCATATTACATTACAGTATTGGGGCATCATACCTAGCATCCTGTGTTTGGCCCAGATTCATTTAAGCATGTGCACAACTTTCAGCATGTGTCTAAGTCCCAGGACTTAAGTCCCACTAAAATCCCATGGGACTTGGTGAAAGTTTATAGGAGGATTGCAGAACTGGAGAGTCAATAAATTGGCATGCAGGATCAATTCTGAAGGTGTGTGGTTTTTTTTCTTTTTTTTTTTTAAAGACAGATGTTAATGTTTGCAGGAGGGAAATGGGGCTATCCCTTCTTAACTAGTGAAGTGCTGAATCCCACCCACACCCAGTAATCCAGAATACTTGTACTTTGTACTTACTTTTATCTAGGAGCCACTTATTTTGGAAACCTGATAATTCATACTCTTAACAAGCAACAGCTATTAAAGCGTCTCTAGTATTTTCTAAAATTGAACTCTGTCTTAAATGTCCTTGTAAATTTAACTTTTTCTGAAATAAAGGTACAACCCCATTCCTCCCGCCCCTTCCTCCCCCAACTACCAAATATTGAGGCCAGAATTACTCCACTGTTTCTGCTGTCAGGGCTGGTTTTAGCGAGTGCGGGGCCCAATTTGTACTCACCCCGGCGGTGCTCCGGGTCTTCGGCGGCACGTCCTTCACTCGCTCCGGGTCTTCGGCGGCACTGAAGGACCCGCCACCGAAGACCCAGAGCACCGCCGGGTGAGTAAAAGGCGCCGGCCCCTCTTACACGCCGGCGCGGGGCCCAATTCCAGGGAATCGGGCGAATCGGCCCAAAGCCGGCCCTGGCTGCTGTAACAGCTCAAGGACAAAACTTCCAGAAGCAAGTAAACACTATTGGGTTTTTTGTTAGCAAACTGCAGACATTTCATTTCCAGGAAAATCTCATACCCAACCCAGTGAAACAGTGTTTCACATTGGGCACCTGAAAATTGAGGCACACAATGATTAGTCCATTTTGACAAATTTGACTTAAGACAGTGGCTCTCAACCTTTCCAGACTACTGTACTTCTTTCAAGGGTCTGATTTGTCTTGCATACCCCAAGTTTCACTTAACTTCAAAACTAATTGCCTACAAAAATCAGACATAAAATTGCAAGTGTCACAGCACACTATTACTGAATAATTGCTTGCTTTTTTCATTTTTACCATCTAATTATAAAATAAATCAGTTGGAATATAAATATTGTACTTGCATTTCAGTGTAAAGTACATAAAGCAGCATAAACAAGTCACTGTCTGTATGAAATTGTAGTCTGTACTGACTTTGCTAAGTGCGCTTTATGTAGCCTGTTGTAAAAATAGGCAAATATCTGGATGAGTTGATGTAGCTCCTGAAAGACCTCTACCTACGTCCAGTGGTACACATACCCCTGGTTGAGAACTGCTGGCCCAAGAGCTTCTTTAACTTTTATTGCCATTTCAGCACATGCTAACTAATGAAATAATAGTTAATTTTCTATAAAGCTAATGATCTGCCTCGACCCACTTACTTGTGCTTCGCCTAGTTTACAGTCTAGAACTGCAAATAAGCACCCTTCAACTGAATGCTTACAATGGACTATTACTGTATCTGTTCAATACATAATTTGTCTTTCAAGAATGAGAAATTTCTGCCCTCATTTTCTGTTAGCAGCATCTCTCCTCATTTAAAATAAATAGATAATGTCTCTCACCTTGGATCATTTTAGAATTCCACAAGTTGTTGATTTAGACTCCAGGATTAAGCTGCACCCTTCAACTCAAGTCACTAGAAGATTTCTACCAGAGCTATAGGAACACTCCAGCAACCAATTAACAGCAATCAGATGGTAACCTTAAGGTAATTAAAGTTAAGTCTCCTATGTAATCAAAGCTTACTTTTCAGATCTTCCGCAGCTGAAGCTCAGATGCTCACTTCCCACAATGTCACCTGATGTTCTTGTACAGGAAGTCTGGTTTCATTCCATGAATCATTTCCCAGACACACCAACTACAAATGTTTATCATTTTGCCTACAAGAACTCTGTATATCACACTTCAGTCAAAATGCCTGGGCCTTTGGGCTTCACAAAACAACTATGGTGTGTACGCTTGAAATATTTTTAGAGCTCTAGGAATGCCTATCTATACCACCGCCTCTTCAAATGTATTGCTAAAGACTGGAACAAAATGATGGGACAGCCATTATTTCCCAGGAACTGTTGGAAGAATTTAGCTTGGGTAGTAAAGTTTCTGAACTACAAGTAACTTAACTTATCCTTCAATAACAGGAGGTTTGCTTTTTGTTGGGGTTTTAAGAGGTTGTCAGTGCAGATCCCACTGTACATGACTTTTTTTTTTTTTAATACTGTCCATGAGGGCTGCATGTGTGCCCCGTCCCTCCTCATACTCCTTTGCAAGGGTATAGGGAGTGGAATGGCCGTGACCCTCCTCCAGGTCCCTTATAACTTGAAGCCCATGGTAGCTGAAGACTGAAGAAATGGGTGAACACCAGCTCATGGGATCCACGCTGATGTTAATATCAGTGAAGTAGTATGGTTACCTGTTAGTAACAAATTCTCCTAGGTATTTTGTCCACAGGTTCTGCTCTTGGTATGCATGTCCCACATGAGGGTTTTTATTAATAGCATTGTTCTGTTGGGGCTGTGTCGACACTGTAAGACCCCTCGCAATCATCATAGCCAAGACCACTCCTACTGCTCAGTTCCTTTGCCAATAAGAATTGGAAGTGTCAGGACTCCTTAACTGCAATAGACATGTCATCACCAACTTGGAATCTAACACAGCTTCCTAGGCATTTGATCCTTTGTGTCAGAGTCACAGACTTTAAGATCAGAAGGGGCCATTATGATCATCTAGGCTGACCTCCTTTACAATGCAGGCCACAGAATCACACCCACCCACTCCTGTAATAAACCCCTAGCCCAGTGGTCCCCAACCTTTGTGGCCTATAGCACATTCATGTTTTCAGAAGAGTGTGGCGGGCGCCAACAATTTTTCAAGACTTATTTTGTATTTGTACATTACATAATATGGGACTGCAGGCGCCGGTGTTCTCTGTCCCCAGCAGGCGTGGGGCCGTGGCTTCCCTCCCTTGCAGGGCACTACTTGGTGGGCGGGCGCCAGGGCCAGCTCTAGGTTTTTTGCCACCCCAAGCAAAAAAAATTTTGGCTGCCCCCTGCCAGCCCTGGGCTCTCACGCCCCCCACCCCCTCAGCCCATTGAAGTCCAGGGTCCAGCTCTGCAGCTGGGATAAATTTAATCCATATAGCTCTAGTCTAGGGCACTGGAGCGATGCTGATTTACACCAGCTGAAGCTCTAGCTCTGTGTGCGTGTGGGGCTCGATCATGTAAACGGAGGGCTCTCCGCCCCTTGCACATTTGGGCCCAGAGAGAGACCTCTGTGTAGCACATTACGCAGCCCTTGGGCAAAACATCCCAAAGCTTGACAAAAAGCTAAGGGCTGCCAGAAGCCTGGCTTATCCCTATGCACTTAACATTCCGGGTCTTCGTTTACTCCCAGCCCCTTGGATTAAAATGCCCCTCTTCTCTCCTGCGCTTTGCTGCCTGCCTCGTGCTCCAGGGATGGATGGTGTTTTCCACTCTGTTCTCTCGTGTCTGTCCTTTGCTGTGTGTGTGTCCATCCTTTGCTCCATGTGTCTGTTCTTTGCTCTGTGTGTCCATCTGTCCTTCACTGTGTGTCTTTCCCATAGGCATGTGCAGCACATTTCATTAGGGTGTGCCTCCCACTTCCTGTCCCCTGACTGCCCCCCTCAGAATCCCTGACCCATCCAACCCCCCCACCCCGCTCCTTGTCCTGACTACCCCCTCCAGAGACCCCCTGCCCCTAACCCACCCCGGGACCCCACACCCTATCTAAGCCCCCCTGTCCCCTGACTGCCCCCTCCAGAGACCCCTTGCCCCTAACCACCACCCCCCCAGGACTCCACACCCTATCTAAGCCCCCTGTCCCCTGACTGCCCCTCCGGACTCTGTGCCCCATATCCAAACCCTGGCTCTGGCCCCAGCCCCCTTACCACGCCACTCAGAGCACCGGCTGGAGCCAGAAACACCGCTGCACTGCCCCGCCCTCCAGAGCGCTGCCCACGCGGCGGCAGAGGGACAGCGGGGGAGCCTGCCCGGTGAGCTCAGGGGCCAGACAGGACGGGCTTTTTTTTTTTTTTTTTTTTTTTGCTCTGACCGTGGCGTTGTTTTGTGGGTTTTTTTGCCGCTTGCGGCCCTGCCCCTATGGTCTTTCCTTCACAATACGTATCTCTCTGTCCTCCCATCACTCCATGTGTGTTCTTTGCGCTGTATGTGTGTCTGTCCTTCAGTGTGTGTCTGTCTGTCCTTCGCTCTGTGTGCGAGTCGGCTGCCCCTGCCCCACCGCAGAGCACGTGTTGCACTGCTGCCTACCGCAGGACACTGTGGTGTTGCCAGGAGTTCTCGGGAACTGTGAGCTCCAACCCCCCGGGCCATCGCTGCCGCCTTTCCTGGGCTTCAGGAGAGCCTGCGTGTCTCAGTTGTGCACACAGGAGCAACCAGAGAACTACCACCGCCCAGAGCAGGACCCAGCGCGGAGCCCCCATCCCGGGGCGCCTCACCCCCAGCTCCCAGAGCGCAAACTCCGGCCGCCAGCGGGCGTGGAGCGAGCCGGGCACCCAAACACGTCCCGCTCCGCTCCCGGGCGGCTCCTTCCCGCGGTGCGCGCCCAGCCCAGCCCAGCCGCTCCCTTTGGCCCCGCCCCGGCCCCTCCTGCCCTGCCGCTCTCGGGGTCCCTCTGGCAGGGGAGGCGGCACCGCATGGGGGCGGGGGTCTTGCTGAGCGCTGAATGCGCTTTGAATTGGGAGCCAGGCATTCAGCAGCCTGCCGCCCGAACTGCCAAAGGGAAGAAAAAAAAAAGAAAAAAGCCCGGACTGTGCCGCCCCTTCGCGTCTGCCGCCCCAGGCACTGCTTCCTCCGCTGGTGCCTGGAGCCGGCCCTGGCGGGCGCCCATAAATAGCACCGCGTTGGGGACCACTGCCCTAGCCTATGCCTGAGCTACTGAAGTCCTCAAATCATGGTTTAAAGACTTCAAGGCACAGAGAATCTCCAGCAAGCGACCTATGCCCCACGCTGCAGAGGAAGATGAAAGCCCCCCAGGCTCTCTGCCAATCTGCCCTGGAGGAAAATTCCTTCCAACCCCAAATATGGCGATCAGCTAAACCCTGAGCATATGGGCAAGACTCACCAGCCAGACACCCAGGAAAGAATTCTCTGTAGTAACTCAGATCCCATCCCATTGAGCATATTTACCGCTAATAGTCAAAGATCAATTAATTCCCAAAATTAGGCTATTCCATCATACCATCCCCTCGATAAACTTATCAAACTTAGTCTTGAAGCCAGCTGTGTCTTCCCCCCGCCCCCGCCCTTGGAAGGCTGTTCCAGAACTTCACTCCTCTGATGGTTAGAAACCTTTGTCTAATTTAAGTCTAAATTTCCTGATGGCCGGTTTATATCCATTTGTTCTTGTGTCCACATTGGTACTGAGCTTAAATAATTCCTCTCCCTCCCTGGTATTTATCCCTCTGATATATTTATATTATAGAGAACAATCACATCTCCCCTCAGCCTTCTTTCGGTTGGGCTAAAAAACCCTCCTTTCATAAGACAGGTTTTCCACTCCTCAGATCATCCTAGTAGCCTGTTCCAGTTTGAATTCATCCTTCTTAAACACAGGAGACCAGAACTGCACACAATATTCCAGATGAGGTCTCAACAGTGCCTTGTATAACGGTATTAACACCGTCTTATCTTTACTGGAAATACCTCACCTGATGCATTCCAAGACCGCATTAGTTTTTTTCACAGCCATATCACATTAACAGCTCATAGTCAACCTGTGATCAAGCAATATTCCAAGGTCCTTCTCCTCCACTGTTACTTCCAATTGATGCTTCCCCAGCTTTATAACTAAAATTCTTGTTAATTCCTAAATGCATGACCTTGCACTTTTCACTATTAAATTTCATCCTATTACTATTACTCCAGTTTACAAGGTCATCGAGATCTTCCTGTATGATATCCCGGTCCTTCTCTGTATTGGCAATACCTCCCAGCTTTGTGTCATCTGCAAACTTTATTTGGCACACTACCAGTTTTTGTGCCAAGGTCAGTAATAAAAAGATTAAATAAGATTGGTCCCAAAACCGATCCCTGAGGAACTCCACTAGTAACCTCCCTCCAAGCTGACAGTTCACCTTTCAGTATGACCCGCTGTAGTCTCCCCTTTAACCAGTTCCTTATCCACCTTTCAATTTTCATATTGATCCCCATCTTTTTCAATGTAAACTAATTCCCCATGTGGAACCGTATCAAATGCCTTACTGAAATTGAGGTAAATTGGAGCCACTGCATTTCTTTGGTCTAAAAAAATCTGTTACCTTCTCAAAGAAGAAAATCAGGTTGGTTTGGCACAAGCTACCTTTTGTAAAACCATATTGTATTTTGTCTCAATGTCCTTAACTACTTTCTTCTTCAAAAATTTTTCCGAGACCTTGCATATTACAGATGTCAAACTAATAATCCTGTAGTTACTCGGATCACATTTTTTCCCTTCCTTAAAAATAGGAAGTATGTTAGCAATTCTCTAGTCATGCGGTACAACCCCCGAGTTTACAGATTCATTCAACATTCTTGCTAGTGGGCTTGCAATTTCATGTCAGTCTGTGTGTATTTGTTTTGGTTGACCTTGAGGCTGAGGGAGGCTAAGAGGTCTAAGGTCTTTTAAGTTAGGTGCTTTTCCACAGTGGGTCAAACACTGGTCAGCCAGCTTCAAGGTGCAGACTCCCTAGGTATGCTACCACTACACACAGGACCTTGGTAAAATACCTGAGGGGCCAAAGACGGAGTGAAGGGTAGAACAGTGTACAGATAGTTGAACTCTCTACCATGAACCACAGAAACTATGCTGGGAGGATTAAGATGTGGATATAAAGTTTCCTGCAGGTAAAGCACCACAAACCAATCCTTAGGATCCATGAGGGGATGGAAGAACCTAGGGTGACCATCCAGAACGTGCAATGACAAATGAAGACATTTAAACATCAGTGGTCTAGGATAGGTGTCCACCCACCTTTTTACTTTGGAATCTATTACTAATTGGAGTAGATGCCTTTTCCTCTGAATTACCTCCTCGACCACTCACAATTTTGACAAGGAGTCTAATTCCTGTTCTAGAAGCATCTCAGGAAGAAGGATCCTTGAAGACAAATGGGGATAAGAGTAGGGGTAAGAGTAACATACAACTAGCTCTGACACTCCTTATTTACTATCTTGAGGTCCCACTAGTTCAAGGTAATCCCAGTCTAAATTTCTTGGATTTAATAGGGGCAAATGCCAAACCGAAAAGAGGATGGATGCATAGGTAGTCCAGCCAGGATCTTAACTATGCCATCAAAACCATTTCCTGAACACTTGTCCCTCCTGCAGGTCTGTCAAGAAGACGGTGAATGAGCATCATGAATTAAGTCACTGGTGTTTCCTGGATGGCTCTAGAGGTATACAGGCCACAGTCAGGACAATTATCTGGAAGAGGACTGAGGCATTTGAAACTGGTATGTAGAAGATGGGATATACATAAAGCCCTAGAGCAGTGGTTCCCAAACTGGGGTTCGTGAACCCCTGGGGGTTTGCGAAATGTTTCAGGGGGTTCTTGGGAAAAAATTCCCTAATGGCGGACAGAGCCAGCCCTAGGGGCCCTTGTGCAGCACAGGGCCAGCAGCCTGGAGCCACTGGACTTCTTGTTAAGTAGATCAAAGCAAGCATCTCTACCACACTGAGGAGATTTAAACTTCAAGACTCCTTATAAGAAATGGAAAGGGAGGTGGATATTTTTTGCTGTTTTTAAAATTAAATAGGCAGCTAGTATTGCTTTTTAAATGATTATGAAGAACAAGTTTAAGCTTTGTTGTAACGTGCGTTGTTTGCCTGGACTGCTCAAGAACCTGAATGCTTGTGTAGGAGGAACTCTTTGAGCTGGCTTCTTAAATACATTCATGCTTTTTCACATCTGATACTCCTTGATGAAACATAGGAGCCTTGTCTTATAACAGGCTTATTCAAAGTGATACAAGCTACGAAAGTGAGATCTTGGAAGAGTGTTGCAGTTTGCATAATATAATAAAAATACCGTAATGATAAATAATAATGAATGAATGAGTGTGTAATAAGCATGTCATAAAAACAAATTTTAAATTTCCAAGATCACTGCTTTTATAATTTATACTCAGGTAAATGAGAAAATCCCTGGAAATATTCATTTTTAGGAGGGGGTTCGCAAGACTTGACATTTTAGTGAAAGGGGTTCACAGGTTGTTAAAGTTTGGGAACCACTGCCCTAGAGAGAGTGCATTCTATTGTCACTCTCCAATTTCTTTTCTAGTGCATTGCCTCATCTTTGATCATGCTGAAGAGCTCATTTCCTTGAAATGGCAGTTTTTTCTATAGTTGCTTGGACCTCAGAAGGGATATCTACCATCTGAAGCCAGGACCATCATCTCATGTCACTGCAGTTACCATGGTCCTAGCTGCCAAATCCACTGTATCCAATGCTGCCCAGAGTACCATTGTAGTGGTGAGCTGCCCTTCAGTCATGGAGGATCTTAGCTGCTCCTGATTTTCGTTGGGGGACCTTGTCTGTTAGTAAATTAATCCCATAACAGACATGTAGTTTGCCAGAAGTACATGGTAGTTAGCAACTCTGTATTAGAGATTGAGGAATATACTTTCTCTGACAAAGTTTAGTTTCTTAGGATCCTATGCTCTGATGGTCGGCCAAGTTTGTTCTGAATTTTCCTGTGCAGCTTGGACTATGACCCAAGGCACTGGAAAAGTTACTCAAATCCTTTTGCCAGCACCTGATATCTCCTATCCCATGTTTGAAGCTTTACAGTTGCTGCCTTGTGAAGGGGATGCTTACTTCTGTACTTTTGCAACCCATAGCCTCTCAAATGTGCATGACTTACCTCCGTGAGCAGGCTGAGTGGGGTTCCATGCTCCTGAGAGCCTTTCTGTGGCAGAGCTGTGGCTTCAGACAGGAGTTAAGACTCCCACCCAGCTTGTCCAACTCAAAGCACCATGCCCTGCTATTAAGAGGGTTGGGGGCTTACAGCAGCAGGACACAGCTTGCCCTCTGATGTTCCAGAAAAACTGCACCTCTTAGACTTTGCTCCAGGCTTGCAGAGCTATTCCTATCATTGTGGTGGGAGCAGAGGGAACTTGCTAGACAGACACTGTACTGGAGAAACCAGAAAAGTGCACCCTTAGTGTTCTGGTTCTCTCTAATCTGAGGAGAGAGAGAGAGACACCAGTGCTAGAAGTTGGCAAAAATCAGAGAAATAAGAGTGAAAATGTAAACCAAGTGGATGGGACAAGATGAGTTCCAGCAAAAGTAGCATCATTTCTGATGGCCTGAGTTTAAAGGCAGGCTTCAGGTCTGGAGTCTCCAGCAACGGTGGACCGTCTCTGAATTCCAGCTGAAAGGCATTACTCATTTGTGTGAAGGAGAAGCTGTGACAGCAACACTAGACATTGTTTCTGCTATGAGCTCTTTACTGTCTCCAACAACAACAACAAAAATAACGCCCCCACATCACACATTACGGCATTTTAGTGCAGATGTGTGATCAGGTAAAATTCCTCATCAGCTTTAAGCTCAGTTCCAAATCCTTTTTCTCTTACTACTTTAGGAAACTGCACAGAAACAGATTAACTTGATGTTCAATTTTGTTTTTACTTTTCTTATTTAGTTTATTTTTGAATGAAATTCCTAGTCTATAGAAGTTGAGAAATAGGACTTAATACTTCTATTGCCCATTGTAGCTACCTTAATTTACCTTAGAATGTATATTTGCAATCATACATTAGCACCCAAGTCATTTCTTTTGTACACTCCGCATAGCTCCACAATCTTGCAAATTTCAGTTTAGATATAACTACTTTTTTTTTTTTTTTGACAAGTAAGGTGTGCTTTTCCTTAGGTCACCATCATTATGGCTGTTTACCTATAGATTAATGACTGGCTGGCAAGTTTTTCTGACCATTCTTCCAGACTGGTATGCGCTGCTGAGATTTTAAAAGTTTTTTCATAATCTGTTGGAAGCTTTGGACCGGCATGTTAAGATAACTGACATAGTTTAAGATACAAATAGTTAATACTGATTTATTTATTTTTAGTGGAAAAAATTCATTTGAAAGACTAAGAACCCTTATTATCTTTGAAATAGAAAAAGAGGAGCAAAGTAATTTTATAATTTTGTAGTTATTTCACTTTACAAAGACTGAGCATATTGTGGCTGCAATGTGTCTAAATAATAGATGCAATCTGTTCATTTAAAAACCATAGTAACTAGTTTTTCAAGATCAAATATATTTAAATGTTCAGATTATATGTATTATGATCTGTAACAGCAAATTACAGAACAGCAAAGTGATCGAGAAAATCTTAAGAACTACTGCCCTATATGCCTGCTCTCTCACATCTACAGGCTCTTCACAAAGGTGATAACGAATCGACTTTCACAGAGTCTGGATGAACAACAGCCGAGAGAGCAGGCAGGGTTTCGACGAAATTTCAGTACAATCAACCATATATTTACCCTTAGCCAGCTCCTAGAAAGAGCGAGGGAATACAAACTCCTGCTGTGCATTGCTTTTGTCAGCTATGAAAAGGCCTTCGATAGCGTTGAGTTTAACGCAATATTAAAGGCGCTCGCAGAGCAGGGCATTAACACGCAGTACATTAGTTTGTTGAAGGAAGCGAATACTGGATGTACAACAGACATTACTCTCCTTGAAACTCCCCTCCGCATCCCAATCGAGAAAGGCGTAAAGCAAGGAGATACAATTTCACCGAAACTATTCACCGCCTGCCTCGAAATGGTTATGAACAAGATCAATTGGAGGAGTGGTGTCAACATAAACGGAGAGAGATTATCTCATCTCAGATTTGCAGACGACATTGTACTAATTGCCGAAAGCACCAACCAACTGCAGAGCATGCTACGAAGACTCGACAAGAAAAGTAGTCAGGTCGGCCTGAAAATGAACCGCTGCAAAACTAAATATATGCGATCAGACGTCTTACGAAAAGCCCAAATAACGGTAACAGGAGAAGATATTGAAGAAGTGGAACAGTACATATATTTGGGCCAAGAAGTTAATATGCGCCAAGACCTGAACGGAGAACTCTCGTGAAGGATTCGGGCAGGATGGTGTGCGTTTAATTCCATCAAGGACGTCCTCAAAGGAAAAACTGACAAGACCACACGTAAAAATATTTTCAATTCAGCAGTGCTGCCAGCCATGCTGTATGGCAGTGAAACGTGGGCACTGACGAAGAGAGAAGAGCAACGGCTGTTGGTAGCTGAAAGGGCAATGGAACGAGCTATGTTGGGAATCTCCCTTCTGGATCGTATACCAAATGAAATCATCAGAGAACGCAGCGGTGTGAAAGATATTGTCGTGGAAAGCAGACATAACAAGATGCGATGGGCGGGCCACACAGCACGGCTCACGGATAACAGGTGGACCGCAATCATTGCTGAGTGGTACCCGCGAGAACAGAAAAGACCCCCCGGTCGGCCTCCAAGAAGATGGGAAGATGACATCGTTAAACGTTTCGGACAAACGTGGAGAAGAAAGGCAAGAGTGCGAGAAGAATGGCAGACGTGTTGTGATCGGTGCAGTCTTAACGACAGCTGAAGTCCGATCGATCCAAGTGAACAGCAAATTAAATTTCTTTTTAAAATTTACAAAAATTATGAAACAGTAGGTATCAATATGTTTTCCCCTCTTTACAACAGCCCAATTTTAATGGATACTTTTAGTGGTTTCGTGCTCACATTTGAAATAGTCAGAAATTTATAAGATTTGCTCTTGAGCCTTCTGTGGTATGTTTACAAAAGCCAATAAGTGGAGAGATTGGAAGGATCACCTGTGTCTTGTTTTAAGAATGGGAAATCAAGCCATGCTTTCAGGTTGGAATTCATTTGTTTTCATGTTGTATTTCTCAATACATTTGTTCCTTCTGGATTTAGCTACTCTTCCCATATATAGGCCAAGATACTGTTAATGGTCTATTATAAAGTTTTGGGTTTTCTTTTTGTTAAACTTTTACTATAACACTGAGGTAACTAATTTCCTAGACTAAGAGTGGTTCACATGTGGCTTCTCCCCCCCCCCCCCCCCATGATATCCAGTGTTAAGTGGGGACATGTGAGCTCAAAAGGCAACACTGGACTTAAGTTTAGGACAGCTTAACTGGCCAAGAGGTATTGTTGAACTGCTTTTATTTCAAATATCATTGCACATATCTTGTCATAGTTGAGTTTTGTGTAATTCAATGCTGTAATCAGACTGATTCACACTTAAGGGGGGGATCATCAAGAAGTTTAAGATTTTTCAGCAACTTTGTTTAAGTGTACTGTTTTAAAGTTCAAGTTTCATCTTTCCTGCAATGCTGCTAACAGGACAAAAAGTTGTATTCATGCCTGAGAGATGTATAATGTAAGTGAGCAGTTAGCTTTATTGATCAAATGCAAAGATTCACCTGAATACAAAACCATTTCAATTTTTCAAATGTTTTCATCTTCAGTAACTTAAAGTGCTATAGGTAAAGTAATTTATAATATTTTATGCCATTAAAGTACGTTAACAGAAAAGCTTAAAATAAAAAGTTACTGCAAAAATCATGATCAGAAAGCATCACTAACTCTAAAACATCAATGCTTTTAATTAAGTTAAAATATTTTCCTTTATATACCTTGTATGTCTAGTTCCAGCTGATTTCTTCTGCAATAGTTAACATGCAACTGAACAGGTTTAAGGATTATAGTTCCCATATGTTAGGTGTTCTTGTCATCAATGCTGCAGGACTAAAATAGTTCTGAACTACTATTTTAACAAATAACCACCTCTGTTTAAATGGTTCATTTGATTTTAAATACCCAGGAAGCTTTAAAAACCTTAAATAGGTTTTGTACAATTTTTTCCAAAGCTTCTTAGTCAAGCTTTCCAATTAAGCATTGGCTGTCTTCAGTAACACAACAGTTCAACGAAGACAAAAAAGCAGAACATCACAACAATTTACAGGTGATTTATCCTCATGAAGATATTGGTACATTTATTTTTAGGTCACAGAACTGTATATGCATACTTACAAGCTTCTTCAAATGTTATTTTCAAAGGTTTTTTAATACTAATATTTTGCATAATGTTTATACCAATTTAGTTCAAAATATTGAAATTCCACCTTTGACAGTATTGTTTAAATTCTCCCCAAGCCAGATTAAGCTGTACTGAGTTCAACATTGCTCATCTTCCCCTCCCATTCGATTATAGTCAACGTGTTCTGAGATATACAGCATGTGCCACTCTGCTATGAAGTAGAGAAGCCTGCTCAAGTATGTAATTGGCTTACAGAGGGTGTGACTTCAATGTTTTATATGTAGATTGTTTGGTGCCATCTTGCTCAATTTCATTCTCCATTCACAGCCTCCAAGAAAGATAATTTTTCTGCTCTGTTAACCAAAGAGGCAGTTACTTCACTACTCACTCTCAGTGGTCTACAGGCTGAATCAGTAGTTTTCAGTAGCTACAATGCCACCAGCATAGTAGCTACTGAGATAAGAATGGATTCAGACCTTACCATAAAGATTTGCCCTCAACAACACAGAAGAACTATAAATTCATTTTATTCTATGTTCTGAATACTGCTACCACCTGTTAATTGAAACATTTGCACCTATTGATAAAATTAAGTAATTCCATTTAGTTTACCCTCATCATCATGGTAATGTAATAATGTTGGGTCTCAGCTCTACTGATGCTACTACATATGATCTTCATTAGGCCATGGTACTCTTTCAATATGCTGCTATACTCAAAGGAACGTGTACTATGATAACATGGCACCTCTGTCTGCTACAAAGATTCTTTACCATCGGAAACACTGTAATAAGTGCTTTCCTGATTTAAATACTAACTAAAAGTCTGCCAACAGCAATACCCCACCCACAAGAGTACCACACAGACAGGAAGGGGCAGGTGGAGCAAGGTGCTCTAACCATTTCTGCCTCTTGTAATTAGCTTTATGCTTGCTCCATAGGAGTGTGTGAGCAGTGAGAGGCATTACTGTTATTCTGACCAGCTCAGCTGAGGATAAAGGATTAAAACCAGACTCCCTCAGGAAAGTGTTTTAGGCTTGGGTTTTATAACATTTCTTCCCCTCGCCCCCAACTCTGCTATTTTATTTAACTCCTTACCAGCTAAAATCTCTTCCATTTGTCAACTGATCTCAAATTAGGTAGCATGGATGTTTCCAATAATGCTGTCTTCACCAAAGAGGGAGGGAAACACTTTCTCTTAGGAGGTGGTAGAGTTTACTTCCGTATCTTTATTACCATCACTTAGGGCTAGTAGATCATCTCAGACACTACGGTGGTCCTTTTTAAGTACTACAATTTACAGACAGCATGCATGATGGAACAACGATATTAGCCCCTGGAAATAGTAGCAGTACTAGTAGGATAATGGTTTATTTCCATTTGTCCTTCCCAGTTTTATATTATCTTTAATCAAAGACTGAGTTTTAGGTAACCTGTTATAGAACATGGCTAAAAAACACACTTAACTAGACACCTAATCCAATTTCTGACACAGTATTTTAAACAGAGCATGCTTAGGAAGTGAAGGGAGAAACAACAACTCACCTAAAATGTAGATAGTCTTTTGATCACTTCTTTGTCCAACGGAATTGGTCACCTTACAGACATAAGTCCCAGTATAATTGTAAGTCAATGGACTGTTGAAATGCAGAGTATTATTTGAAGACATTAAACCTTCAGGCCATTGCCCATCCAACCTGAATTAGACAATATTTGGAAGTTTAAGCATTCTTAGAATGTACACAATAAAATTTAAATGCAAAATGTATTATCTGAAAAAGTTTCACTATAATTATTTTATGTTTAAAATAGTTTGCTCTGTGGAATGCAATTATTTTGTTACATTAAATCCTTTCAGTTAAGGGAACAATGTCAAGTCAATTCGCTTGTTTTTACAAGAAGTGTCTTGGAATTTTGAATCTTTTACTCCTGGGAGAATTCTGCGCCACTGCGCATAATTTATGTCCCCCACAGATTTATTTGTTTCCCTGCAGAAAAATGCCTTTCTGATGGGGGAAGCAAAGGGAAGCCATAAGCACAGTCATGCAACCCTCCCCGGCAGTATGTTTTGGGTGCTCAGGGCAGCCGGCAGTGAGGTAAATCACTGTGGGGCTGGGACTGGGAAAGACCTGGCTGGTGGCTCCTATCCTGAGCGGGGCTCAGCTGCTAGTCCCAGGTGGGCTAGGGAGGATGGGACTTCTCCTTCCCCTGCATGGCATCTGGGATCATGTTAGACCCATCCGCAGATTTCTCCCCAGCTGGCAGAAGCTCTGCCAACTCCCTCCTCTCCCTCCCCCTATCGTCCCCCATACTTCCTATATCCATCGCTCCTCAGCTGCAGAGGGAGGAATCACTGTACAGGGAGCTGCTCCCCGTGCATCCAGACCCCCTTATACCTAGAACCCTCCCAACTAGCCCCATTCCCCCTGCAGCTGGACCACCCCAACAACCAACCCTACCAAGCCCCATCCAGCTGCACCTGAATCCTGACCCCACTGGATCCTCACACTGAGCTCCAACCATCTTCACCTGGACCCTCCTGCAGAGTTCCATTAACATTGCACCCAGAACCATCCAACAAGTCCCTGTGATCTAGATTTCCCTGCCCCCGCACCCAGATTGCTCCACACAGAACCCTCTCAACCCAGACCTGGATTCCCCCACACTAAGCCCCTCCACACTTGGATCCTGCCTACCCTATTGCACCTGGCACATAGGGTAGGGCCCTGGGGTGTTTCTGGGGCACACTATGTTACAGTTGGGTGAAGCCTCACCGCACACTCTGTGTCTGGGGCGGGGGAGGGGGGGTGGGGAGAGACAGGGTGGAGCTACACCGTGATCTTCCATCACTGTGCAGCCAGTGTCCTGAGCTCCCCATGCCATGCTGGAGCCTCCACATTTATTTGACAACTAGAATTTTAAAATATTGTGTGCAGAATTTTTTGGTGCCGAATGCCCTCCTGAGTAGTCTTTTGTGCTCTTCTGCAGGTTTGTAGGCTATAAATAAATCATTTTCCATATTTCAATGGAATTAAGTTAAGGAATAATGTGGCTTGAAACTAAAGCAAAGTTCTGTCAAATTTTTAAAAAGACTTTTTACAAGTATCAATATAATTTTACTGCCAATAGGACAATTTAACTAATTCAGTCCTTCAAATCACCATTACTGGAAGTCAGACACAAAGTCAGCATAATACATTTGGGCTTAAGAAGATCTGAATTTATGTCTCATGATTTATCTGAAAGTTTAGACTAGGCAGTAATATTTTAAGAAAAACAGACAATTGTAGAAACCAAGTTATAAAACCCAAAGGACCACCCTATCTTGTTAGGCATTTCCACTTGCATCAGCCTTGCATGTACTATCTTCCGCACTGCTATCTCTAGAGGAAGAGAGACGGACTACTATCAAGGGCCTACAGTTCAAATGTGTGGAGGAGGAAGAGCTTTCTGAGTATATTTGCAGCATTCAATGTAGCGCTTAACACAAATTCATTTGTATCTTGAACAGCCTGTATGATTTCACATATGTATTGGCTCTGCCAGCTGTTTTTTGTTAATGTGCTGAGACACTTTTGTTTAGGGGGACCTTTAAATGATCCTTCACTGTTAATTAAGAAATTAGATGGTTTTAGGTCACACAGGGGTTACACCTAACCAAAAAAGGAGCAGAGAGGTTATTTACCTTTTACAGTAACTGGAGGTCTTTGAAAGGTGCCCCCCTCATGTGTGCTCCACATCAGGATATGCACATGCCCTTGCTCTCTTGAGAGGAGTTTTCAGTCAGCAGTGTCTATCGATCCACATCTGAACCCTGAACACCCCTGTGCCTTGATTTAAGAATACATAGGGAGGGCACACCCAATGCCAGTGCAATTTCTTCTCAACCACCAATGTTTCAAGACAGGCTCCGAGGCAGAGGGGAAGGATGTTGGGTAGTGGCATACCCTTAGGGACATACGTCTGGAAGAACTCCAGACTTCAAGATTAAGCTAGATAAGTTTATGGAGGAGATGATTTGATGGTATAACAGGATCTTGGCAATTAATTGATCTTTGACTATCAGTGGTAAAAAGGCCCAATGGTGGGATGTTAGAAGTTACTACAGAGAACTTTTTCCTGGGTGTCTGGCTGGTGAGTCTTGCCCACATACTCAGGGTTCAGCTGATCACCATATTTGGGGTCGGGAAGGGATTTTCCTCCAGGGTAGATTGGCAGAGGCCCTGGAGGTTTTTCGCCTTCCTCTGCAGCATGGGGCATGGGTCACTTGCTGGAGGATTCTCTGCATCTTGAAGTCTTTAAACCATGATTTGAGGACTTCAATAGCTGAGACAGAGGTGAGAGGATTATTCCAGGAGTGGGTGGGTGAGATTCTGTGGCCTGCATTGTGCAGGAGGTCAGACTAGATGATCATAATGGTCCCTTCTGACCTTAAAAGTCTGAGTCACTATACAAAGTAAAGAAAGAGGAGAGATTACCTGAGTAGTGTCCCTATGGGTGGTGCTCCATGTCAGCAGACTCCCATCATGGAACAGGGTGCAGAGGAAGTGGATTCAGTATGGATCACAGGACAACAACATCAAAGGCCATGTCAGTCCTGGAGGCAGGCATGAAAGAGTGTAATGCTGGTAAAACATAGGTGACAAAGACCAGGTGGCTGCCCTGCAAATGTCTGAAATGGGTATATATTTGAAAGGGGCTGGAGTGAGTCCTGGTGGAATGAGCAGTAACTCTAAAGGGAGGAGGGCGGATTAACAATGAAACTTTGTAGCATGAGAGGATGCAACCTTCAACCCGTTCGGACAGCCCCTGGGTGCAGATCAGATGTCCCCTTTCATTCCTTCTGCAACAGAGATGAAAAAAGTCTAGGGGAAACCCAAAAGGGCCTACTCTTGTCATGGTAAAAGCCAAGAGCTCTTTAAACAGCAAGTATATGGTGGCTCACTTCTTCTCTCTAAGAGTGAGGCTTGGGGTAAATACTGGTAGATTAATCTCCTGCTTAACAGGCAATACAGAAAAGACTTAGGAACTAAGTCACCTTATTTTGGTAGAGCACTGTGTTCGGTGAGTCCACCATCAGGGTTCCAAGCTCCTACACTCCTAGCCAAAGTAATGGTTACGAGGAATAAGGTCTTAAGGGCTAAATGAAGGAAGGAACAACTCCCCATAGGTTCGAACGGAGGTTTCCTTGAAGCATTGATAACTAGAGTGAGGTCCCATGCTGGTATTAGTTCCTGGATAGGAGACAAGAGGTTGAATAGGTTCTTGATAAATTTTGCAGTGCAGAACCTTTTTATGGGAAGGTGGTCTTTGCCTACCACAAAGCATAGGAATTGCTTGTGTGAGGGATGAATGGCGACATGGAAAGAAGAATCCTGAAGGTTCAAGGAATAAAGCCTCCCAGACAGAGAGAATTATTGTTCCTAAGATCATATTCTGAATGATCAGGAGCGGATGGAGGTGTTTTTAAGTCCTGAGGTCCAGAATTGGTCTACTCCCCCCACCCCTCATGGGGTACCTTCTGGACAAGAAAGTACCAAGAAGAGAATTCGTCCTTATGAAACAGAATCCTCCCACATTTAAGTCTGATGGGACAGGTTCAATCTCCCCCAGAGCCAGGAGGAATTTTACCTCCTGCCTTAAGAAGTCTTTGTGAGAAGGGTACCTAAAGAGGAATGCGGTGGTAAGGAGCTGGACTGGATGGAGAAGCCTGTAAAAATTGCTTCTAGGATCCATCTGTCCAAAGTGATGAGCTCCCAGGAAGATAGGTAATAGGAGAGAGAATCCCCATAAGGGTGGGAGGGGAATAAGTGCAATATAAGATCCACAGCAAGAAGTAGTTTACCACCATCAACCAATGAATCAAAACAGACATTGAAGATGTCACTGGCTGGGAGGTTGCTGAAAGGGGAACCCCTTCCTTAGGGAATTTGGGTTTCTTCTGTGTGTGCATGTGCAGGGGATGTTCAGCCATTCTCATAGGTTGGTAGTGGACTGGGCAAAAATGTTGAGCTGTCTAGAACCCGATGTATTTTCTTTATTTGCAGGTATATAGCTGCTTAGAGAACTTAGTGTCACCCAGTAGTTCTTCAGAGAATGGAGAGACCCATCCAGGTTGTCACTCAACAACTTGAGGGCCCTCAAAATGAAGGTCCTCTATAGTATTTTGTACCTCCCAGGGGAGGCCTCAAAACCACAGCTAGGAAGGTTGGCACAGGACTACTGCCATAACCATAGACCGTTACATGCAACTGACAATTGTACAAACCATGGAGAGATGCCTTGGCAGCTGTTTGACCCTCTGCAATGAGGGCCTGAAATTGTTCTCTCTGCTCCTGAGGCACATATTCAATAAGATGAACATTTTTAATAAACTGAAGTCACATTTAGCCATCAGGACTTGATAACAGGCCACTCTGAACTACCAGGAGGCCAACTAGCAATTCTTATGACCAAGCAGATCCAATCATTTTAGATCCTTGTCCAATGGTGTTGAACAGGACTAATGCTGTCTGTTCCATTCATTAGAAGTCTTGACCACCAGAGAGCTGAGAGAATAAATATTGAGCCTCTGGGAGGGATATAATACTTTTTGTAGACTCATCTCTACAGAAGTGCAACAGTGGATGGAGTTCACCACAATCCATTTGCCAAGGAATAGAATAAGCAAAGCTTCACAGATGGGCAAACAATCTTGCCCTGAGGTGAATGTAGGTTATCCAACAAGGAGTGTCAGGAAATCCAAATCTCCTTTATCAATACTTTTAAGGTGCCTCCTACCCTTTTTATGGACTCTTGAAAGGCCGTAAAGTAAGTAGGACAGGATGATGAAGTAGACATGACCCTCATCTGATGAGGAGGATTTGCAGGAAGGTGAGGTTTCTTCCTCTTCCACTGGTTCCTGCTGTAGAGGATGGGTCTGTGGGGCACAACCTGGATGCACTGGCTGATGTTCCTGAAGCAAATTCTTGCGATAGCATCCTGTGTAACAAAGGTTAGCATAAGAACCCCATGGGTTCCAGCAAGCGCACTGTGATGAGGCATAAAAGAATAATGCAAGATCCCAACATTATCCTTGCTTTGTTAACCGGTATATTTCTTGCTATGAGCTCCTTCTTCAATGTCAGTTTCTAGGGAGAAGGTTGGAAGGTGTAGGAACCTAGTACAGACACCTGAATCAGAGGATGTTATCCAAATGGGGAGGAAAACATTGTAGGTACTCATGGACAGACTGGTACGGGGCCCCAGAAGGATACCTGCACATACATAAAAATTGGGGTTAGAAAGAGGCTGGTGAAGAAGTTCCAGAGAATCTTGTAACAGTACCAGCTTGAAGTCTCTCTCAAAGAGCCTGTGTGGAGATGGTGTTGCTACCACAGGGTGAGTTACCATCGAAGAAGAGGATGGAGGGTAAGCAAGCTCAGAGAAATGAGTTGGTACCAGTGGGGAGTGCCTCTCAGTACCTTTCAATAATGGTGATTCAGGCTCTTTGAGATTCGGAGGTCTTTGTGAGTGTAGCAGGGCCCGGACTCACCCCTGCGGCGCCTCCTGCTGGTTTCTCCGGGAATTAGCTCGTCCAGCCCTGGAGCGCCCTCTGCAGGCCAGTGATCCGCCTGTCCACGTTTTGGCCCCGTGTCCCTCCCAGGACCCGGTGCCCCTTTAACTGGGGTGCTGCCCCCTGGCAGTACCCCTATATCTGGGTCTCCCCTCCCCAGGGGAACCCCCAACCCACTATCCCCACCTCGCCTCAGTCGTAGGCTACTGCCAGTCACCAGCTAGCCCCCGCGCCCTGGGGCAGACTGCAGTATAAGCCACTCATCATAGGCAAAGGGGGTTTGGACCTGCTGCCTCAGCCTACCCGTGGGTTGCCCCCACAACCCCAGTACCTAGTGGGCCTAACCCTAGGCCGCAGCCTGGGGCTTTCTCAGGCCGGAGCTCCCCAGCTCTTCTGGCCTTCCCCAGCCCTGCTCCACCCTAGGTACCTGGTCAGGTCCCTGCAGCCAAGCCCTTCCCTCTCTAAAGGGAGAGAGAGAGAGTGTCTCTGTGTGCTCCAGGCCCACTGCCCTCTTATAAGGGCCAGCTGGGCCCTGATTAAATTGGCCCCAGCTGTGGCTGCCTTGCTCATCAGCCCAGCCTCTGAGCCTCAGCCCTCTCCCAGGGCTATTTCCAGCCCCTCCGGGCAGGAGCGGGTTCCACCCCGCTACACACCCCCCACCTCAAGATCCCCTCCACCGGGGGTGGGGGTAAGGAGAGGACCCCTAGCGCCCCAGCATCCCTCTCAGCTGGGAACGAAGGGAATCCCTCTCATGCCGCAGGCTCTCCACCATTTGGAGCAGCCGGCTCCCTTCCTCAAGGGTTTGGGTCCCCACGTTAGCCCTTCCAGCTCTCCCATGGGTCCCCAGGATCGGCTGGGGCCTCTCTGCCCCTGACAATTTTTTGTTTGGGGCTCCAGCCTTCCCTGTCCCTCCAGCCTGGTCAGGCTCAGACTGGGCTCCTCGTTCGGCGCTCCCCCTTCTTAGGGGGCAGTGCCGCTTTGTCTGGCCCCCCTTGTGGCAGAGGAAGCACACCCAGTGCCCACCCCTGACCACCTCAGGGCTAGCCGGGGCCCTGCGAGTCCCCCTAGGGCACTCCCTCTTTATGTGCCCTGGTTCCCCACAGGCCCAACAAGTTCGTGGCCCCCCTGTTGACTTCACAGGGGGTGCCTTTTCTGGGCAGAGCCTTCTTGCCCCATCCCAGTAGGGACACTCCCTCTTGAAGTGTCCCGGTCGCCCGCAGGCAAAACAGTCTTTAGGCCTTGGCACTGGCCTCCAGCCCAAGGTGCCTGGCCCACACCGCGGTCCTTGTGCCCTCCCCCGCAACAGCTGTAGCAGCCTTGCTTGCTGTTCGGCGAGACGGGCCACACAGGCTCTCCAATAATAGTCCATCTTCTCCACCTTCCGTTTCTCAATGTTCCGCTTCGGGCAATAGTCCACAGTCCTTTGCCCTGCCCCTTATATCAAGGGCGGACCGTCTATGCCTGCATTCTCCACCACTTGTAGCAGGGCCCGGACTCACCCCTGCGGCGCCTCCTGCTGGTTTCTCCGGGAATTAGCTCGTCCAGCCCTGGAGCGCCCTCTGCAGGCCAGTGATCCGCCTGTCCACGTTTTGGCCCCGTGTCCCTCCCAGGACCCGGTGCCCCTTTAACTGGGGTGCTGCCCCCTGGCAGTACCCCTATATCTGGGTCTCCCCTCCCCAGGGGAACCCCCAACCCACTATCCCCACCTCGCCTCAGTCGTAGGCTACTGCCAGTCACCAGCTAGCCCCCGCGCCCTGGGGCAGACTGCAGTATAAGCCACTCATCATAGGCAAAGGGGGTTTGGACCTGCTGCCTCAGCCTACCCGTGGGTTGCCCCCACAACCCCAGTACCTAGTGGGCCTAACCCTAGGCCGCAGCCTGGGGCTTTCTCAGGCCGGAGCTCCCCAGCTCTTCTGGCCTTCCCCAGCCCTGCTCCACCCTAGGTACCTGGTCAGGTCCCTGCAGCCAAGCCCTTCCCTCTCTAAAGGGAGAGAGAGAGAGTGTCTCTGTGTGCTCCAGGCCCACTGCCCTCTTATAAGGGCCAGCTGGGCCCTGATTAAATTGGCCCCAGCTGTGGCTGCCTTGCTCATCAGCCCAGCCTCTGAGCCTCAGCCCTCTCCCAGGGCTATTTCCAGCCCCTCCGGGCAGGAGCGGGTTCCACCCCGCTACAGTGAGATAGGAGTCTGGACAGTACCAGGACGTGTGGATGTTTTTTCTCAGGAGTAAGCATATGCGGTGGTGCCGGATGCAGCACCAGAATAGGCATGGTACACTTTTCACTTCTGGCTATGGAAGACTGTACCAATAAGGACTTTGCCTCCAAATCTCAAAATGAACGCTGTGTCGGAAGCTCTCTAGATGACTTCTAGATATGTTACTGTGGGCACAGTTCTGCAGGAAAAGGAGCCTCAGCAATATCTGTGGTTGGACATGAGGTCTCTTGAGACCCAGATCAAGGAGGTGACTTTCCCTTTTTCGTCTGATTCTGGAGAACGGGGTCTTTTCTTGGGAAGTCCAGCGTCTTTGCTTACTGCCGAAGCAGAGCTGGTCAATGGAACCAATATATTTGGGGGTGACTCACCGCCTGGGTCTCAAAAAGCACTGCATAAATAGGAATCTATGTTTTTCCTACCTCAGTTTTTTAGATCTGTTTTTAAATCTTAAGTAGACTTTACATTTAGAGGGAATGTGGATTTCTCCCAAGCAGCAGAGAGGCAGGTTGAATCTCCATCACTCCAAGGGAAGAACTTGTGGCACATATGGAAAGGTTTGAAGTCCAGGGTCTTTGGCATAACCCACATGTGGGGCTGTGGATGAGGGCCGGGCGGAGGGAGGGAGAGAACAGGGACCCAGAGGAAAGAAGGGGTGAACCCTCTCAAAGCGTGAACTTGTGCTAACAGGAAAAAAACTAAGAAGAAACTAAAATGAGAAAGGCATAAGAAAGCAAAGGGAGCCAGCTGCATAGTTCAACTACTGGGCAGGGACTGCTCTGTTGCAAGACACTGGCAGTTTATTGGGGTGTGAGGGTGAAGAGGGTAGAGGTGCAGAACCACTGACAAAAATCGCTGATCAAGAGTGCACGAGCAGGCAGCGCATACTGACGTAGCGCACCCACAGGGCCACTACTCAAAGAAGGTAGGTAGGTGGGGGGGGGGGGGGTGATTCCCATGAGTGAAGTGTCCACACAGTCTGCCATGCAACACCACATGCTACAACAACTTTTCATGAACAGTACCCTAAAAATTCAACATGTACAGTGAATGAACATCCTCAGACTTTCTTCCACTTGAGATCTTGTTGACTATAGGCCAGTGACTGCTAGACAACTATAGAAAGGTTTTATTTCTGCAGCTGAATAGCGATCCTGCTTGCCAATCTCAAAGTCTTCCCACCATAGGAGTCAAATGGCTAAACATGCACAAATCTGTACTTGTTTCAGTTATTTTTCATTGTACATGCATGGACTTTTATTGTCATTTCATTGCGTGAACACAACACACTGCCGCAATAAACACTCATTTGTCATCTCCCCAGCCCAACAAGGATTCATTAACCTCGTTGTGTTCAGATTTGTCCATCTACTTCCAGATTATTAAGATCGTTCAGCGTGTGTTATTACTACTACTGAGAATATAACCTAGCCCCTTTACTTTAAAATTCAGTGGACAAAACGCAAAAATACAGCTATTGTGCACCAGATCAATTCTGTATTTCTTCAAAAGCATTATTTAGAATTTAAACTAGATTTGAAATCAACTTAGACTGAAATTTTTTCTGGGACAAAGAGGTACAGATGACATTCTACCTTTTGCCTTCCCCAAATGCCACTACTTTGTTCATTTTTCAGAAGCAAGTACAAGTAAATACCCCACACATGACCCAGCTCTCCAGCCTTGCATAATAGTGGTCTGACCCTCTGTATTGTAGTCCAGTATCCTGCCAATAAATTGCAACCTCAACTTTTTAAAGTCGGCATTCTTATGATGATGAAGTTCCTGCCAAAGAGTTTATTACAAGAAATTTGTATAAAAGTTCATCTACAATTTCTTGAAATTAAGTTCTCTGCTTTAACAAACCATATTAGACTTGTCTATATCAAATGAGGAATGAAATTAAATCTGGGAATTGGTTTAAGTGTTATGAAAGCCCCTTTACTGAGAAGGTTAACATATCTTTTAAAAATAGATTAGTTATTTGTCCTTATTACTTTTAACCTGCACCATAATATGTTGGAGAGGATAGGAGGAGATTTTTTTTTTTAAATCAAACTGGTTTAAATGTGATTCAATTGAGACTACTTCATTTGTTTCTTAATTTTTAAGGTAATACTTGGATAGCATATTTTGTTTTGTGTTTAGGAGGTTCCATTCAAGAAAATTTGGTTATATGTTTATTATTATTCACCACGCATTTCAAATACAATTTTAAAAAGCTTTGTCTACACCACGCTGCTTTTAGCGACATTCCTGTGCCGCTACAACCGTGCCGCTTAAAGTCGTGCAATGAGCGACTCATGCCGAGAAAGCACTGTTCACACGGGCGCTTTTCATTGGTAAAACTTCTGCTGTTGGGGGTGTGTGTGTGTGTGTGTTTTAACACTGCTAAACGACAAACGTTTCGCCAACCAAGTTCCAGTGTAGACGAAGCTAAACCTATTAGTCTTTTTTCTTCTAACTGATCCAGGAAGCAACTTGAGGCTACAAGGTGGTACCGCAACTGATCTTTAATGCTTCTTATAGCATTATTACTATCAGTGATTCTCATAGCACTATTACTGTGCATTACATACACTTAAACACTCACACACAAGTTATTTTCTTTGTTTCAGACAGACAGACAGACCAAGTGAAGTTACTTCAAGTTTTATTTTAAGAGGAAAAAAGGGAAGTTACCTTTTTGGGTCATATATTTGCTCCAGAGGTGGCTCCCTCCAGGGGAACGTACTTAACATGCAAGACTACAGATGGCAGGCAGCAGGACTCTCAGTAAAGGCATCCAATTCATATTGGAATCATGAAATACAGCTTTTATCACGCAACAGGAAGCCATACAGAGATACCAGATATCAACACAGATTGACTTAAGCTTTGAGTCATGAGGCAAGCCATCTCATGCATCTCATTTGGAAGTAGATACAGCGCCTTACTCTTTATAAGGGCATGGTAAATTTGATGATTGAAATGATACTTCAAGTGTTTTCTACCCCAATTTTCAATGTAATATAAATTTTATATAATTTTATTCAAATAATATCCAGTCTTTTTGCATCTTTGCTTTACACACGTCCCCAACTCACATGCAGGAGGAAGGCTAGACAACAGGTGCTTACAATGTCTTACACTAAGACCAAGAAACTCAATATCACAATCACCTGTCAAAGAAGTTATTCCATTTATAAAAATAAGTGGATTTATCCTAAAGCATTGGTAACTGCTCAGACTTCAGAGTAACAATAATTCTTTACTTGTACTTTCCCACCCCAATTGCTACTGCTCCCCTTTCCTTAGGAGCCATCAACTAGATAAGGCCAATGTTTTTCTTTACAACATCTACATGTCTGACTCCATATGTAAAATGCAACAGTATGGGACATATTTCAATAGCAGTCATTTCTAACTACATATAATGTGCATTAGTCATGTACTGGAACCAGACAAGCTAGTAGCAGTTAAAGGGCCTTGTTTCCACTATGTCCTAAGCCAGTAACATCTTTCAAAACTCTCCATTATTCAAATATTAATTGTGTACTTAAATGGAAAAATTCATCTTTGGTTTTCATGAACACTTACCTGGTCCATGTAAATTCCATGGGCAGTGGATTTGCGTCAGCATTACACCGGAGCTGAACATGCTCTCGTCCAATGAACCAGTTTCCATCATACCCAGTTACTGAAACTTCAGGGCCATCTGTAAAATATGAGTAATTTCACATTCCAATATTCAAAGTACATTACTTTAAAGGAGACATGCATTGTTTAGAATGCTATGTCTACATGTTGTAGTTAACTAACAGTATGGCAGTGCTTAATCTCCAATGAGCAATGGTAGTCCTACCAGGAAAGCTTAGTAAATAAATTACATGTATACATGGGTAGCTGGTATCAGAGGTTTAACATAAAGCAAATCAGTGGGCCCCATAAGTTTTTAGTTTGTTAACTGAAATAAGCTGAGATAATTATATAGTCTTTACATCAACAATGCCAATTTTTAGCATAATGCAGTGCTAACTTCAATACTTCAAATATGCCAAATTCTGTGAATTCAAAAAAATTCATATTACACGGTGGTAAATGATGAATTGCACATACGATATGAGTAACTTCTGACTAATGATTTATACGGTAGTAGGTATCTGCACTGTGCCTATGTTACTACTACTAGTCAAACCAACAAGGAACTTGAGCGTAGTCTGTGTTTAATTTGGTTTTATTTCTTTTCAAAGGACTCAAAAAGCAATTAATAGTGATAATGGCTCCAATCTGAATCCCATAATCCCAACTTCTTTCAGCCCCTCAGGACAGCAGTCTTGTCCACAGAATCTCACACTAACCCAGCTGTAGAAAATGTCTGACAGTTTTAAATACACACTTACTGGAAGGCTTCCACTGCTATGATTGGGGCAAATTCACAGTATTCTGCAATTTAATGTAAACATTCAAATATAATTGACACACCAATGGAAAGGGTCTGCTACAGTAAAAAGTAACAGGGGGTCAGAATTCAGAGTAGGAGAGTTGCTCTCAGTCCAGGGCAGCAGGCTCAACTACTTCCTCCAAATGCAGGTGGTACAAAGGTTGAAAAGGGGAGCAAGACTTGAAATCTCTCTCTCTTCTCACTGAAGCCACATCTTCCCAACTCTTATATAGTTTAGTGTTATTCATTTATGTTTGAGGCATATTATGGATATTGATTATTGCTACTGGGCTAGGCCAGAACGGTTACATTATAGACACTGGTAATTTCCTGGTAGGCCGGTCTCTCTTCAGCTATTGTCATCAATAAGGTAAGGACGCAGCTTTTTTCTCTCCAGACTGCGCACTAATGCCAATGACATGTAGGGAGTAGCAATTTAAAAACTGGTAGTCTTCCTCAACAGGACTGCCTTAATATACAGTTAATCTTCATTTTATATTTACACATAAAAAAACCCTTATGATAACGTCCTTCCTTATTCGCGTATCAGGGCACAGGGCCTGGACGGAGTATTAACAGTTCCCACAACTTGCTTCTTATTTTTATATTTATTTAGGACTACTCCAGTACAATACTCTACTTGCTTCAAGTGTAGAGATTCAGAACTCAGTTGAAGACTGCTGGCATATGTTGAAACAAAGCACTAAGCAGAACTGCTTCTCTATTTATGCTCAACACAATTTTAAAGAACACTAGGCAAGTTCTCATGAGTATGAAGTCCCGTATCTTTTTATAATTTGTTTTGGAAGGTGTTAACGTTTCTTCGTTTCTAACTAATACTGGGGGAAAGATGTGTACCATAGTCTAAAGTTCTTTCCAAATTCAATTACAGACATTAAAACCAACCAATCCTCCAATACAGACTGTTCTAAAATTGTTAAAAGTTCATTGATTGAATAGAACATACTTGTTTTTCAAAAATGTTCTTTACAATTCTTACAAGTTTTTAATAGTGGGTTTACTTGAAAGGATACTGTAAGGTTATGTTAGAGGAGGTTCTGTATTACTTGGAATAGGTCATAATTTTAATACCATTTCAAATGTTTCCTGATTCCATGTTAAAAATTTTTACCCTAAGTTTATTTATTATGGTATTTCCCCAAAATGACTGAAGGCCAAAAATCAATAAATTATACTTCAGTGTCAATATCATTCCTGTCCCTAATATACCAAATCAATTACAAGTGGTAACCATTAAAAAGAAACAGTTGTTTAAATTTACAGAAAATTCTCTTTTGGTCATGTGTTTATGCCACCACCTAGGAACTAATGGTAATTTTTTGACAGAACAGATTACACCAAGGGACCTGATGTTCAGTAAGGAGAGAAAGTACCTTTAAAATATTTTTACCATTCAGTTGCTTTTCTGAAGTAGTAATTAAGTTACTCTAACCCATCAATAGATGTAAACTACAAGCTTTTTCTATTCGGAGATCTACATCCTACACTTCCTTTCCCCCTCTCCTGCACACCCATTAGTGTATTATAGTTTGTGTTTGAAAATGGATGCTGAAAGCTAAAATTTTGAATCCTTGGGAACCCAAATTTTTCTGGACTTTTGAAAACTCTGGTCAGATATTTGATAGCCTAACTTTAGGCATCCATTTTGGGCTATGTGGACTAAAGTTTGTAACAGCACATCAACTGACCAACATAGCACACAATGTAAAGTTTTAAGAAATTCAACTTATTTATGGGAAGTTACAAGTTACTCTTCAATGGGGAGAAACTGACTGGAATTTATTTTGGGGGCAACTCTTGTCAAAGTCAGCAGGCCATCAGAGCACAGCATTATTAGTGGTCAATCTAGGGAGATATGCTAAGGGCATGTCTTCAAACTGCAGTTTGGACTATGGGAGTGCGAAGAGGACTGCACCCCAAGTGCTGCACTTCAACCCCCCTGCATGGATGCTGAGGGTGTGAACTGAGAGGTTCCTAAATTCACACTACTGTAGTCCTGTTTTAAGAACCTTTTAGTTCACACCCTCAGTATCCACACGGGGGAATTGCAGCTCAGCACTTGGTGTGCAATGATATTCACACTCCCACAATCCAAACTGCAAGGCATTGTAAACAAACCCTAATTTGTTAGGGCTTTAATCTGTGACCATCAAGACAGAGTTTTTCAAGTAGCCAGAAGTTCAACAGCAAAGGGCTAGAAAGAGGTCTGATAAATTTCAGTTCAGTAACAAATCAAATAAAGTAGTACATGTGCCATACGTTTTGCTTGTGTTATGCTAACAATAGTAAAGATGCAGAATCCAAAACAATCTGGTCATATACAGAAACTTATTTGATGCAATGAAGACACAAACATTGCTAACAGATGAAAGCTCTGCACATTTCTACAGCTGAGCGAGAAGGTGCAGCTATGAAATTATAAAGATTATTATTACAAGGTAGACCATAGGCTCAAATAATGAGGGGGGCTTGATAATTTATCATCTTCTGTCACTTGTTTCTTTTAGGGACGTCAAGTTTAACAAACCAAAAAATAAATAAATCTATATTAAGAAAGAAAATAGACTTCCAAGTGGAGGGATTCTCAATGTATCCACGCTGTCTCTAACACTCTCAGGAGTGTAGTGAGTGACCTACCCCATAACATTTTTCATCACTGAAGTTCTTTGGGAATATCATGACTTGTATTATTCCAAGTGTGAAAGAAATGGTAACCACCAAGTATTTTTAAATACCTCAATTCAACATCTAAGTATTAGTCACATTTGTTAAAAAGAAAGGGTCCATGAAGAAACATAGGAGGAATATAAATGGGTAATTAAATCAAGTTAATTAAAAGTTAAGAGGCAATGTGTCACAGCAAGTAGGGCAACTGATTGGGTCTCAGGAGACCTGGGTTCTACTCCCAGCTCAGCCAGTGGCCTGCTGCAAGTCCTTAGTCAACTCACTTCACCTCTCCCTAGCTCTGTTTCTCCCATGTGTAATGGGGCAATGATACTGACCTACTTTGTACACTGCTTACAGAGCTACTAATGGAACGTACTATAAAGCCTAGTTGTAATATGACAGAATAGCAGCTGTAGAAGCAATAGTTAACTTGTTGTAGACTTACATAGGATGTCCAATGTGTAAGGATATCTCATCTCCTTTTCCAAAGCCAGATGCCTCACAACACAAGTTATGCGTCTTCCTCTGGCAAATTTGGTGGGTATGAGTTTGTACTGACTGACAACAGTCACAGTTTCATTTGGAAATAAAGTAGAACTGGATTCCATTTCTCCAAGACCTCCTCCCCAAACAACATCTGCAGCAGGTTTTCCAGTGGCTGCTGTACAAATGGCTGCTACTGTCTGATTTTCACCATCTATTAAAGAGCTTGGTCCCTTTGTTAGGCTCATAATGGGTTCAACTATTGAAATAAAAAAAATCAATCAGTTATGTTTTCAGTCAAGACAGAAAAGTTTCATTAACCTCACTGTGCTGCACATTGCCAGGGTGGACTGATTTAAAATCCAAGTGATAGAAGTCAAATTTTAATCAGCAAGCAAGTAATCTGGTTTTAAATCATTTATTTTAATCTAGCTTTGTATCTGTACTTTACTTCCCCCCCAAGGTGAGGTTGACGCTCATTCGTTGGTAACCATTAAAACATGTGAACTACAACTAAACATAGCCTTTAGGCTACATTTGGTGGAATTGGTTTTACTAACCAGGAAGAGACACTATATTTTACACATTTACTTAAGCAATTCTGTCTTTTAACTTATTTATTCAGGTTTTTTTATAAATATCATAGAAATGTATGATGCACTTGTTAACACTACACATCTCCCAGTGTGGTCTTAGAACCCAAATCTTCTTCGTTGTGTACCTTAAGTGCTATCACCTAACTAGTTTCATAGATACCAGGGTGGGGTTTTTTTGTTTGTTTGTTCATTTAGGTTTTGTTTGTTTGTGGTTAAAGAGAAAGTAGTACTAAAGATTCTTACTCCACAAGCTATTAAACAAATCAGACCCCGTTATGTCCTTCAGCTGACTTTCTTTGGTAGTTAACAGTGTGACTTGCAGCATTATGCTCTGGCCATAAAACAGTCTTGTCACTAGTTAGAACGAAGCTCTCTCTTCGTTTTTTGTTTTAATATAGCTATCAAGACAATCAACATGCAAAAACTCAACATCAGGAAAGACCTGAGAGATGCCCAAGAATCAATGACACCCAGAAGGTTGAACTCATATACATTAAGAGTCAAACTTCTAAGTGCAAGGAAATTTAGTCTACTTATGAATGTCAAGCCAGTTACAAATTAGAGATTGATTTCACTCACATGCTGCAAGGTACTAACAGGGAATATCCAACTGCCCAACATTTTGTGAACTCAGGTGTCCAGAGCATCTCTACTGCAGTTTATATTTAGAAGAAAATAATTCTTACAGTAGTCAGTATTAACTTACAGTCCATTTGTATATTTTATTTATAAATAAGGTTCAATTATGCATCCACCCTGTGAATACAGTAAGTCATCCATCAATTCTTGATCGAACGTAGAATTCTTACTTAATCCAAGCGTAGTCTATTGTTTAAATAATGCCCCTTGAAGATTGAGAGAATCATACAATCATAGAATCTCAGGGTTGGAAGGGACCTCAGGAGGTCATCTAGTCCAACCCCCGAGGGTTAGTAACCTTGTAGAGTAACTCGAGTTCTTCAGGGTGCACCCCCCTAGGTGCCCTCCACTTCAGGTACATCTTTGACATTTTCCGTAGCAGTGCCTGTCCAGCACACGCATGTGGCTCCAGACCCCCTCATGTCCCGTATCAAGAATACGGGAAGCAGTGCAGGCAAATAGCCCTCAGTTCCTTCGCGATCACCAAAAGAGAGACTGCAAAGCAGAGGGGAGGAAAGGGCAAACAGCAGAGCACCTATCAAGACATCTCTAAGAACTTCAGTTCCAGTAAAATTAAACCACCTCTCCTTCAAACCTGGGAGACGTGCCTGCTCAGCTTGCTGGCTCTGGTGTTTTGTACACCTGGAAGGTAAAAGGGTGAGATGAGCATGTTCTTCATTGTACACCAGTTCCATAACTTCACCGGTTCAAAACCAAGGGATGCTCAGCACAGCATCTCGCCCCTCACTTCATGGCTTATATAATACCACCAATGCTACGTTGTCTGTCATGACTGACAGACCGGTTCCTGAGGAAGGGGGTACGGTGTATTCAGGCATTCCTGACTACTCTTAATTCCAGGAAGTTGATATGGAGACAGGTGCTGGGCACACCATTTGTGCTGAGCAGTGTCCCCCTCATATGTGCTCCCCACCTCATGAGGAATAATCTGCAGAACCGCTGCCCAGCCATTCGGTCCCTAGTCTATAGCAGTGCATGGGATTCTTCCGTCCTAAGTGCAGGACTCTGCACTTGTCCTTGTTGAATCTCATCACATTTCTTTTGGCTCAATCCTCTAATTTGTCCCTCTGTATCCTATCCCTACCCTCCAGCGTGTCAACCACGCCTCCCAGTTTAGTGTTATCTGCAAACTTGCTAAGGGTGCAGTCCACACCATCCTCCAGATCGCTGATGAACATATTGAACAAAACCGGCCCCAGCACCGACCCTTGGGGCACTCCACTTGATACCGGCTGCCAACTAGACATGGAGCCATTGATCACTACCCGTTGAGCGCGACCATCTAGCCAGTTTTCTATCCACCTTACCGTCCGTTCATTCAGCCCATACTTCTTTAACTTGCTGGCAAGAACACTGTGGGAGACTGTATCAAAAGCTTTGCTAAAGTCAAGAAATAGCACATCCACTGCTTTCCCCTCATCCACAGAGCCAGTTATCTCATCATAGAAGGCAATTAGGTTAGTCAGGCATGACTTGCCCTTGGTGAATCCATGATGACTGTTCCTGATCACTTTCCCCTCCTTTAAGTGGTTCAGAATTGATTCCTTGAGGACCTGTTCCATTATTTTTCCAGGGACTGAGGTGAGACTGACTGGCCTGTAGTTCCCCGGATCTTCCTTCTTCCCTTTTTTAAAGATTGGCACTACATTAGCTTTTTTCCAGTCATCCGGGACCTCCCCCGATCGCCATGATTTGTCAAAGATAATGGCCAATGGCTCTGCAATCACATCGGCCAACTCCTTTAGCACCCTCGGATGCAGTGCATCCGGCCCCATGGACTTGTGCTCGTCCAGCTTTTCTAAATAGTCCCAAACTACTTCTTTCTCCACAGAGGGCTGGTCACCTCCTCCCCATACCGTGCTGGGAGCTGACCTTGTCTGTGAAGACAGAGGCAAAAAAAGCATTGAGTACACTAGCTTTCTCCACATCCTCTGTCACTAGGTTCCCTCCCTCATTCAGCAAGGGGCCCACACTTTCCTTGACTTTCTTCTTGTTGCTAACATACCTGAAGAAACCCTTCTTGTTACTCCTAACATCTCCGGCTAGCTGCAACTCCAAGTGTGATTTGGCCTTCCTAATTTCACTCCTGCATGCCTGAACAATATTTTTATACTCCTCCCTAGTCATTTGTCCAATCTTCCACTTCTTGTAAGCTGCTTTTTTGTGTTTAAGACGAGCAAGGATTTCACTGTTAAGCCAAGCTGGTCGCCTGCCATATTTACTTTTCTTTCTACACATCGGGATGGTTTGTTCCTGCAACCTCAATAAGGATTCTTTAAAATACAGCCAGCTTTCCTCGACTCCTTTCCCCCTCATGTTATTCTCCCAGGGGACCTTGCCCATCAGTTCCCTGAGGGAGTCAAAGTCTGCTTTTCTGAAGTCCTGGGTCTCTGTTCTACTGCTCTCCTTTCTTCCTTGTGTCAGGATCCTGAACTCGACCATCTCATGGTCACTGCCTCCCAGGTTCCCATCCACTATTGCTTCCTCTACTATTTCTTCCCTGTTTGTGAGCAGCAGGTCAAGAAGAGCTTTTCCCCTAGTTGGTTCCTCCAGCACTTGCACCAGGAAATTGTCCCCTACACTTTCCAAAAACTTCCTGGATTGTCTGTGGACCGCTGTATTGCTCTCCCAGCAGATATCGGGGTGATTAAAGTCACCCATGAGAACCAGGGCCTGTGATCTAGTAACTTCTGTTAGTTGCTGGAAGAAAGCCTCGTCCACCTCATCCCCCTGGTCTGGCGGTCTGTAGCAGACTCCCACCACGACATTACCCTTGTTGCTCACACTTCTACATTTAATCCAGAGACTTTCAGGTTTTTCTGCAGTTTCATACTGGAGCTCTGAGCAGTCATACTGCTCTCTTACATACAACGCAACTCCCCCACCTTTTCTGCCCTGCCTATCCTTCCTGAACAGTTTATATCCATCCATGACAGTACTCCAATCATGGACTCCCATCCATCTGGGAGAGCCCACGGGGAAGCGGTACCAGGCTTCTTGGGGGGCAGGGGAAGGGGGATGAGAGGAGAATGTCATAGCCAGGCAGATCAGGGTGCTTCAGCTGCATCTCCGGGCTCCTACACAGCAGTGGAGATGTTGATGGGGCTACATCCTGAGACTTCTGAATTGGATAATGGTTCTCTCAGAAACGGCGGGACTGTCAGTACCGGAGGGCTCGGTCCAATGGACAGGAAAGGGGCCTTTCCCACAGCAGGAACAGCAGTTCATCCTCAGCTGTGGGGACATCCCCAAAAATGGACGGGCCCATGAGGAGTGGACACTGCAGGTACAGCAGGAATACCTCCCCTGGTGTGGGGAAAGTCTCTACATCCCGAGTCCACAGGTGCCCATTGAGATGCCAAAGGGACCTGGGTCAGCATGCTGGTGAGGCAGCACTGATGGAGCATCCAGAGCTATGCTTGTAGACTGATGCTCTAAGTGTCCCAGTACCGAGGTCACCACTGGTGCCAACAGATCCTGCTTCTTCTTTGCTTTACCCTCCAGCCGGGGGGGCCTTCAGCATTGGTTGCACTGGATCCAAGTGCTGCATCTCACCTGACCTAGTACAGGTAGGGGAGGGAACTAATCTCTTATAAGCAGTCCACTGGGTGCTGTTATGCCCGTGAGCTTTTCTTATTCTTGTGGTGGGAATTGTCCTTCGGCTTCAGTGCTCAGAGGGGCACTACATATCAGTGGAGGCCACTGTACGGGGCAGTCTCCTTGGCCAGGATCCGAGTGCACCAGGGGCCTCATTACCTCTTCTATAAGGAACTTGCAGAGATGGGGCCCACGGGCTACTCTAGTTCTGGGTAGGAAGGCCTTACAGATGCTGCGCTTCACCGAAATGTGTGCCTCAACCAGACAGTAGAGGCACTATTAATACTCATCGCTAATGGAAAATTAATGAGCATGAGACAGTTCTTGAAGCCTGGGATCCTTGGCATAGTCCCCAGGTGACAAGGGATTGTGTCCCTTAACCAGGGAAGATGTTTATGATACTAAATGACACTATGAAAATGACAAAAAATTATTTACACATGTGCACCCACGTGTGGAATACACATAGGGATCATCACTCAAAGAAACTGTTGCTTTCTGGGTCTGAAACAGCACATTGCCAGAAAAGTGGACACCTTTGATAATACATCTTTCTCTATCTTCCATATGCTTGCATCTTAACAGCAGTACCTTCCATCACAGAAATTAAAGAGATGAAGAAAAGCTACAAGACAACACAACCGTGAATAGAATTACTCAAAGCAGTAAATATATACAAAATGTATATGGAATGTATTGTTCACGGAGATCAAATAGAGGCCATATATATCTTTTTTACAAGACAAAAGCATTCCTTTTATATTTATCATTTATCTTCTAAAATCCCTTACAGTTTTAACAGCTTTTCAGCTTTCTGATCCATTGAATACTACTAGATTTGTGACATCTCTTTTCTTAACAGGACTAAATAGCTCAAGTCAAAACTCAAATGATTTGGTAAAATCCAGTTCAAGTGAGGCAACTAACATTTCAAGTAGACAAAACACTTTTGAGGCAGAGGTTTCCTTGAGAAAAGTATCAAAATTGAAGCTAGGAACCATCCTGCTCAAGATGAAGCCTACAGGAAACCGGAGGAAGAAAAGAAAGCATGGGAGAGACTTAAACGCCTAATTCTTGAGAGAGGGGCTTGAGGGGCTTACAGTGCAATTTAACCAACTCAGCTAACAAATAATAGTAACAAAGCACTATAAATTAAGACTTAGACAGTAATAGACTATTCTGCAGTCCACACAGACAAGGGGAGGAAGGAACAGATCTCAGTAATACATCAAGACTTGATCAGACACTGCATTCCTGATGAACGGATGGTAAATATTGATAACTCATTTTAACACTTTCCCAGGTTAAGAGCAGCAGCTAAACAAATGAGCACTTGAGAGAGTCAAGTACTTATCACAGCCTCTTTGGAAACTGAAGTAGGATTCCTGATTTAAGACAGGACTTTGGAGAAGATTCCTTTGTCTGACAACACATGGTCATACTTTAACTCCACCAATATTTAAGGACGTCTCACTTTACTGCTCAACAAAAAGGTTCCCAAGTTCACACCTCTCAAAAACCTTCCCCTTTGACTACAGGTTAAAGTCAAAATGTAGCATGGCCTGTGTCAGGTCGAAACTCAAAACATGTATTGTTCTTCATGTTACTATCGTCCTGGAGACTTTCTACCCACACAACATCTGTCTCATGGGAATTCCACAATGTACCATCTAAGCCACAATCGTGGCCTTGACTGTCCTTACAATGACAGTCTGAAGGGCAGAGGCCTTCCTGATTGCCTTTACGACAAACAATTGCTTCGTATCCAACTATTTTTCAAGGTGCCCCATTCTTCCCCTCACCAACAGAGGTATACAGTTCACAAGCAATTCTTTTGTGCCTTACTTAACATGGAACGCTTTACTTGTTCAGCCTTTTAAATTAATTCTTCACTGAAGAAAAATAACTGAGGAACTAGAAACATGTTGCTTCAAATCCAAGCTGTACAAAGTAGCATCCCACAAAGAAAATAACGGTCCATATTTCACAGAAGCAGTTCTAGGACTTACTGTGCTAGAGTTACTGGGAGACAAATATCAACTCAAAACAATTCATTCTAGAGTGATGTTACAGTCATTGCCACACCAAACATGTCCCTGTGTATTAAAACTAACATTATTGCTTAAATTGTTGAAAGATGATATATTATTCAGCTATTTTCAGGAATTTCTCCATCAAATATTTTTATTTTGCTTAAGTACAGCTGGTCTTTTTTACAAAAAAATTGTCACAGCCAAGAGCAAAATTACTTACAGAATGGAAACAATGCATCTTTTCACCTCATATTGGTGAGGGTTTGTCTACACTTTTTTCTTTCATGCATGTATCTCTCTAGTCATTAGAGTTTCAGCGAAAATTACTAATTTATAAGTAAACTAAACTCATTTTAACCATTGTTAATGGCATTAATATCAAAGAGAAAACATAAGAATATGGATTAGTAAGATAAGGCCTCAGTCAAGTTTTTACTTCAACCATCTTAAATACCCAATTTTTTGGAAAAAATGAATTACTTCATATTTGCTGGACTACCCTCCCTAATCTTTTAATGAGCCATTACATTTCTTTTTAAAACAGTACATAGCAATTTACTTATTTCACCATCAAAAGCCTTTCTATAGTCATTTAGTATCTCATCAGATCAATACACCTGAAGCATCCTTAACAGAGCTCCTTTAAATTACGTACTGATTTTTCCATTTAAGTCAACAGCTACATTATGGAGGGCAACAAAAATGATTAGGGGGCTGGAGCACATGACTTATGAGGAGAGGCTGAGGGAACTGGGATTGTTTAGCCTGCAGAAGAGAAGAATGAGGGGGGATTTGATAGCTGCTTTCAACTACCTGAAAGGGGGTTCCAAAGAGGCTGGATCTAGACTATTCTCAGTGGTAGAAGATGACAGAACAAGGAGTAATGGTCTCAAGTTGCAGAGGGGGAGGTTTAGGTTGGATATTAGGAAAAACGTTTTCACTAGTAGGGTGGTGAAGCACTGGAATGGGTTACCTAGGGAGGTGGTAGAATCTCCTTCCTTAGATGTTTTTAAGGTCAGGCTTGACAAAGCCCTGGCTGGGGGATGATTTAGTTGGGTTTGGTCCTGCTTTGAGCAGGGGGTTGGACTAGATGACCTCCTGAGGTCCCTTCCAACCCTCAGATTCTATGATTCTATTATTATTTATTCAAAATTTCAGAACAAGCTTTGTTAAGTTGTTTTTGCCTTTAGTTGAATTGTTTCTAAAATTTGAGAAGAAAGCTTATAAATAAAAATGCTTGAAATGTTTCCCATTCATGTGAAGTTTATTTTAAACATACTAGAACGTGAAAGTTTATTTTTAATTAACCACTCTATTTTAGCACATATTTGTCAAACATTTCAAGTAGCAACAATTTCATCTCAGCCTATTGTGATCCAACAAAGAATCTCTTCACTCAGCAAGCACTGTCCAGTTTATTAATTCCATCACTCAATGTTTATTTTCTCCTTCTTCCACTTAAGGCCCAACCATATTACCTACTTTAAAAAAAAAATGCACACACTATTCTCCTCTTTTGGATTATTTGACAGAGTGCCTGGATCTTTTGATTTAAAATATGTAAGTCCTCCCCAAATCACTCAGAATGACTTTGAACCAAAAGACTTGTAGTCCTCTCGTGGATGTGGCTAGGTCGACCAAAAAACACATCACAAATCAACTAATACTGCATTACCACACCTGCTCTGTGTTGTCTTCTAAGTCAGCCAGGAGAATTGTTAAAGTAAACTTGAGTAGGAAGAATAAGTTATATACTTCTGTAAGTCACAGCATTAAGAAACTCGATCACTTCCTTACTAAGCTGGAGCCCGCTAACAATATTTGAAACATTTGTCAAACCCCTCTACTGAACTTTCAGTACACAGTAGGATGGTAAACACAGCCAATCATTATGTGGCAAGATACTGTGCTGTAGATTCAGACCCCAGCTTGCCACACACGATGTCTCCATGTAGCCAAGTCCTAGGACATTTGTTTAGCTTTTTGTGAGGGTTTTGGGGGGGTAAAAAAATCAAATATAAAATTAAGAAGCAAACATACCCAATACAGTTACAGTTGTTGATGACTGAGCATTTCCTAGTGGGAATGTAACTGCTTTGCATATATATTCTCCTGAATCAGAGAGGCGTATATTGTTTAGGATGATAGTTGCATCAGTAAGTGAGTAGTTCTTAAATGACACTCTTCCTTGGTATTCTCTTCGAACAGAAAACCCAAATTCAGGACGATGAACAGCAATGGTCTGTGTACTTTTACCATGTATCTTCTCCCAGGAGATTTGTATTATTGAAATAAATTGAACAATTATGCATTTCAGGGTGACGTTCTTCCCCCAAACTGCTGTTACATGTGGATCAACAACTGGTCCAGCCAAGGCACCTAAAAACAAAGAAATGTTATGTCACTTGAGTTTCAAATGTTAGTATCAAATCGAAAGGCACGTATTTACCTTTAGCTGTAATTTTTGCATTTCATTTAAAAAAGAACTTAATTAGTTCATGACTCTATTGCATTATACTTCCCTGGAGGCAAGTTTTAGGGACTGGTGCACAGAAGAGGAAAACCAGCTCCTGGGCTCCCATGCTGAGCAATGTACTTCAGTACCAACACTTATCACTAGATTTGGCAGAAACTGATTTTTAAAAAGGTTTAAAGATCAATTTTAATGTTCATATTTGCATGAATTTATGGCGGTGTCAGGACAATTATATAACAGATGTTGAAATTCAAACAGTTGAAGTTGAAGGAACTCTAAGAAGTTCCTAAGCAGCATTTCTCTTACTTTACCTATCCATAAATTGTGATCATCATCAACAGGCATATTTTTGTCAGTCTGTTCGTCTACGATGAAATCAATGTTAACCAACATTTACTGATTAAAAAAAGAGAGCACGTGAAATGTCCAGTGCCATATGATAAGTCTGTGGCCGAGTCAGACACTGAACTTTTGTCATCCATCACAAGACTCTTTTCTCTAACTGCTTTGACTGGGGTTGGTCCTCCTTTGAGCAGGGGGTTGGACTAGATGACCTCCTGAGGTCCCTTCCAACCCTGAGATTCTATGATTCTATCTCGTCTTAGTGTTCAGTGAAGCTCTTAACAGGCTAGAGCCAGTCAGAACTGTTAACGTCTTATCTCAGCTACAGTCTGTCCTGCTTTCACTCCTCATCTGTTTTCTTCTACTTAATACTCGTTTACACTACTAACTTTCACTCCACCATTCATCAGCATGTAGTCCCAATCCACTGTTTTACAAATTAGTGTATTTGGGTGTGCCGGACATTGCTTTTAATAAAGTTCTACAATACTTACAACTTTATCAAGTGTTCAAGACCAAGACAAATAGCTTTAGAAATTAAGAACAGAGCTCATCCTCAAGGGCCATGCCAAAGGTTTGTGTCACTGTACATAGAACAGCGTTTCTCAAATGCAGCCATTGGGGGATTTTTTTGCTGCCACAACAGCCTACATAGCACAGGTGGTGAATTGGGGAAGGCAAAGCAGTGGCCCCTCCCTGCAGCGCCCAGCTGTTACCAAGGACAATGCTATGTGCCCCCATGGTGTTTGCACTGGTGCTGCCAGAAGGGAATGGCACCCTTCACCATGCAGCCTCCTTGGGAGCTCCAAGCAGCTCCTCTGGAGACATGTGGGGCCGCTGTCCATGTCCCTGGAAGCAGCTCTCGTCAGTGGAGGCGTCTGCAGCGATCAGTCACCGGGACTCTCTTCTGGGCAGCTCCTGCCCACCCGGTCGCAGATAGCCTTGGACACCACAGGTAGCCAGTGAGATCCCGGCCCCCCTTCCCCAGGGTAGGCTCTCACTGAAGGGCCACGGAAGGCAGGGATAGAGAGATGGATGTGTCAGAGTGGCCCCCGGAAAGAGCTGGAACTCTGAAGCCACCAAAAGAAAGACCTAGAACATTAAAACTAATTTAAAGTGCATTGGAAGTATCAGCAGGTTTTGATTTTTTCCCATTGTTAGGCACTTGTATGCAGACTGCAGTGCACTCTCAATATCTGAGCTTCAACTATTTAAAACAATCAAGCACCCTATAAATTACTGCAGAGCATAGATGTATTACAGTTATCAACTCACAACAAGGACAAAAAAATTAGTCTTCAAGTCAGATTTCAGATCCAGTACACAAGCAGCACCAACTTTCAATTTCTGGATCTGCTGCAGAGACTATTATGAAGTTTCAGAATAAGCAAGCACTCTTAATGAATCTAGGCTCTTGACGGTACTGCCAGGTGTTAAAAATATGTTGATCTACTTTATGCAATCTGGTTCTGGTAAGCTTATTAGCATGCATGTAGGTTCATTTTTTGTAACACGTTTTCTCTGTTATGCCTTTTATGTTAAGACTAAAGTAGGCTTGCAGAGGAAGCACTGTGTGGTACCTTACAACTGTAGCAATTACACTTCTTAGCCACCTCTGAGGAGAAAGCCAGCAGGTGGCCTTTGACAACCAGTCTGTGCTGGGAAATACACAGTGAAGGCAAAGAACGGTGTTGCCTGAAAATATCCTAGTTCGGAGGAAGAGGGACACATCTCTCCATCCAAGAGGGGCAAGAGCTGCAGAACTGGAAGCCTGAGAGTGGATGCCAATGCTGGGCCATTAAAGGGAAATACAGGTGCAGTTGCCCTGAGCTGTGACAGTGGCGACTAGCAAAGACAGGAAACTGGACAGGATGAGCCTTGGATGTGATCCAGTATTGCAATTAACACATTCCTATGTCAATAAATCTCAGCAGTAACCATCATCTCATTCATGGTTGGAAGGAACTCCATCTGCTTTTCCTGTGACTTGTAACAAGCAGGTACATAGTCACACACGCCTTCTTAGATTACCTGTCAAACTATTTTAGAAATAACAGAAAGCCAGGATGTTCTGAGATACCCAAATTTAGAAAATTGGTTTCATCTTGCACTAGAATTTACCTTAGTCTACTGGCTTCAGGTTAACTAGCTTTTCAATGGAAATCAAGTAATGTCAAACTGTATGACCAGTCTGCTGATAATTACAATGGACAAGAAATAACGGAAGTTTATGCACACGTTGTAGCCTCTTCCTCTCATTTCCTTGTTCTTCCCCTCACACTTGCATTTCAATTTCTACAATCCAACCTATTTAACCATCCTTCTCTTTAAAAGCTTCACTACACTCTCAAGTTCATATGCCAATCTTTCCTTTAAGGAATATAAATCTTTTTACCACCAACTTAAACTCAACCCCCTCTCAGAGATATTTCTTGTCAAGCTTCAGTAAAAAGAAAAAAAAAGATATTTTTTTTAAACAACCTCAAGGAAATATTGTATATCTTGCATTTAAAACTGCATACTTGATTATATCGTTCCCATTCACCTCACTTTTGATTATGTAGCTTTCGGCTTCAATTTGTGTTTTCACACCCCACAGATCTAAGAACGGTAAGGAAGCAGCCATTAGTTTACACTGATGAGTAAAACTGCTTTACAACCTGGGTGCTACAGTGGCACAGGTACAACTGTAGCACCCGTAGTGTAGATGTGCCTTCAGAACTTCACTACAGCACCGCTACTGACGTTAATGGTAAGCAGTGCAACGGCATTGGGTGTTCAGGCAAGTTATGGATCAATAAGCACCAATAACAGAGGTTCTACTGTATAGCTGGAAAAGAAGCATTACATAAAAACCAGAGGTGTTGCTAGTCTTTTCTTTTTTCCCCACACGTCCCCTTCCCAAGATGTTTTGTATTCTGCTTGAATAACGATGACAGAAGGTCCATACTCCTAGATCATAATGTTCTCTTCCAAAATGGCTCAGAACTTAAGGACCTCTCTGCTTACATACCAGAAAGTTTCACTTTGCACTATAGCAATGTATATCATGTGGTATTATTTCCATTTACTGCTAGAACTGGTGGAATAATGCACTGGTGGTAACAATGCGAGACCCAGGGCACGTCTACACTACAAATTTAAGTTGACCTACGTTAGGTCAATTTACAGCCACTGTAGTAATTACTGCAGTGATTCATGTCCTCACTACCCTCCTTCTGTCAGTGGTGCACGTGCATCGACTTAAGAGGGACAGTGGGGAGGGCTGAGAGCCCAGGTTCTCAGCTCTGCATGCAACTCCACATCAGGAGCCCGGCTAGCTATGTGGCTGGGAGCAGGGAACACGGGCAGCCGCCTACATCTAGTTGGAGCCCCCCATCTGCCAATGTCGGCGTAGTGCGGCACTTACATTGGCAGGAGGGAGGCTGTTGTATAGATACACCTAATTAGGTCAATGTAAGCTGCCTTACATCGACTTAACTCTGTAGCATAAAGCAGGTCCCAGAGTAGACCTGGTCTCTGGCTGTAACACCAATATGCCCAAACAAGCTCTAGCAGCGAGATTATATCTGTGTCTGACCATTTTCTCAATGTTAGAGCAAAGAGGGTCATATGTGGTTTCCACCAAAAGAAAAGAAACAGTTGATTGTCATTGTTCTTGTAAGATGTTGGTACATGAAATATGGTGTTCCAAATCTACTGAGAGTGAAACTTATCACCTGAGGAGGGGAAGTCACAGGGCTGACCCGATCCACATAGGAACAACAGACCTCCAACAAAGTAGAGAGTTTTGCTTACAGTCTAAAAAAGATGAAACCTTGAGCATACTCAACAACAAGCAAACCTAGGAAAGTTCTCAGAAATCTGGACCCCTGGGGGCAAGGGGCAATGATATGGGACTATATAAAAATGAAGTGATGATCCATTACAGGAGAAAGAACTCTACCAGCATGAGTCTGACAAAAACTGAATCCCAGATTTTGGAAATGATCAAGTGCTTCAAGGAATAACCTGTGGGTGAGAGATACTAGCAAGTTACCTTATAAGACAGGAAAGTAAATATAAGCTAGAGATTGCATGTTATGTTTTTCCATTTACCTATAGCCTTATGTTTCCAAATACTAGTTTTTACGCAAATCTTTCTCTCTGATAAACTTCAGCCTGTTTTTACTATAAACCTGGCTAAGCTCCTTGTGCTGAGGAAAGCATGAACGGACGTGTACTGCTTTTTCTGGGAACATCTATAAACCTGGACATCTGCAGTGCACACTAAAAGCAAAGAAGTGGGCATCCAAGTGTACCAAAGTGAGGGGTGTCAAATGCTAACCTGCACTGCGAAAAAGCGGGGGTTGTGGAACATAAAGCTAGCTAGTAACAGGGAAAGGTTTACTCTGGTGGGCACAAACAAGTTTCTCTCATGCCCAGGAAGTGTCACACTCGTACCCGGCAGCATTTAAGCATTGTGGTGGTAGCAGTGGAGAAAGAGATAAGAAATCATGCACGTGGGCAATTTTAGCCAAAGATTTAGTACAGACAGTTTAAGAACTGTTTGTTGAGAGAAAGCAAAATGCTGTTGAAGAACAACTAAATATTTTCTTGTGCTTCAGGCTTCTGCCTACATCTATACAAGACACTTACCCAATACAAGATTTTAATCAGGCTGAAAACATTGTACTACATAAAGCAGGCATTCCAACTTTTTGACAAGCCTTATGTTGTTTAAGTGTAATGAAATGGATAATGGAATTCAATGGAGTTTACATAGATCAAAAAAGTCATCCAGAACCAGTAACAGATTTTAGCCATCCAGTTTGTCAAGGCTAGGAAAGCAGGACTTTTGCCACCTGCAATAGGAATATTAGGTAACTATAATCCAAGAAACGCATTACTAGGCTTGATAAGTTCCACCATCAGTTTACCACTGATTCAGTCTGCTACTGTCTACTTGGCACTGGTCATGTATCAATATTCCCACATCTTACATAAGTGCAATCAGTTTCCTCTTTAGAAGCCACAGAACCTTGACATGCAGCAATGGAGACACCAGTTCTTGAACTGCGTCCCCAGTTCATGAGACACCCAGGAAAACATACACGAGCTCCATAGGTCTTGTATTCCTTTTACTCTAACATGCATTATAGATTTGCAATATTTAGAGCTGCCCCTCAGAGCTCTAAATAGAGCTGATTAGCGCCAAACCCAGTTTGATTCAATTCATCAGTTTCAGGGAAACACTTCTGCAGGATTTACAGTAGAGACAGGACCTGGCTGAATTAGTATCTTTTATTGGACCAACTTTTGTGACATTTTCTGTGGTGCGAGATCGACTTTCCAACTACCTGCTATTGGCAGCATAAGCACTCCACTCTGGGCTTCCCAAAAGATACTTCCACACCCACCTTGTCTCTCTTATATCCTAGGACCAACATGGTATAACCTGTTGTTATAACACTAGTCATTTTTTATTTAAACACAAATTTGAAAGAAACTTGCATGCCTCCCTACTGTGTTTGCAACCCCTCCCCATTACAGTACAGGGCTAGTGCATGAGATCCCGACTTGATTTTTATTTTTTGTCTCAGTCTAGAGAAAAACTAGTTGTCGGCATATAGCTCAGCATGAAGTTTTACATTTTAATACATATATTTTAAGAAATAATAAGTAAAATACGGTTGTCTTGAGAATCCCTTCAGCCAAGTATAAAACACGGTAACTATGTGTGTCAAATCTATTTATTCAGTGTAATAATTAAAGGAAATCAGCTGAATTTTAGTTGTCTAACAACTTCCAACCCAAAGGTCAGAAAAGGAAGAACAGTCCACAAAGATTTGATGGGTTTCAGTGTAGTAGCCGTGTTAGTCTGTGTCAGCAAAATGAAAATAAGAAAGAAAAACTTGTAGCACCTTAGAGACTAACAAATTTATTTCAGCATAAGCTTTCGTGGGTTAGTACCCACTTCATCAGACGCATGGAATGAAATTATATTTCAGATCGATATTTATACAGTCAGAGAAACATGATGGTCCAGGTGTATAGACCAATCTTAAGAGGCTAATTATTTGAGAGGAAACATGACAGCAGGGGAAGAAAAAGCTTTTGAAGTGATAAACAAGATGGTCACACAGGTGTGAATGAGGATCGTTAACTTAAGGGAAATAGATTCAATTAACATAATGGCCGAGCCATTCCAAATCTCGATTTAATCCGGAGGCAACGCAATCTAGTTTGCATATCAATTCGAGTTCAATAGTTTCTCTTTGAAGTCACAAAATACACACCAAATACATATGTGAAAACTCTGCTTACCCACTTGCAACTCCACTAATTCTGCCACACTTCTAGATCACACAGTACTTCATACCTATGCCAACAAAACCATAGAACACCTGCACTTAACTCAGTTCCCTCATTTTGCACAGCCCAAGTTAGTAAATCAAATGATGCACATTTAACTTTTGCACTAAATTCAAAAAATAACCATCTCCTGGACAGATGAAATTAAGCCGGTTAGCCAGTCACACCAAAAACTGCTTACACCATCATCTCCCAACTCAAGGCAAAACAAAGCTGTGCTCACAATCAGCGTGACCAAGCCCAAGAAAACCTCATCGTGCAAAGAACAGAAAGCAGGAAATACAGTAGGCTTGAGCCTGAGCGCGTCCACATTGTCTGCGATCCCAATGGCTCTGACCCCACCCTTGTGCAGCACCCTCTGGGATATCCTGCCCCCTCCGGCAATGAGGCAGCAGGTCGCATCTCCAGCAGCAGTCTCTCCTTCCCTCCCTGCCAGGGCCTCTCGCTGCGCAAAGCACCCTGGCGGCACCCTGCTCCCGGCTCTGCACGGAGCCCCCCTCCAAGAGGGTGCCCAGCAAGCGGCGAGAAGCAGCGGTCTGCAGAGGCCTCCTTGGGTTCCTGGGACTGCGCTGGAAAGTGACATCACTGCTGCTGCCTTCGTTTCTTTCTTGCAAAAGACCAATATCACGTCCAGGTTCCTCCTGTCTCCCCCCATCCCTCCGCCCCCCCTTTCTTTCCAACAGGCCCCTGAGTAATGTCACCCAGACCACCGAGCCAGCGGCTCTCCGCGAGCACAGAGCTGGGGTGGGGAGTGTCAGTCTTCCACGCAGAACCACATCACCCCACAGGTTGGGGGGGGCGTGCTTTAACCCCCCACGCTCAGGATCGGCAGCAGCAGAGTCAAGGCAAAGGCCTGGAGGGGGCGTGTGACCGCTGGGGGGAGGGGAGGGGAGGGGAGGGGGAGAGACAAAACCTGCTTCCCCCAGCAGAGGGGTCTGACCAAGCTCCCCCCCAGAGCCGCTCCCCCCGCTAGCAAACATAAGGGGAGGGGTCTGACCAAGCTCCCCCCCAGAGCCGCTCCCCCCCCGCTAGCAAGCATGAGGGGGGGGGGCGTGTGACCGCTGGGGGGGGGAACGGGACAAAACCCGCTTCCCCCAGCAGAGGGGTCTGACTAAGCTCCCCCCCAGAGCCGCTCCCCCCGCTAGCAAACATAAGGGGGGGGGGGGTTCCAGCGACAGCATCGGACACCAGGGACCATCTCTTCCCCTCTAAGAGACCCCGTCGCACGGACCCCCCCCCCCAGCTCCTGTTTCTCCAGCCCCGGGGCGAGAGGGTCACAAACAGCCCCGGGCAGACCCCCGGGCGGTACCGACGCGCAGTGGGGGGCGGGGACGGACCCGAAAATAGCGCCCGGCCCCGGGCGGTGATTTGCGGATCCCCGTGCGGAGCTGGGCGGCTGCACTGACCCCGCGCCCCGCTTTGTGCGGAGTCACCTCGGACCGGCCACCCGCTGCCCCGAGCCGGAGCCTCCGGTTCTGGGGGGGGGGGGGGGTTGCTGGAGCCTCACTCGGCCCCGCGGAGACACCCCGGCTGCGCCCCGCCCCCCCCGATCACCCCCCCCCCGCCGGGAGCACCGGGCGTCCCCCCCCCAGATTACCCCCCCCCCCGCCGGGAGCACCGGGCGCCCCCCCCAGATCACCCTCCCCCCGCCGGGAGCACCGGGCGCCCCCCCCCAGATCACCGCCCCCGCCGGGAGCACCGGGCGCCCCCCCCCGATCACCCTCCCCCCGCCGGGAGCACCGGGCGCCCCCCCCCGATCACCCTCCCCCCGCCGGGAGCACCGGGCGCCCCCCCCCGATCACCCTCCCCCCGCCGGGAGCGCCGGGCGCCCCCCCCCAGATCACCCTCCCCCCGCCGGGAGCGCCGGGCGCCCCCCCCCCGATCACCCTCCCCCCGCCGGGAGCGCCGGGCGCCCCCCCCCCGATCACCCCCCCCGCCGGGAGCACCGGGCGCCCCCCCCCAGATCACCCTCCCCCCGCCGGGAGCGCCGGGCGCCCCCCCCCGATCACCCTCCCCCCGCCGGGAGCACCGGGCGCCCCCCCCCGATCACCCTCCCCCCGCCGGGAGCGCCGGGCGCCCCCCCCCAGATCACCCTCCCCCCGCCGGGAGCGCCGGGCGCCCCCCCCCCGATCACCCTCCCCCCGCCGGGAGCACCGGGCGCCCCCCGTTACATTTACTCCCCCCCGGCTCGCCCCGCTGCAAACTCCGAGACCCGCCCCCCCGGAGGCAGGTGCCACTCACCGCAGCAGAGCAGCCCCAGCCCCAGTCCCTGCGCCCCGGGGAGCGGAGGCGGCGGCCGCGCCATGCTCCGGACTCGGCTCCCGCCGCCCAAGCACGTGCTCCGGGCCCCTCTCGCGCCCAATTCCCGCCTTTGGCACACTGCGCATGCGCGCCCGAACGGAGCCTGCGCAGTGACCTCCGCTGTTGCCACTGCCCTGTCTCTGCCCTCACTGCTACTCCCCCCTCCCTGCCCAGTGCCCCACACAGAGCCCCTCCCCCTCCCTGCTTAGTGCCCCCCACCACAGAGCCCCTCACTGCCCTTACTGCTACTCCCCCCTCCCTGCCCAGTGCCCCCCAGAACCCCTCCCTGCCCAGTGCCCCCCACAGAGCCCCTCACTGCTACTCCCCCCTCCCTGCCCCCCACAGAGCCCCTCCCCCTCCCTGCCCACTGCCCCCCCACAGAGCCCCTCCCTGCTACTCCTCCCTCCCTGCCCAGTGCCCCACACAGAGCCCCTCCCCCTCCCTGCTTAGTGCCCCCCCCACAGAGCCCCTCACTGCTACTCCCCCCTCCCTGCCCAGTGCCCCCCACAGAACCCCTCCCTGCCCAGTGCCCCCCCCACAGAGCCCCTCCCTGCCCTTACTGCTACTCCCCCCTCCCTGCCCAGTGCCCCCCCACAGAGCCCCTCCCTGCCCAGTGCCCCCCAGAACCCCTCCCTGCCCAGTGCCCCCCCACAGAGCCCCTCCCTGCCCTTACTGCTACTCCCCCCTCCCTGCCCAGTGCCCCCCAGAACCCCTCCCTGCCCAGTGCCCCCCCACAGAGCCCCTCCCTGCCCTTACTGCTACTCCCCCCTCCCTGCCCAGTGCCCCCCAGAACCCCTCCCTGCCCAGTGCCCCCCCACAGAGCCCCTCCCTGCCCAGTGCCCCCCAGAACCCCTCCCTGCCCAGTGCCCCCCCACAGAGCCCCTCCCTGCCCTTACTGCTACTCCCCCCTCCCTGCCCAGTGCCCCCCAGAACCCCTCCCTGCCCAGTGCCCCCACACAGAGCCCCTCCCTGCCCTTACTGCTACTCCCCCCTCCCTGCTCAGTGCCCCCCAGAAACCCTCCCTGCCCAGTGCCCCCCTGGACCCCTCCCCGCCCAGTGCCCCCCCCCCACAGAACCCCTCACTGCCCTTACTGCTACTCCCACTTTGCTGCCTGCTCTTTGGAGGGTTAAAAAGGATCAAGGGGGCAAATTGCAGCGGAGGGGGTGTCAGGCTCTGAGCAGGGGGCAGAAATTTACTGGTCAGGGGGCATCAAGCTACTGTAGGTAGCGGCAGAAGAGGGGCTGGAGGGGAAAAATCGGGGGTGGGGTGGGGGTGGGAGCGGGGTTAAGCCCAGGGGCAGACTCTGCCAGAACCTGTGCGGGGACAAAACCCCCCTTTAGGGAGGGGGAGACAGTGACCCCGTGGGATGAACCACCTGCTGTGCTTGCAAATATAGGGGTGCGGGGGGTGCAGAGGCTCTTTTAGTTCCCCTCCCAGGACGCTGCATGTCAGCACCGGAGCAGGGGGCAGGTTCCTGGGGCCGGGGTCTCAAAGGCTCCGGCCTCCCAACTCCTAGACTGGCCATGCTTAGACCCCACAGCTCCTCTCTGGCTGAGACACGGGCTGCAGGGCTCCCGCTCCAGCCAGGAGACTGAGCCCTGGGCAATACTGTACAGACACTGCCTCCCTCCCTCCCTCCCACGCTGCCTCTCACCTGGGGAGTATTTAAGAGGCTTTGATCAGTTTCTATGTCTATATGAAGTCTCTGCAGCGCCTTTCTCTTCTATAACGTGCTGAGGTGCTAAACTCCCTCCCAGAGTCCCCACGACCGCACCCCCTCCTGTACCCCAATCCCCTGCCCCAGGTCAGAGCCCGCACCCCTCACCCAAACTCCCCATAGCCTGCACCCTTCCTGCACCCAAACTCCATCCCAGAGCCTGCGCCCCAAACAAGGCCGGGTTAACTTTCGTGGGCTCGGAGCTAAACATATTTGTGGGCCCCCATGATCAATGGGGACATGGGGCAGGGGGCCAGACTCCTCAGAGCGAGGGGCTGGCCAGGGGCAATAGGAGTCATGGCATGGCAGAGACAGCCCCACTCCACCCAGCCCAGTACAAGGCCACTGTTTACAAACCGGCAGCTGCCAGACGGACACTGGCCCACCTGGCCCTGCACTGCCATTGTGCTTCTTCCCACACCTCACCATGTGACCCCTTGCCCAGCACCCCTCTGACCCGCTACGCACAGTGCCACACCGCCCAGAGACCCCCCCAAACCCCTATGCCCAGTGTCCTCCCACAGACCACTATGTCCAGCACACCCCACCCACCCGGAACCCACCCCCAGATCCTCTCATTGCCCAGTGCTCCCCTACCTGAACACCCCCCACAGCCCTCCCACAACTGCACAGTGCCCTGCACCTCCCTGCCCAGTGCCCCCCACAGACCCCTCCCTGCCCAGTGCCCCCCACAGAACACCTCCCTGCCCAGAGTCCCCTACAGTCCCACCGCCACAACTGCCCAGTGCCACACCCACACTCCCCACACTTCCCAGCGCCCCAACACACAGAGATCTCCCCACACCCTCACTGCCCAGCACCCTCCCCCACCCCCGACCTCCTAGAGACCTACTCTCCCGCGCACTGACCCCCTCCACAATAGCCAGCCCTGCTGGGAGGTGACTGTGTCTGCCAGGCTGAGCCGGCAGCATAGCCAGGGCTGGGCCTGGGGCAGGATAACTCCGGCCCCTTGAGACTGGTGCAATCAGCCAGGCTAGAGCAGGAGCAGAGCCATTAAGCCATTTGGTGTGAGAGCTCAGACCTGTCCCTGTCCCTGAGGGAGGGAGTCACCTGCCAGAGGACTGGGACACTGTCCTATCATGTCTTAATTCCCAAGCTTTCAGTAACTCTATTCTCAGTGCCTGTGAGTGTAATTTAAACCATAAGAACAGCCATTCTGGGCTAGACCAAAGGCCCATCTGGCTCTGTTTCTTGCCTTCTGACAGTAGCCAATACCAGGTGCCCAAAAAGCCACTCCACCAGGCATCACTGGGAGTTGAACCCAGGGTCTCCTGTTTACGAAACAGGTGCTTCAGCCAGCTAAACCATGGTGCCTGCCTGGGGCTAAGGCATCGTCTCTACCCACACCGGCCTCCCTGGCAGACCCCACCTGGGCCTGACAAGCTTTGCTGGTGTTTGGATTCTGCAAAGCAGAGGAGCAGGGGAAGGTTTCCTTGCAAGTAGTGTGTGTGTGAATCCTTGCTCGGGTCTGCACTACAACGTTATCTGAGAATAATTATATTGTTCAGGCGTGTGAAAACAACACGATGCTCCCTCGGTCGCCAGCTTTTCGATGGTGTGCACAGGCAACACCACATCTGGCAACAAAACTGCCCTCTGTCGGCGACAAAATAAAACCACCTCGACGAGAGGCCTAGAGCTTTTTGCAGCAAACTTAAAGCGACGAAGTGTCAGTGTAGACGCTGCTGGTGATTATATCACCATAACTGGCCTCCGCCAGTATCCCACAATGCCCGCCGGGAACTCGCCTGCCCTGCCTTCCTGCTCCAGAGGCTGGGCCCCTCCCCTGTCATCGCTCCGGGAAGTTCTGACGGCTGAGCCTGCTGCTCTGCTCCGGCAGCAAGGAGCAAATCACTGCCGGGGGATGCTGCTCCCCGCACGGCGAACACGGAGCTGGGCGGCAGAAGCTTCCTTACAGTGGGGGGGCCACCAGCGTCCAAACTGTGGCACCCCCATGACGCCCCTTTCCCCCAAGGACCTGCATTCACGCCACCCCTTCTCCTTGAGGCCCCAAACCTATACCGCTCCTTCTCCCTGAGGCCCTGCCTTCTCCTGTCCCCCCCAAGGCCACACCCACAGAACACCTCTTCTCCCCAAGACTCCACCTTGTCCCCCCTCCATCATTCATCCTCACAGCTGGTAAAAAGTGGTGGAGCCTCGGCCCTCTAAACGCCCCAGTTCCGGCGCCCCGACACAGAGCTAGGCAGGCAGCAGCGTGGGTGTGTTTGTGGGTGTATGTTGCTGTGCTGAGTTGTGCTGAGCCGCTGAGTGAAGCAGGGGCTGATGTCGGGGGGTGTCCCTCTCCCCCTGTCTCCGGCCTGGTTGCTTCCAGCAGCTGTCTGAATGTAGAGCCAGTGTGCCGACACCCCCCCCCCCAACACACACAGTCTCTACCCCGCCATGCACACTTCAGTGGAAAAGCAGCTGGCAATCTTGTAGGATGCCCATGGAACAATGGGATAGAAAAACCTGTATTACGTGAAGCTGTACTAGCCCGTGAGACATTGCAAGCCGTTCCCAAAGCCCCCTGCAGCCAGTTGCACAGTGCGATAGCTACCCACAATGCACTGCTCTTTGGGGCGATGCAAGAGTTGCTAGAGTGGATGGGCTCTGGTGACACAAGGTGCAGAGTATTTCATTAAAACACTTCAACTAAAGCAGCAGAACTCAGTAGTGTGGACACAGCCTGAGAGTGAGAGAAGCCCTCGCTGCTGTTGACAAACAGGATGCTCAGGCACTGGAACTAAGGAACCAGAAGTTCCTCCGTAGCTGACAGGATTCAAACCTGTGCAGGGAGACCCCCAATGGATTTCTAGTCTATCGCTGTAACCACGCGGCCACAACTACTGGCTTAGTACGAGGGTCTCATGACACTAGTTCTGTTCTCACTGAGTGATCGTTTCCAATTGTTTCCTCAGACCAGCTTCCACCACACACTCACTGCTGGGCCATTGTGTAAGTGTGTTCGGGGCTGAACTGCAAGTCGATACTTTATCTAGAACAGCTGAGCTGTGTTCTTAGTTGTAATTGATCACAGAGTATTCCTATTCCCTGATTGCATGAGCAGGTTTCCAGGACAAATACTAGTGAAGTGCTCGTTTACTGTTCATTGGACTGGGGCCTGTAGATTTAAAATTAGCTTTTCACAAGCAGTCCTTCTTGCTAGTATCATTCAGTTGTATGAACATCCATAGAAAGTGACCACAAAAGGGGAACTAGTATAAAGCAAATAGATAGTTGAAGTCAAATTAATATTTTGGGAGGGTAATTCAATTCAATTAAAATATTGATATCACATTTTATTTATTTGTCTGTCAGTTTTACATAAATTACCCATCTCTGGTTTGGTGTTTATTTTCCCTTTAAATCATGCTTGGAGAAGATCCCCAAAGGGCAGAAGAAAACACAGTGGTTCAGTGTCGAACCATATAGAATCATGCAGCATCAATACATTATTAAAGGGACACTTTAAAAAAAATCAAACTACTGTCTGCAAATGTTTTCGCCATGATGGTTATAATGAAATCACAGTCATTTAAAGGGATTGGCGATTAGATGTGTTTCCAGTGTGCTGATTTTGTGCATCTGACAACACCCTGATAGTCAGTTAGGCCCTGGTCTTGCAATCAATTGGGCCAGGGAGTAGTAACTATGCAGGTGAGAAGCACTACTGACTTCAATAAGACTATTCATAAAGTACCCTGTCATGTTGCAGGATTGGGTCCTTAGTTACTTTCCCTTTTGGTGTCTGTAGACCTTTCACTGGGTAACAAGGGACATTCAACATTGAAGCAGGAAAATGTGACTGCAAATCCACAAAAGTTGCCCAGGGTGGAATCAGAGGCAGTCATAAGTTCCGGAAATCACTTGTAAGCACTTTTTAGAAATGGGCTAGATTTCAAGTGGACAGTGCTTTATATGGTGTATTGAGCCATGAGTTTGTAAAAGCAACACTAAAAGGTGTCCCTTGTGCTAAAGACCAATGTCTGGCCTCTGGACTCAAAGGTTGGTTGGTTTGTCAGTCAAGGAGATAACTTGTTTTTACTATATCAGCCAACTCTAGCATAAGAAAACAGAGGGAGGTTTCAGACACTGGTCCTGGGAGAGGGGGGCAGCAGTTCCCTTCCTTCCAGGAGAAATGGATTAGTAGGGCGCTGCTCCCTAGGAGAGTATTCACTGACACCAGCTGGTCTCCAGAGTCTCCCATCCTGAGTCCGAGGGGGAAAGAGGCGTGGCGGAATGGGACTGTTCTTAATGTTTCTATGCCTCAGTTTCCCTGAGGCATGTGCTAAGTCTCTAGGGACTCCACGGCAGGGAGGGAGCCACCAGGGACAGGGCTCAGCAGGGCTGTGACCCCAGGCCCAGCCAGTGAGGTGCAGAAGGATCCCTCCTTGGAGAAGCTGAGGGAACTTGCTGGCCACAGCGCTGCAAACCCCCTTGGGGAAGGCTGCAGAGACAGATCCCTGTGGGAGAAGGGATTCCTGTGCCAGGAATGGGCTTCCCCAGGGGAAGTAGAACTACGGGGAATCAGGAGGCAGCGAGTGGGACCAGCCACCCAGAGGCGGTGGCTCTGTCCTCCACCGGGGCAGACACCGTGGCAGACGCACTGCTGACCATCTTCAGCAGAGTGGGGGTCCCCAGTGCGGTCCTTACAGACCAGGGGTCCAATGGCATGTCAGCCCTGTTCAGGGGAGTGTGGGAGAAGTGTGGGGTCTGGCCCACCTGGGCCTCTGCATATCACCCTCAGTCCAACGGGCTGGTGGAGAGATTTCATGGGACCGTGAGGCTGATGCTAAGGACTTTTATAAATCAGCATCCACAGGACTGGGACGAGTACCTGCCCCACCGGTGGCACAGGGAAGTGCCCCAGGAATCCCCAGGGGGCTTCCCTTTTGAGCTGCTGTATTGGAGGAAATTAAGGGGCCCCCTACAACCAGGAAGGGATGATTGGGAGGAGAAGGGGGAAAACCCCCTGGTGGATCTCTTCCCTGAGATGGGAGCCCATCCTCCCATCAGGTGTCCCCCAGTCAGAGTAACTGGGAAAACAGCCCAGAACCTGGAGAGAGAGGTCAAGGACATGCTGGCTTTAGAGGCGATCCAGTCATTCAACAGCCCAGAGCTGGCCAAGGTGGAGGCGATCAGAGATTGGCCCGTTCCCCAGACCAAAAAACAGGTCCAGGCCTTTATCGGGATGGCGGGGTGCTACCAGAGGTTTGTACCCCCCATTAGCTCCCTGACTGGCCCCATCACTAAGCTATGTAAGAAGGGGAAGCCAGAAGATGCGGTCTGGACCGAGCAGTGCCCGAGGGCTCTCTGTGCGCTGAAGGAGGCTCTAATCCAGGGCCCGATAAATCGAGTAAACCCAGACATGGCCAAGCCCTGTACAGTGTTCAGACACAGGGCTGGGCGCGGTGCTGATGCAGGCTAAAGCTAAGGAGGAGAGACACCCCATCGGGTATCTGAGCAGGAAGCTGCTGCCCGGAAGCAGAACGGTCCAGCCATAGAGAAAAAATGCCTGGCCATGGTCCAGGCCCTTAAGAAGCAGCAGCCGAATCTATTTGGGTGGAGCTTTGTGGTGGTATATTCATCACTCTGCCCCGACGTGGCTGCATCCAGAAAAAGGGGCTGATGGCGAGCGGCTGGTGACAGAGACACATGGTCAGAGGGGGGCCAAGATCAAGAGGGAGGCTCTTAACCAAGAGAGCCCAAATTACAGCCCTCCAGAGTAGAGCGCTGGGAGAAGACCCGATCTCAGCTTGAACCCCAGGGGTTTGGGGATGGAAAAAGGGCACGGGCCGCATAACCCATCCCACATGCAGCCTGCGGGTGCCATCAAGCGCACCCGACCTAAGGGAGAATGTGAAACTGGAAGGGCTTGGTGTAACCCCCACCAAGGAATGGGGGAGACGTGGGGTGTCCATGGGAACTTTGGTGGGGTCGAACTTCCCCAGGTCACTGGCTAAAGTGACCCTGCTCAGTTCGGTCTTGAAGGGGGGAGAGGTGTGACGGAATGGGACTGTTCTTAATGTTTCTATGCCTGTTTCCCCGATGCATGTGCTAAGTCTCTAGGTGGTGGGCTAAAGGTGTGTAATTGCAGAGCCCTAGAGGGCCAGTGATGACAGAGAATGGCTGACACTCTGTCTCCTGGCAACTGATGGTCTGGGCCCCTTCTCTGCAAAGGTGCGAGCTGAAGGGGTTGGAACAAAGGGATCAGGTGACCTTCTGGCCGGGGAAGGAGATGAGGGGAGAGGAGGGGCTGAACAGTTTCAGTTTGGAGCCGGCTGGGGAAGAGGGGGGAAGGGCAGACAGAGTCTGGCCTCCCTGCCCCCGTTTGGAGCTGTGGGGTAAAATGCAGGGAGCCCCAGGCTGGGGTCTAAGCTCCCTGCCCCCCGGAAGGGCCCGACTGAGGGATCCTGGTTGTACTGACAAGCTCTGGTTGGACTGTGTTCCTGGCATCTCTAATAAACCTTCTGTTCTACTGGCTGGCTGAGACTCCCAGTGAATCCGGGGAAGAGGGGTGCAGGGCCTGGACTCTCCCACACTCCGTGACAGGCTCACATCATATAAAGGCCAGTGTCCCTTAACACTCCCCCAGCAGATCTGCCCCAGCACCAGGAAGCTGGCAGGAGGCTTCTGTTTACAGCAGATCAGAGCCGAATAAACACCTCTCTCCCCTTAAGGAGAGTGTTCTGGGTCCTGAGGAGACTTCCTTCTTGGGTCGCACTTACCCCGCAGTGCGGAGCGGGCTTTTCTTCACACGCAGAAGACACAAGGCCAGCGCCTCTTCTAAGCAAAAACTCCCATGTAACTGTGCAAAGAATCAAATCCACGCGAGACAGGCTCCCCTGTTACACCGGTCGCTTAGTCACACTCATCACCTTGCGTCTCTCCCACCCGATTGCAGCCAAGGGAACAGACTGAGCCCTGGTTGGAGCAGGGATGAACTTGACTCCATGGAGCTAAACTTTCCCGCAGTGTCCTCTAGCTTCTCTCAAAGGGACTTGGCACCCTCAGATCTTAGGAGGCGTTTAACGGGAGAGAATCCCCTTGGCTGTCTCAAGATCAGGGGAGTTTTCCCAGTCGCCGCCCCCTGGTACCGCCAAGCGTCCGTCTGATCCCTGAGAGCTCCCTGCCCTCTGGCCGAGAACAGCTGCAGCTGTGGACTAGGAAGAGGCAAACCTGCAGGGAAATTCATCTCCAAGGCTGGGTGACCCTCAACGATCTTTTCATCAACGATCTGGAGGATGGTGTGGACTGCATCCTTAGCAAGTTTGCAGATGGCACTAAACTGGGAGGAGTAGTTGATACGCTGGAGGGTAGGGACAGGATACAGAGGGACCTAGACAAATTAGAGGATTGGGCCAAAAGAAATCTGATGAGGTTCAACAAGGACAAGTGCAGAGTCTTGCACTTAGGACGGAAGAATCCCATGCACTGCTACACACTAGGGACCGAATGGCTGGGCAGCAGTTCTGCAGAAAAGGACCTAGGGGTTACAGTGGACGAAAAGCTGAATATGAGTCAACAGTGTGCCCTTGTTGCCAAGAAGGCTAATGGCATTTTGGGCTGTATAAGTAGGGGCATTTCCAGCAGATCGAGGGACGTGATTATTCCCCTCTATTCGGCACTGGTGAGGCCTCATTTGGAGTACTGTGTCCAGTTTTGGGCCCCACACTACAAGAAGGATGTGGATAAATTGGAAAGAGTCCAACGGAGGGCAACAAAAATGATTAGGGGGCTGGAGCACATGACTTATGAGGAGAGGCTGAGGGAACTGAGATTGTTTAGCCTGCAGAAGAGAAGAGTGAGGGGGGATTTGATAGCTGCTTTCAACTACCTAAAAGGGGGTTCCAAAGAGGATGGATCTAGACTGTTCTCAGTGGTAGAAGATGACAGAACAAGGAGTAATGGTCTCAAGTTGCAGAGGGGGAGGTTTAGGTTGGATATTAGGAAAAACGTTTTCACTAGTAGGGTGGTGAAGCACTGGAATGGGTTACCTAGGGAGGTGGTGGAATCTCCTTCCTTAGAGGTTTTTAAGGTCAGGCTTGACAAAGCCCTGGCTGGGATGATCTAGTTGGGGTTGGTCCTGCTTTGAGCAGGGGGTTGGACTAAATGACCTCCTGAGGTCCCTTCCAACCCTGAGATTCTATGATTCAAACTTGATATCATCTTCCAGCTGGAACGAGGGGAAGAGCCGATGTCCCCAGATCTCCAGGGCTCAGAGGAAAGAGAGATCCTGAGGAGCATCTGCACAGGTGAGGGGTCTAAACATTACTAATGTGTCCAAATACTTAATAAATGTTATGTTAACTGTTTTCTTAACTGAGGTCAATGAAGTAATTAATTTTAAGTGATTAATTAACATACCTTTAATAAAGGTAGACTTGTCCTTAAGTATCAACCATGCTAATTGCTTAAGTTCCTCAATACGTTAGTTTGAAAAGCACTTAAATATGTAGAAATAATGTTCAAAGTACTAGTGATACTGAAGCAATTCTAGTTGAAGGCGGATTGCTGAACTCCATTCTCACCAAAAACCTTTACGCTTAATGTACGTATATTTGGGTGTGAGCTTCAGCTTGTTATTTGATGTCTTTCAATCAGTTCTGCACACTACCTGTATTCAAGAACTCAATTTAACATCAGATGTTTATTTCACACAACAGCTATTCATACTTACAATCAATTCTCTACTTACAGTAAACATACATAATGTAGGAAACACTGCAACTCTTTTGGAGTCTTAACTCTACCACCAACCTCTTCGGTTTAAAATGTTTAACTCCTCCAAGTTTAATAATTTTAGATGGTGAAGAACACTTAAGAGTTTAGGAAATACCCATCTCTAAATCTCAACTTGTTACAAAAACCAAAACCTACAGAAGGCACAAATAAATCATCTCACATGGACACAGAGTTTACAATAGTTAAGGTTTTCTTAAGTTAAATTATCTCTCAGAGACAACAAGAAGTTCTATATATAGAATCTGATCCAGTTACTTCACTGGGCTCTGGAGTAGAGCCTTGTGTGTTATAATAACTCATTTGCATAAGTTTACACCTGAGCACAGACCCTCTTGCTATTGTGATAAGTTGAGACTTTATCATATATCACATAGCTCTCAATTATGAACCTAACTAGCCTTAGGAAACCGTTTTAATCTGCATATGAATTTGCTAGTCTCCCCTTTTTTGAAGACAGGCAGTCATTTGGAATCACAGACTGTCAAAAGTCTAATACAGATACTGTATTTGTTGTAAAGCTCTAAATACGGTCATTTTGCAGGGCTGTTACTACTAAAGGAAACATTCAAAAAAGTAGCTATTAAGCATCCCTGAAATTCTGGTCCAAACTTGTTAAATTTTTATTTGTGTGGCAATCTCTCCCCTCCCACCCCAAGTTTTTTCATTTCTGGACTTCAACATTAAGGCAAGTTTTCCTGGGTAAGAGCTTAACTCATGAATGCATGTCAAGTTGAGAGCTTAAAATAGGATTTCACCACGGAACTATTTATCACTTCTAATTTTTACAATTTAACTGCTGTCAAACTGGATTATCTGAATTAATTTCATTCAGATTCCATTCTATTCATTTGCAAAGCTGAGGTAGTGAACCTACTACTATAGGAGGGGCAAGGTTGTTCCAGCTCTTGACATTGACTTCCAAGCGTGCAATTTCATTTCTGGTAACCATCTGCTTCTCCTAGCTACAAGACTGCATACTGTCTTAGTCAAAAGTCCACTTGTTTATTTGCAACAAAGCAAACCAATGCAATACAAACAAACCCAACTGAGTAATACAGACAACTGCTGTTCTGGGAATCCTGAGGATTCTTGTACAAATTATTTGTCATCATCAAATAGCATTAATTTTTCCCTACTTGCTTTATTTTAAATAGCACTTTTTTTACGTTAACCCCTTTTCATAAATGTTTTTAAAAGTGTGCTCTACTCTTAAAAGCAATGATGTAACCACAAAGCATTGTAAAATGTGCCCTTTATCTTTTATGTTCTGCACACCATGTTATGCTGTATTCTCCTAAAATCTTAAACTTATATACCTTAGCTACATTAACTCCATTTGCTTTCCCCATACACTTAGAATTTATATCTGAAATGAGACCTAACCTTGTATTTCCCAATCCCCAGTGAAAACTTTCCTGGCATCATCTTATTTCTAGTTGAAAATTCTCTCTTTTTAAGTTAGAGAATTCGTTTTTGATCTCATGTGAAGTAAAGGACTATAACTAATTCTGTACGTAGACTATAATAGTACTTTTTGGAAATGAACTGTAGTGTAAAAAATGGTTCTCAAAAATCAGGTACAAGACAAAACTTTCCATATATTCACTGTTATTCCTCTCAAACTCCTTCACTAAGAATTCTAACTTTTTCAATGCAACTTCTTAAAAAAAAAAAAAAAAAATTACCACTAATTATGCATTACAGGAAGACTCATTAAAACAAAGATATTCGTTTTAGTGTAGAAAAGTAAAATATACCTTTGAAAAAAACAGATTTAAGCAAATCCATTTTTTATAGTAAAAATTACTTTTAAGAATTGAAGTTACCTTAGCTAAACTTTAGCTTGGAGACTAATTCACTCGTTTTTTGTCTAAAATGTGTATATATAAAAACCCATGTGCTTAACAAAGATTATACTTGATCGTAGTCTCACGTAAACTTTCAACCTGAAAGTGATCAACTAATGAACAGAACTGTATGAATCAAGTTAAGGTATCAGTGGTTACTACACATACCACTCCTTCCGGGATACTACTGAGCCATCTACATATGACACAAAGTCTTCTTCATTGTCATCGTAACATTCACCACCCATGACTTCATTCCCAGTGTGCCTCCTTCATAATAATCCATTGGTTTTTCATACCGTTCTTGGTATCTGTTAATATTGTCTAAATAGTTCCATTCTGGTTTGTCTGGGTCTTCTAAATAATCTTTTGATATTAGACTGTTCACTGGATGTTTTATTTCTTTTTCTATACTGTCAGGGTAAGAGTCCACATCATCTGATTGGAGAACATCTATTTGAGACTCTTTTTGCATATCTGATGGTGGAATGTAGTTCTTAGCAAAGTACTGACCACGGAACGTCCGTCTTCTCCTATAGCAGATAATTCCAACCAAAACACTTACAAGTATCAGAAAGAGAGCCCCATCCACTGCACTAGCGATGATGGTTCTCCAATTGTCTTCCTGCATTTCTGGCAAGGTTGATGTTGGAAAATGCATTAGTTTTGGTTCTGTTGCTAAACCTGTGATGCCATCAGTTGAAGGATGCCATGGAACCATGCGTGGTCGTGTAGTAGGAGGAGCAGGATCTAATGGAAAGAGGAATGGGCTAGACAAGACACAGAAGGAGGCAAAGAATGTCAATGGAAGCTAAATCAGTAGAGGGTTTATAAGAAAGCCAAGTTGATGAATATATAAATAAGTTCTCTACTAACAGACAATAGTTTTTCATTCTTAAATTTCTAAGAAGTTTGAGCAATTATAAAGTACTTTTGCAATACAGATTATAGTTTTTCAACTAATTCTGAATTGACTTCTGTGTATTCATTTTGGGCTATACGATAAGCAGAGTGGGGAACTGCTTTTGTAGCACAAAAGCAATCACTGTCATATTTTAAAATAACCATTAATTCTCCTGAAAGAACGGAGAAGTTCCTTTCAGTTTATGTCGATTTTATAATTTTCTATTTCCAACCAGTTTTATCTCCTCCATGGAGGATATTATCTACCGCAAAACACGAAAACCAAAATAAAACCAACCACTAACCAATTCCTCAGCCAAAGGTAAGAAATATTGGTTGAAAAATTAATACTGGCGAAGGACAAACAGTATCTTCACTTTTAACTTAAAGTTTTATTAAATTTTGAAATTGTTCAGTGCATTGAAACAAACTCAAAGAATGAAAAACTATACACTGTGGGTTAAGTTAGCAGAAAGTAATTTTCATTATTCTCCCCAAAACGTTGACTGTGTTAATAGAACCTCAACAGCCTAAGTGGTGAACGGTGAAAGAACTCAACATTAAATTATGTTATGCAGTTCTTTGGTTATGAATTTTCTTTTAAGAGAATGATCTCAGCAGTGTAACAATGCAACTTTATATTTTAAACCACTGTTTGAGAAAAATATTCTACAGAAACCAGCTGAAGTCACTAAAAATAGTTTCCTGCAGTATGTAATAACTAGAAGCGACAAAGAGTCCTGTGGCACTTTATAGACTAACAGACGTATTGGAGCATAAGCTTATGCTCCAATACGTCTGTTAGTCTATAAAGTGCCACAGGACTCTCTGTCGCTTCTACAGATCCAGACTTACACGGATACCCCTCTGATACTATGTAATAACTAGTATATTTCCAGAATGTAGATTGGTTTAACTTGTTTTTAAGCAACTTTTTTTAACATTTCCAAGTTCCCTGTCTCCTTCCTAATGGCACACATTCTGAGTTTTATCTTGCTCTCAAGGGCATGCACTGAAGCATCACTTATAAAATCTGCTGCTGGGGTTGTACGAGACATTTTTCTTTTGATTTTCTAAGTCAACTGGCGATGTACATGCTTCTATGTGTAAAAATCACCTGGAATCATATAAGACTGCCTAATATCTGCAAGTGGTTTAAAATGAAGAGACTTCATGATCTCTTAAATTGCAAAATCACAAACAATATATGGAGTATGATTTCTTAAGCACTGTATGAATTAGTAGCTTATCACCAGTTGCAAGCTTAACGTACGGAGCCAAACATGCAGCTAAAATCTCTCATTTGTCAACTGATCTCAAATTAGGTAGCATGGATGTTGCCAATAATGCTGCTTTCACCAAAGAGGGAGGGGAACACTTTCTCTTAGGAGGTGGTAGAGTTTACTTCCGTATCTTTATTACCATCTCTTAGGGCTAGTATATCGTCTCAGGCAGTACCGTGGTACTTTTAAGTACTATGATTTACAGACAGCATGCATGATGGAACGATATTAGCCCCTGGAAATAGTAGCAGTACTAGTAGGGTAATGGTTTATTTCCATTTATCCTTCCCAGTTTTATATTATCTTTAATCAAAGACTGAGTTTAGGTAACCTGTTATAGAACATGGCTAAAAAACCTCATTCAACTAGACACCTAATCCAATTTCTGACACAGTATTTTAAACAAAGCATGCTTAGGAAGTGAAGGGAGAAACAACTCACCTAAAATGTAGATAGTCTTTTGATCAATTCCCTTGGACAAAGAAGTGGTCACCTTACAGCTGTAAGTTCCAGTATAATTGTAAGTCAATGGACTGTTGAAATGCAGAGTATTATTTGAAGACATTAAACCTTTAGGTCATTGCCCATCCAACCTGAAATAGACAATATTTGGAAGAAGTTTAAGCATTCTCAGAATTTACACAATAAAATTTAAATGCAAAATGTATTATCTGAAAAAGTTTCACTATAATTATTTTATGTTTAAAATAGCTTGCTCTGTGGAATGCAATTATTTTGTTACATTAAAGTCCTTTCGGTTGAATGGGCTCTTGAGGAAAAGGGAGGAAAGGAGCAGAAATCCCTTTCGATAGACCTTAAACTACTGAAGTAAGAGGAGGAAGCCAATGTAGTGTAATCCTCCTCTATCTGTCATAAGAACAGCCAGACTGGGTCAGACCAAAGTTCCATCTAGCCCAGTGTCCTGTCTTCTGACAGTGACCAATGCCAGGTGCCCCAGAGGGAATGAACAGACCAGGGAATCATCAAGTGGTCCAGCCCGTCGCCCATTCCCAGCTTCTGGCAAACAGAGGCTAGGGACACCATCCCTGCCCATCCTGGCTAATAGCCATTGATGGGCCTGTCCTCCATGACTGTGCGTTATCTGTGTAAACGTAAACCATAAGACCCTGTAGGAATACCACTGGATTATGGCTCAAGTTGTTGACAGGCTGAGTGAGCATGGCTGGGAGACAGTGGCTCTATGCGGCATTGTACCTCGGCAACCCCGCAGGAAAATTTCCATGAAAGCTAACCCCAGACCAAGTCCTCACCTTCTCCATGAAAAAGGGTGAGGTGCAGGGGTGGGAGAGGAAGTGATGGCGGCTTGTCTCCTCAGGGAGCCAGACTGTCAAAGCAGAGTAAGTTCTTGAGAAGGCCGGAGACACTGGCCCCTCCAGAGGACACCCCAACCTTTTGCAAATGGCTGGGATTTCTCTATGGAAGCTGGGATATCTATGCAGCCAGAAGAAAAACAGACTCCTCTAGGGATCTACCCAACCACCTACCCAGCAGGATGAAGCTACAAAAATTCACTGACTGTCAATTCACATTGACTTTTTTTACATCAGCGGTCAGGCCCAGAGCCTGAAATCCTGACACAGGCAAAACCTCCAGTGAAGTCAGCTCTACTCTTTCTACTCTTATTTTCCTGGGCCCAAAACAGACTTCGTTTGTCTTTCAGGATACGGTTTTGTAGGCTGTTATTCTGCTATGTGGATAATATCTTTGATTCCCTTTATTAAACCGAGAAAGTCAAGTGCTGAAATGCGACTACGGTACATAGAATTACTCTGACAATATTGTTCCCCCTCACACTGAATATTATTAATTCCTAATTTGGGACATTTTCCCCTGTGCAGAAGGCCAACACAAGGTCTGTGAATCACTGAAGCACTCGAAATAGGACCTCAGTGGGACTCAAGTGGTTCAGATGCCTTTTATGGGCCCCCTGAATTTCACCCAATATGCATAGGGCAGGTTAAGCTCCATAGTAGATATTTATCTAATCAGGTCCATAATCTCTCTTTTAAAAACTCCCCAGCCGCTTATCTAGGTGGTAAACGAGGGAGCTGTCTATCTGGAGTTTTAAAAATGCTTTTGATGGGAACTTCTTTTTCCTGTAAAAACAAAGAAAATTCAAACCACAAAAGCTTTAGGGTTCTGATTTAAGAGCACAAAACAGAATTGCTGAAGATCCATTCTGATACCCCATGCTTATTCAGTGCATGGAGGAGGGCTTCTGTCTAAACTGTTTTTTCAATTGGAAATTGGGTTTTTCATAGAAGTACAGGATTAGTTCTTTGACAAAACAATTTCTTGTGTGAAAAGCATCTGCTTTCTGGAGAAAATTTTGAATTTTTGTCAAAGAACTGAAAACCTCAAAACCAAAACCTTTTGTTTTTTAGCCTTTTTTTTATGAAAAGTCAAAATTTCCAGCAGAACCCCCTCAGCCAGCATTTTCCAACCAGCTCTGATTCAAAGAGCCTGAACAATATGTACTATATACTACATAATAATCCCTTCCATATGCTGTGTGCTGCAGAAGCTAGGCACAACAGAACAAGTTGGGGGAAAGCACAGGTTATTTGCCTTAGCTACACATTTCCTTGCTTTGGTGACTTTAAATTAGACTCTGTGTGTTATGCTACCCCCAACTCTGTGAAAGTCTCTCAATGCCTGCCCATGAATCATTGGAAGTATTATTTACTTCAAAAGCGCCTTTGAAAAAAATCAAGAGGTTTGCCACAACATTTCTGGTGCAAAGACCTCAATGAGAATGTTTGTAACTCATGGGGGTAGGGCAGGTTTCACCTCTGTAAATAATGCCTGGGAAGGTGGGCAGCGAGTTTATTTTGGTTGGTCAATAAACGATTGAGGACGGACATTTCAAATCAGGCCCTCTGCTACCCTACATCCCGTTATGGCACGGGATAGCACTGGGGCTGGAGCGGCTGTTCAAGCTAAGGGGCAGTGTCAGGCCAAGAGGATTAACTTCTACCCCAAGATCCCGCCAGCGCGGAATGTTCTGCTGCTTTAGTATAGGCCTAAACACTCCTCTGGTGTCCCTCTGAGTGAGTCTAAAGGTGTTTGGTGCCTGTTGTTTCCATTGACACGTATCTCCGTTTGTGGGGTTGTTTACTTACTGCTCTTTGCCAGGTCTGGTTCCCATGGTTGGGGTAGCTCTGCCTTTATTAAACGTTTGACTTGTAATTGTATGTTCTTTTTGTGTGTGTTGCGAGGCCTTAAATGGATGGAGACCTTAGAAAGTATTATTTAGTATGCCCTAGTCAGTGGCCCTAGTCAGCAGCCCGGATCCAGCAGCCCTAGTCAGTGGCCAGGATCCCATGGGGTTAGGGGCTGTATAAACACAGAACAACCCTTTGGATATCACATCTCCCTGACAGCCTTTCCCTCCTACTGCGCTGGCCTGGCCGGGCACTCGACATAAGCTGCAGCATGGACGCATAGCGACTATCATTGCATCGGTCCCTGGGGGGCTTGACCCTCTGATCTCACGTGGCCTTTCTGGGGTGAGGTTTCTAAGAAGTGGAGTAGCAGTTGAGCAGTGTTTACGGGAAGGAGGGAGAGCCCGCACGCAGTGGGGGAGCAGTTATGTATTATTGGGGGAGCCTGCGGTTAAATGAAAAGCACAAAGCGAAGTAGCCCCCAGCCTTTGAAGACGTGGAGCTGAGCTTTCTTGTTCAGCCCACCTACAATGAAAATGGAGAATGAAAAATTAACTCACTCCTGCCTTTCCTCAAAGGGACCTGCAAGGACTGCACAGAGGGATCTTTACAGGTGGGGAAACTGAGGCACAGAGCGGAAAATGACTTGGCCAGAACTATTTACAGACGGCTGGGAAGTGGTCGGCCACTCCACACAGCGGTGAGACATTAACAGAGCATTCTAAGAAGGGAGTGCAGTTGGGGTGGGGGGATGGGAACTCAACTGGAAACCAGATCAGCAGCTATGGAAGCCAGGCATGGGCTCTGAACCCTCATGAGTCATAAATAAATACATTATCCTACAGGTTAGGACATTTTCCTTAAAAAAACAAACAAACAAAATATAATACAAACCCCTGAAAACAAGTTAAAAACACAACAGTAAAAACGTTCCCATTGTAAACTACACTCCTCTGTACACCCAGCTTCGCTCCTGTATAATTCTGTACACATTTACAGCTCTAGTGGGTTGCATTGTTTGTGCATCTGTGAGGACTCCCCGGCTTCTGAGGCTCAAAGCTAAGAGCGGAGGAAGGGAAGTTCCCACTAGACGGCATACCTCGGAAACAACTAACCAAGGTGCATTGGTTTCACCTGTGGCTGCTTCTGACCTGTTCCTTAAGAAGGGGAATATAAAATAAACTCAGGTGAATCTTGGAGAAGCAGAGGTGTAGGAAGATTCAAGTATTTCCCCCAGCGCAGCCCAGATCGCAACTGAAGGCACTCAGAACACGGTGACACAATGAAGAAGACAGCTGTTCAAATCAGGACCTTCCCTCCCCCTCCACAGCCAGCTTCCCCAAGCGAAACTTTCTTGCTAATTCTCTGGTCCTCGCTCAGTTTATATTCCAGGACTCAGCAGGTCAAGGACACTCATGGATGTAGAGGTCTACTGGCAAGACAGCAAGTAAGGCAGGACCTAATGAGTTCAAGACCCAGTCCCGCTGGGATGGATGGTAACCTCCAGCCTCTCAGAAGAGTCTCCGGGTAGCTGAGCTCTGGAATGAGATATGAATGTTCCTATGCAACAGGCAGGCAGTCACTGGTGAGAGTTTTCTCTTTTACACCCAATGGATAGAGGAGCTCCTGACTCCTGAATTAGGCTGTGCAGGTGGCTCTCTGCCATTTTCTGGGGCAAGAGGACGTCTTGCATCCATGAATGATTGAGAAGGTCTTCAAGGGATGGCCTGTCGGAGGGCCTCAAGGCCAGACACCATTGAATGAGGTGCTGGCACTCTGGGGAGAGAAAACAAGCAGTCAGTGAGAATGTGCTGCTGAGTAATGTTGGTGAAGTCTACAAGCCTCTCTCTTCTACCACCTGCAAGTCTGTTTGGGGATCTGCCTTTCTTGCTTCACAGGACAGATGACCATGGCTGTGGCTAGGCCCTGGTCTACACGAGGGGAGGCGGCGGGGAATCGATCGAGGATACGCAACTTCAGCTACGAGAATAGCATAGCTGAAGTCGACGTAGTTAGATCGACTCACCGCGGCGTCTTCACGGCGGGGAGTCGGCTGCTGCCGTCCCCCTTCGACTCCACCTGCGCCTCTCGCGGCAGTGGAGTACAAGAGTCGACGGGAGAGCGCTCGGGGGTTGAGACCCCCCGCAGATTGATCTCACAGCGTCCATCCCCGCCGGAGTGTAGACCTGCCCTAGGTGTGGTTACTGAGTTACTCCCCCCACCCTAGGACGTGGGTGAACCAGTTCCCATCTTCGGAAGGAGACTCCAAAAATACACAAGGGAGCAAATTTGCAGTGCAAGTCCGTGAGCAAGCCATCCTCCCCTGCCATTCATACGCAGGCTAATAGCAAAAATCCACTTTCCCTTCCCCAGTGAGATGATTGAACCGGAGAGCTACGCGGTTCAATCTCTTTTGTCATTTCCCTTCAGCAGCCAGCTGCTGTAGCCACACTAAAGACCCCAGCAAGTGGCAGGAGAGTCCAGTGCTGACGTGAACTACAACAGTGAGCTCTGAGGCAGCTGTCTAAGGCAGAGAAGACAGCGGGGTCCCCAGCATTTCCCCGGGATTTAATAGCATCAAACATCTCACTGAGTTTAAGACAAGAAGGGACCACTAGATCACAGACTCATGCCTTACACATCTCATTGGTTGCATGAAGTGATGGTAAATGCACCTCTATATTATCGCTCTGTCAGTGTGGCATTCAGGCTAAGCAGTTGTTTGCCCAACTCTAACACTAAAAGAAGAGTGCTCACCTGGAGAGACCCTCTGCCGGAAGGAGACCTGGCCCTTAATAATCTCCTCGTCATGTTCAAAGGGGATATCCCCGCAGACCATGTCATACAGCAGGATCCCCAAAGACCAGACTGCAGCTGACCTGCCGTGATAACGGCGATAGCAGATCCATTCCGGGGGGCTGTACACTCTGGTCCCTGTAGAGAAGATTAGAGGAGCATGGTTAGCAGAAATATTTCCTCTTTTACCCTAAGCAGAGCATCCAGTTATTAATTTTTTTTCCGGTGTTATCAGGGTGACCAAGAGACCAAGTCAGGTACGTCAGCCCCAAATTCAGGTTGCAATATCTTAATATTGTTCAACTATCAGCCCAGTTTGATTGGGATTTAAATTCTTAGCAGTTTTAGCAATTGCAGAGTTGCACGAGGGCATCGACTACAAATGAAGCAGAACCAAATGGAGTGCAAACAAACATGTTTTCCAGCTGCAATATAAGCCACAATAAGAAACAGGTTTCTTAAGGCCACTGTTATCCTGACTTTATCTCTGTCAATGTAACCATTTCTGTCATAACCATACAGCTAAGGGTAGCCTAGAATGCCTCCTTACCTGTAAGGGGTTAAGGAGCTTGAATAACCTGGTTGGCACCTAACCAAAAGGACCAACGGGGAAAGAAAATACTTTCAAAACTGGGGGAATCCGGGGGGGCGGGGGAGGGGGTTTGTTTGGGCTCTTTGTTTGTGTATCCTCTTGGAGCCAGGCAGAAAAACATCTCTTAAGAACCTACCTAAAAAGAATGACAAATATAGTAGGTAAAAGCCAGGGAAGGCGTTCGATTATTTTTTGTTTTAGCTTGTGAATGTTCCCTTTGCTAGAGCGGGGTTTATTCCTGTTTTTTGTAACTTTGAACTAAGCCCAGAGGAAGTTCCTCTGTGTTTGTGAATCTTTTATTACCCTGTAAGATTATCTTCCATCCTGATTTTACAGAGGTGATTCTTTTACCTTTTCTTTAAATAAAATTCTTCTTTTAAGAACCTGATTGATTTCATTATCCTAAGATCCAGGGGTTTTGATCTGTGCTCACTTTGTAACCAGTTGGGTAGGATATTATTCTCAAGCCTCCCCAGGGAAGGGGGTGTAGGGCTTGGGGGGATATTTTGGAGGAGATAGGACTCCAAGTGGCCCTTCCTGAATGCTTGTTTAAATCACTTGGTGGTGGCAGCATACTGTCCAAGGACAAAAGGGATTGTGCCTTGGGGAATTTTTCACCTAAGCTGGTAGAAATAAGCTTAGGGGGTCATTCATGCGGCTCCCCACATCTGTACCCCAGAGTTCAGAGTGGGGAGGGAACCCTGACAATTTCTCCCGGAGGTAAAGAGAGAGGCAGCTTGCAGATGCTTCAGTCCATGGTGACCCAGTGCAGATGGAGCATTTGGGGAGGGGCTGAGGCCTTGTCTACTGCACAAAGACCCCAGACAACCTTACAGTCCTTTCTACATAGAAGGGTTTCCTTGCTTAACCCAAAGAGGGGCAGATGCCTGAAGAGTTTATTCCCTTTTTGGCACTGACTGGTGTTGAGTCAGCCAGGTATAAAGCCAGCCTACTCCAAAGCTGTGGACAAAGGTTTGCTGTACAACATCAAGGGAGTGGTTTTAGTTTGTACAGTTGTGCATGGGATAATGATGCTTGGAACTCAGATTCCACCCTGCTTTTGGCCTCTGCACATGCTTACGCCCTTTGCCTTTGCTGTATTTGATCTCTTCCCTTCTGGCAGGAAGAGGAGACTGAGGTCAGAGCGCCTAGTCTGGTTTCTGGCCACGTGACTGTTGTTCACAAACTTTGGGTAGTAAAAAGAAACCTGATGTTCCACCATGGGGCACCACTAGCTTGGGAAATTCTGCAGAAGAGAGGGGTGGCTGGGAGGGGCAAACCCGTCCCTTGTCATCAACCGTTAAATTAAAAACAAAATATGCAGCAGCCATCCGGCAGGGCAGAAACAAACAAACCCTCGACAACAGTGATTTTTTTTTTAAGTCAACACCCCTATCCTGAACATGCCTTTCAAGTGGGTCAGAAAGAGTGCCTGCCGCTCTGTTTATTTGTCTCCCACGCAGATCCCTGCACCCCTGCTCCAAGGTCAAACACTCCTCCCTGGGTCTGTAGCTCCCTCCTCCCCAAAGACTCGGGTGCCTATAGGCAGCAGAGGAAAGGGAGCCAGCTGTAAGCAGATCTCCCACAGATCCTATTTCACAACATTCATCCCGTGACAAAACGCAACTTTCCAATGAAATGAATAATTTAGCGAGATGGCGGAGACAGCAGCTTCCCCTCTTGATCCCCTCCCCACACGCATGTCCACCTGTCCTCACAGAAAAAACTGTACAAGAGCCCTCTTCTTTATCGGGGGGGGGGGGGGGGACGGACACAACACACGTCCCCTCCTCTGCATTCTAGCTGCTAAATTAGGTTAGGAGCCAGCATCTGAGCAGCCATGGCTGCAGACAGGTTTAACTCAATCTTTCCCCATCTATGAGGTGAGGCAGATCCTGTTTGCACCACCCCTGGAGGGTGGAAAACCAGCCAGATCCCTGCTGAAATGCTACAGATGCGATGGTGTTAGGATAGAGATATTCAGGCCTGTCTGCAAAGGCCTGTACTTTAAGAAGTTAGGTGTATTCTTATCACTTAGCTAGTTATAGAGAGGTATAAAACAAGAATCAAAATCACAGTCTGCCTGTTTATAGGCTCTCTCTCACTGTGAGAGTCTAAGGCCGTGTTCTTAGGCTAAGATCTTTGGCTAAGCAGCAGTGTCAGCCATGAGCTGGGAAGCGAACGGTCACATCCAATCAGGCAATCTGGGGCTGTTGGAAAGGGGATCCGATCTATCCCCTCCAAAGAAAGGGAAGAGCCTAGAAGATTTAAAGGAAACTTAGTTTGATAGCATCCTGTCTGGCAAGAACTCACTTATCAAGAGCTGGGGTGTGAAATCCTCATTTCTGTGTTGTTCTATCACTGTAGTCCCCATTTCCCTATTGTTTGTCTGTATAATCTATCTCTGACTGGTTCAGTGATGGCTTCTGTCTGCTGTATAATTCATTTTGCGGGGTGTAAACTAATTCAGGTGGTGGGATATAATTGGTTAGATAATCATGTTACAATAGGTTAGGATTGGTTAGTTACTTTTCAGTAGAATGATTGATAAAGGTATAGCTAAGCAGAACTCAAGTTTTACCATACAGTCTGTAGTCAATCAGGAAGTAAAGGGTGGGGAGGGATGGGAACAGGAAATGGGGGTGGGGGAATTGGAATCATGTTTTCCTGGTTGGGGGGGGAGGGGGAATGAGAACAGGGACACAGACAAGGCTCTGAGGGGTCAGAGCTGGGAAGGGGGACACTGAGGAAGGAAATTGGAATCGTTGCTTGCTGGAAGTTCACCCCAAAAAACATCGAATTGTTTGCACCTTCGGACTTCGGGTATTGTTGCTCTCTGTTCGTGCGAGAAGGACCAGGGAAGTAAGCGGGTGAAAGAATAAGCCCTCTAACAGATGGACCTAGAGAAAACCAAATTACTGGAACCAGAGCCCAACTTTCTCCTCTCATTGCTCACAGGGACTCCAGAGACTGATGCTTGTGAGTTCACACCTGGTTTCTGCCATGTGCCCCCACACCAGCCCCTGCATAACATGATGCAGCTACCACTGGTTAACACCCAACCAAAGGGCAAACACATTTGTGAAACACTTTTTGGATACAAGGCGGGGAGGAAAACCCCAAAAGTATCAACGCTGCAGATCACACAACAGTATATTTAGCAAATGACAATGGCAGGGGGAGGAGGGAACAAAACATTCCCTGGCTGGGAAGTTACTGAACATTTACAGGCAGGGAACAACCCATTTCAAAGAGGAATTGCCCTGCCTTCCCTCCCTACGCAGATCAAATAGAAGGGGATGGAAACAGACACTCACCATCAAAATCAGTGTACACTGTGTCCTTGAGTAATGCCGCAGACCCAAAATCTATGAGTTTCAGCTCCCCGCTCTTCAGATCAATGAGGATGTTCTCGTCCTTGATGTCCCGGTGCAATACCCCACAGCTATGACAGTGCCGAACCGCCTCCAGAACCTGGTGGAAAAAGCCGCGGGCGAGCTCCTCAGGGAGAGCACCCCGCTCCGTGATGAAGTCAAACAGGTCCTGCATAGGATCCGGTCGCTCCAAAACCAAGACGAAGCTGTCCGGACTCTCAAACCAGTCCAAGAGCCGAATGACCCCCTGGAAGCCTGAGCCGACTTTCTTCAGGAGCAGGATCTCCATGGGCACTCTGCTCCCGTCCGGCTGCAGAGCGGGAAAGGAGAGCTCCATCAGAGGCAGGCAAATCGACCCACAAAGTCAAGAGCTACCCACGACACTGGCTGCAACCTTCGCTACAGAGCCAAGACCATGCAATGCAGAGCCACAGCCGATATTCCTGCCCAAGGCACTTACCAGCTCGCCCCAGTCAGAAATCCGGTCCCGGGCCATGTGCTTCATGGCTACCTGCAACACAAACAGAACCAGACAGACCATCAGAATCCGGTCAGGCAAGCCCAGAAAGAGGGGAGGCAAACAAGGGACCAGCGAAGGGGATGCAAGATGGTGGCTATGCCAGGGCAAAGCAAAGGAGATGTAACTGGGTAAGGGACGGGTCTCTCACCAAAGGTGGAGCTCTATAGAGCAGCACGCCTGGGGAGCGGACTGCAGGGGGTCCCTGTCCAGGCTCTACTCACCGGGGCGCTGTCCGACCGGCGGGTGCCCGAGTAGACAGAACCAAAGCCACCACTGCCCAGCAGTGGGCCCACCTGGTACAGGTTCTCCAATGGCTCCTCGTCCTTCCCTGCAGGCAGAGAGGCACAGACACCAGGATCAGACCCAGCTGTGTCCTCAAAAAACCAGGCCAACCCTCAAAACCGGCAATAAGGCAGCAGGTCGCACCTCCAGCAGCAGTCTCTCCTTCCCTCCCTGCCAGGGCCTCTCGCTGCACAAAGCACCCTGGCGGCACCCTGCTCCCGGCTCTGCATGGAGCCCCCCTCCAAGAGGGTGCCCAGCAAGCGGCGAGAAGCAGCGGTCTGCAGAGGCCTCCTTGGGTTCCTGGGACTGCGCTGGAAAGTGACATCACTGCTGCTGCCTTCGTTTCTTTCTTGCAAAAGACCAATATCACGTCCAGGTTCCTCCTGTCTCCCCCCATCCCTCCGCCCCCCCTTTCTTTCCAACAGGCCCCTGAGTAATGTCACCCAGACCACCGAGCCAGCGGCTCTCCGCGAGCACAGAGCTGGGGTGGGGAGTGTCAGTCTTCCACGCAGAACCACATCACCCCACAGGTTGGGGGGGGCGTGCTTTAACCCCCCACGCTCAGGATCGGCAGCAGCAGAGTCAACGCAAAGGCCTGGAGGGGGCATGTGACAGCTGTGGGGGAGCAAAACCCACTTCCCCCAGCAGAGGGGTCTGACCAAGCTCCTCCCAAAGCCGCTCCCCCCGCTAGCAAACATAAAGGGGGGGGTCTGACCAAGCTCCCCGCCAGAGCCGCTCCCCCCCGCTAGCAAACATAAGGGAGGGGGGCGTGTGACCGCTGGGGGGGGACGGGACAAAACCCGCTTCCCCCAGCAGAGGGGTCTGACCAAGCTCCCCCCCAGAGCCGCTCCCCCTGCTAGCAAACATAAGGGAGGGGGGCGTGTGACCGCTGGGGGGGGACGGGACAAAACCCGCTTCCCCCAGCAGAGGGGTCTGACCAAGCTCCCCCCCAGAGCCGCTCCCCCCGCTAGCAAACATAAGGGGGGGGGGGGATCCAGCGACAGCATCGGACACCAGGGACCATCTCTTCCCCTCTAAGAGACCCCGTCGCACCGACCCCCCCCCCCGAGCTCCTGTTTCTCCAGCCCCGGGGCGAGAGGGTCACAAACAGCCCCGGTTCTCGGGGGGGGGGGGGGTTGCTGGAGCCTCACTCGGCCCCGCGGAGACACCCCGGCTGCGCCCCGCCCCCCCGCAGCAACCCCCCCCAGGTCGGGTCCCCCCGGCGGGAGCGGCGGGAGCCCCCCCCCCCAGCGCGCATGGGGGGCTCCCGCCACCCACCCGTTACATTCACCCGCAGCCCCCCCCCGGCTCGCCCCGCTGCAAACTCCGAGAACTGCCCCCGCCCCCCGCGCACTCACCGCAGCAGAGCAGCCCCAGCCGCCCCGCGCCGGGCAGAGCCCGGGGCCGCCCAGGGGCCGCGGCCGCAGCAAGTTCCCCGCGGGCGGGGGGAGCGGCCGCCGCGGTCTCCGCCATGCTCCGGATTCGGCTCCCAGCCCGCCCCGGGCCCCGCAGCCCAAGCACGTGCTCCGGGCCCGCTCTCGCGCCCAATTCCCGCCTTCGGTGCACTGCGCATGCGCGCGGGAAGGGAGCCTGCGCAGTGATCTCCGCTGTTGCCACTGCCCTGTCTGTGCCCTCACTGCTACTCCCCCCCTCCCTGCCCCCCACAGAGCCCCTCCCCCTCCCTGCCCAGTGCCCCCCCACAGAGCCCCTCCTCCTCCTCCCTGCCCAGTGCCCCCCACAGAGCCCCTCCTCCTCCCTGCTTAGTGCCCCCCCCACAGAGCCCCTCCTCCTCCTCCCTGCCCAGTGCCCCCCACAGAGCCCCTCCTCCTCCCTGCCCAGTACCCCACACAGAGCCCCTCCCCCTCCCTGCCCAGTGCCCCACACAGAGCCCCTCCTCCTCCCTGCCCAGTGCCCCCCACAGAGCCCCTCCCCCTCCCTGCCCAGTGCCCCACAGAACCCCTCCCTGCCCAGTGCCCCCCCCCCCCCCAGCATTCTTAACCGCCTCATTAAGTACTTCTAAAATTGGCTCTGAAAGTGGGCTGATAAGGCTTTCTGCATGTTGAAGCACTCCAGAGGCCTGGTGTTTTGCTGCCTTTTCCGTAGTTTGTCAACATTGACTTTGCTGATCGGTTTGACAAACCAAGCGTCTCCACTTTTACCAGTTATAGCACTGGGAAGCTTTCCTTCTTCGTAAGCTTTTATAATAAAAATGTTTAGTACAGAAACTCCCCAACATAATGACATTAAAGAGGTCTCTGAAGGGTTAAAATCTATGTGCTGCTTGTATAACAATTTGGCATATGGACTTGTGTCAACTTTTAGAGGCCCAAAAGTCCAGAGTTTGGCTAAGAGGCCAAATGTTGTACTCAAAGTACTAGACAGGATCTTTTCTAGGGGATTAAGGCAAAACGCCACATTTATTAGTAATACAGGTATCAATCAATACTCTAGCATATGCATATGATCTATATATCACACTCATGCACTCACACACACACAGACACAAACACACTCCGTCTTGCTGTTGTTACCAACTGGTTGCTCCCCTTAACTGCACTGGCCAGGTGAGTTAGATGGGGGAGGGGTGGAGCCGGGCTTCTGCCGATCCGGATCGATGCTCCGATGGTGACAAGACGAGACCCGGGGTCCTTCTGCCAGACACCTCACTTCTATAGCAGCTTCCCTCTTATGCAAATCCTCTCCAGATTCAAACTCTGGGTCTGTGTCCATTGGTCTTTGTGTTGCTTTTCTCTGGGTGTTGTCCCCAGGCTGCTCAAAGAGGGTGTTACCTAAAGAAGGTGCTTGCTTCTAATCCCCAGGGCCGTCAGTATGTCTGCTCTTCTTTGCCACTTGATTGTTCTTTGCTCTGGCTCCCATCCCCTCTCCAACTGTTACAGTGTCTGGAGGTGGGTTTCTTCCAAGCCTCACTCATTCACACCTCATTCAGTCAATAGGGCAATTGATTACAGAGTGGGGGAAGATCTTATCCTACTCCTAGCAAACAGACACATGTTTCTTAGGGGGGGAGGGATGGCTCAGTGGTTTGAGCATTGGCCTGCTAAACCCAGGGTTGTGAGTTCAATCCTTGAGGGGGCCACTTAGGGATCTGGGCCAAAAATTGGGGATTGGTCCTGCTTTGAGCAGGGGGTTGGACTAGATGACCTCCTAAGGTCCCTTCCAACCCTGATATTCTATGATTCTATGATACTTTAACTATACTATCCTTAGGGGCTATAACATCTTGATACAAAGTTTTCTATATAGGGATCTAATACAAAATGGGGATCTAATAGAAAGTTGTATGAAAATAGAGAGGGCCAAGTCATATGAAATACAAAATAACACAATGCAAGATGCAATGTTATAAAGATAAAGATACTTAATACAAAATGACACAATGCAACATCATAAGGATTCATAGAAATACTTAATACAGAGATTTCTCTCTACACAGAGGCCTAGTGAATAGTGATTAGCTAAGAGAAAACAGAATGAACAAGAGAGAGCCTCGCTTTGTTTGTTTAAGTCTGGTCAGCAATATGCCAGATGTTGAAGCAATAACTAAATAATTGTATCTTCTGTAAAGTTGCAAATGTGGGACAAAGACGTCCTGTCCCTGTTGCGTTAGTTTCTTCTGTAGGGAGAAGATGTTCCCACAGACCAACCTTGAGTTTATGAAGGGTTGGCATGTCAGTATAAAGATAAGGCCTCCCACCTGTCTTTCCCAGGGACCAAGCCTGCCTTAACACACAAAGAAAGCAATTCTTATTATCATATACTTTTCACTGTTTTTGCTTTAATCCCTAGGAATACATCTGTTAAATGATCAGAGGGGCTACTTCATTCCTATGGACCCCAAATTGAATTCAACATATACATATATGTTACTAATACATTTTATTAAAGTACTAATTAAATGTTAATTAATGAACTTGAGACCATGGGCGGAGACATTATGTAACCTTTTGACCATTGGGCTAATGTGCTTATCTTGTCTTGCTGCTAGCCTATCCCGGGGTGTGAACTGCCCACCTCGTCACTTTCCCCCGCCCATGGAAAATCCATATATTCCATTGTAATCAATTGATTGGGAGTGTCTCTTCGCCTAATAAGCAGGTGACACTCCGGCAGCGCTGTCGTAATAAACTCCTATGCTTGACCTCTACACGGTGTGGAATTTATGTCCTTCAGTCTCTATCCATATCCATTACCAGAACAGGTAATCATCAAGGTAATCAACAAGGTAATCATCAGGTGATCCATCCCCTGTTGCCCATTCCCAGCTTCTGGCAAACAGGCTAGGGACACTCAAAGCATGGTATTGCATCCCTCCCCATCCTGGCTAATAGCCATGCTGGAGACAGAACACAGTTCATGCGAACAAACATGGCTGTGGCATCCTACTTTCTATTTAAGCAAGAGATACCACACACTACAAACTGGAGGCCAATGTTAAGTGCATTGTCACTTGTTCATCCTGAAGTTGAACACTGGCTCCGAACAAGACCAGCAAATGCTCACTATCTTTCTGCAAGAAACTCAACTGACTGGCTAGAAGCATGCGGTGCAACAGTGAAAGTCTCAACAGTTGAAAAAGTGAAGAACTCTCTCACCACATTCAAAACATTTGCATACATGGCTGATGAATGCACCGATGCAAATGGGCATCAAGTATTAAGTCATTGTGTACATTATCTTGATGTCAGGGGTAGGCCAGCAGTAGATGCATTTCTAGATGTTCAAGTTATAGAAGACACATTGGCTGCATCTGTGACAACCCACATCTTAGAAGAGTTAAATGCCTGTCAATTGGACCCCAAACAGATGGCTGCTTGTGCATTTGATGGAGCTGCAAACTTTTCTGGAAGACATGGTGGAGTACAAGCTTTTCTCAGAGAAAAGTGTAACCCTAATCTCTCCTATACACACTGCAGAGGGCATCTACTCCAACTAGCACTAGTACGAGCTGCAGAATCTTCAAAAGACGTTAAAAAAAGCTAGAAATTTAACGTCTTCATTATATTCTTTTTTTAGCAAGAGTCCAAAAAGACTGAATATCTTGGAAAATATAGAAGATACACTGGGACTGAAGTTCAAATTAGTCCAACCTGGGAAAACCTGCTGGCTTTCTTATGAGCGATCCTTGGCTGTTGTCTTAAAATTACTCCAGCCGTTATTACTGGCTTTGGAAAGTATCTACCAAGATGGGATGGATCTAAGTAGTGAGGCTGGTGGATTACTTTTGCTACTACATTCAGAGAAGACTATTGCCATTCTCTCTCTCATAAGTCTACTGTTGAAACCACTTGGGTCATTAAACAATGCCATCCAGCATCTGCTACAACAGTAGTAGATCTTTGTCCAACAATAGAAGCTACATTTGGATCAATCAGAGAGATCTCCATTGAAAAAGTACTGGAAGAAGCAAAGACTTCAGTCCAGAAGTTGACTAATCAAGGCATTTATATTGAATCCTTAAATGAGGAAGACAAGAAGTGTTTGTTAAGACAACTGAAAAAGTACACAGACTTGATTCTTAAACATCTACAACAGCAACTTCTAGATTCTACTCAACCTCTACGTAGTTTTACAGATGCCTGTCCTATAAAACACCGACAGTTGAGTGGAGTGAGGCACTACTAGCAATGGGGCTGCCATGTGCTCAGGACAGAATAGAGAATTTGAACACAGAGTGGAATATGATACGACGAATGAATGAAGATTTGACATCAACTTCTTTTTTATCATCACTAGTAGCTCGACCCAATCTTTGTGCTCTGTTTCCTGGGATGAAAGAAGTAGGAATTCTTCTCTTGCTCCTCCCAGTCACAACAGCTACAGTCGAGCGTTCTTTTTCATCATTGAATAGAATTTTGTGTTCTGAAAGAAGTCACCTTCTGCCTGATCATGTGAATGGACTAACGAGCATATCAATTGAAGGAATGGAAGTGTCGGACACACGAGAAGCCACCGAAGATGAACGCATTGCATTTGAGAAGTTCATTAACAGAGTTGTGCAAAATTATAACAAGAAACCAAGAAGGATGTAGACGTAGTGCTTCATAGAAGGCTTGAGTAGCCAAGTTTAATTTGTGTGATTTTAAAACACGAGTTAAATCTAATAAAATGGTCATGAAACATTTTTCAGTTTTTACTATGGTTCCATACAGCCCACCTTCACCCTCACAGTCTTACCCCTCATTGGTCCTGACACCCCCGTAATGTATATTCAAACACCCCCTCTAATTTCAATTCCTGGGGAAACCACTGGTCAGAAGACAAGATACAGAGCTAGATGGGCCTTTGGTCTAGCCCAGAATGGCTGTTCTTATGGTTTAAATTACACTCACAGGCACTGAGAATAGAGTTACTGAAAGCTTGGGAATTAAGACGTGATAGGACAGTGTCCCAGTCCTCTGGCAGGTGACTCCCTCCCTCAGGGACAGGGACAGGGACAGGTCTGAGCTTTCACACCAAATGGCTTAATGGCTCTGCTCCTGCTTCAGCCTGGCTGATTGCACCAGTCTCAAGGGGCCGGAGTTATCCTGCCCCAGGCCCAGCCCTGGCTATGCTGCCGGCTCAGCCTGGCAGTCACCCAGGGCCGGTGCAAGGACGTTTTGTGCCCTAGGTGAAACTTCCTTGCACCAGATCTGCGCGCCCCCCTGCCCCCACCCAGCTAATGCTCCCCCCGCGGCAGCTGGCTCCCCACCCCCCCGCGGCGGCTAACCTCTCCCCTCCCCCGCTCACGGCAGCTCAGCCGTCCACCCGTGGGCCACGGCAGCCTCCCCGCCGCCTGCGGTGAGCCACCCCCTGCCTCCCGGCTCCACGCTCGGTTCAGAGGCTGAACGTGGAGCTGGGAGGCAGGGGGCGGCTCGCTGAGGTTGCCTCCTGGCTCCACACTCAGCCGCTGAGCCGAGCGTGGAGCTGGGAGGCAGGAGGCAGCCGCCCACCGCTGAGGGCTGCGAAATGCCCCACCCCAAATCCTGGCGCCCTAGGCGACAGACTAGTGGAAGCGCCGGCCCTGCAGTCACCTCCCAGCAGGGCTGGCTATTGGGCACGGGGTCACTGCGCGGGAGAGTAGGTCTCTAGGAGGTGCGTGGGGGTGCTGAGAAGTGAAGGGGAGATCTCTCTGTTGGGGCGCTGGGAAGTGTGGGGGGTATGGGTGGGGCACTGTTACATTGTGGCGGTGGGGCTGTGGGGGGCACTGGACAGGGAGGCGTGATGAGCAGTAAGGGTAGGGAGGGGCTCTGTGGGGGGGCACTAAGCAGGGAGGGGGGAGTAGCAGTGAGGGCAGAGACAGGGCAGTGGCAACAGCGGAGGTCACTGCGCAGGCTCCGTTCGGGCGCGCATGCGCAGTGCGCAGAAGGCGGGACTTGGGCGCGAGAGCGGGCCCGGAGCACGTGCTTGGCCGGCGGGAGCCGAGTTCGGAGCATGGCGGGAACCGCGGCGGCCGCTCCCCCCGCCCGCGGGGAACTTGCCGCGGCCGCCGCCCTCGCTCCCCGGCGGCCCCCGGCTCTGCCCGGCGCGGGGCGGCTGGGGCTGGGGCTGCTGCTCTGCTGCGGTGAGTGGCACCTGCCTCGCGGGGGGGCTGCGGGTGAATGTAACGGGGGGTGGGGGGAGAGGCGGGAGCCCCCCGGGGCGGGGGGGCGACCTGCTGCCTCATTGCCGGAGGGGGCAGGATGTCCCAGAGGGTGCTGCACAAGGGTGGGGTCAGAGCCATTGGGATCGCAGACAATGTGGACGCGCTCAGGCTCAAGCCTACTGTATTTCCTGCTTTCTGTTCTGTGCACGATGAGGTTTTCTTGGGCTTGGTCACGCTGATTGTGAGCACAGCTTTGTTTTGCCTTGAGTTGGGAGATGATGGTGTAAGCAGTTTTTGGTGTGACTGGCTAACCCGCTTAATTTCATCTGTCCAGGAGATGGTTATTTTTTGAATTTAGTGCAAAAGTTAAATGTGCATCATTTGATTTACTAACTTGGGCTGTGCAGAATGAGGGAACTGAGTTAAGTGCAGGTGTTCTATGGTTTTGTTGGCATAGGTATGAAGTACTGTGTGATCTAGAAGTGTGGCAGAATTAGTGGAGTTGCAAGTGGGTAAGCAGAGTTTTCACATATGTATTTGGTGTGTGGCATGCCGAAATCCCTTCCAGAATACAGCATCAAATCTTTGTGGACTGTTCTTCCTTTTCTGACCTTTGGGTTGGAAGTTGTTAGACAACTAAAATTCAGCTGATTTCCTGTGGGGGGGAAATCCACTGCGATTTGCCCCCTTGGTCCTTTTTAACCCTCCAAAGAGCAGGCAGCAAAGTGGGAATAGCAGTAACGGCAGTGAGGGGTTCTGTGGGGGGGCACTGGGAAGGGAGGGGCTCTGTGTGGGGCACTGGGCAGGGAGGGGTTCTGTGGGGGGGCAATGGGCAGGGAGGGAGGAGGGGCTCTGTGGGGGGGCACTGGGCAGGGAGGGGCTCTGTGGGGGGCACTGGGCAGGGAGGGGTTCTGTGGGGGGCACTGATTTCCTTTAATTATTACACTGAATAAATAGATTTGACACACATAGTTACCATGTTTTATACTTGGCTGAAGGGACTCTCAAGACAACTGTATTTTACTTATTATTTGTTAAAATATATGTATTAAAATGTAAAACTTCATGCTGAGCTATATGCCGACAACTAGTTTTTCTCTAGACTGAGACAAAAGAATAAAAATCAGTCGGGATCTCATGCACTAGCCCTGTACTGTAATGGGGAGGGGTTGCAAACACAGTAGGGAGGCATGCAAGTTTCTTTCAAATTTGTGTTTAAATAAAAAATGACTAGTGTTATAACAACAGGTTATACCATGTTGGTCATAGAATATAAGAGAGACAAGGTGGGTGTGGAAGTATCTTTTGGGGAGCCCAGAGTGGAGTGCTTATGCTGCCAATAGCAGGTAGTTGGAAAGTCTCTCGCACCACAGAAAATGTCACAAAAGTTGGTCCAATAAAAGATACTAATTCAGCCAGGTCCTGTCTCTACTGTAAATCCTGCAGAAGTGTTTCCCTGAAACTGATGAATTGAATCAAACTGGGTTTGGCGCTAATCAGCTCTATTTAGAGCTCTGAGGGGCAGCTCTAAATATTGCAAATCTATAATGCATGTTAGAGTAAAAGGAATACAAGACCTAAGGAGCTCGTGTATGTTTTCCTGGGTGTCTCATGAACTGGGGACGCAGTTCAAGAACTGGTGTCTCCATTGCTGCATGTCAAGGTTCTGTGGCTTCTAAAGAGGAAACTGATTGCACTTATGTAAGATGTGGGAATATTGATACATGACCAGTGCCAAGTAGACAGTAGCAGACTGAATCAGTGGTAAACTGATGGTGGAACTTATCAAGCCTAGTAATGCGTTTCTTGGATTATAGTTACCTAATATTCCTATTGCAGGTGGCAAAAGTCCTGCTTTCCTAGCCTTGACAAACTGGATGGCCAAAATCTGTTACTGGTTCTGGATGACTTTTTTGATCTATGTAAACTCCATTGAATTCCATTATCCATTTCATTACACTTAAACAACATAAGGCTTGTCAAAAAGTTGGAATGCATGCTTTATGTAGTACAATGTTTTCAGCCTGATTAAAATCTTGTATTGGGTAAGTGTCTTGTATAGATGTAGGCAGAAGCCTGAAGCACAAGAAAATATTTAGTGATTCTTCAACAGCATTTTGCTTTCTCTCAACAAACAGTTCTTAAACTGTCTGTACTAAATCTTTGGCTAAAATTGCCCACGTGCATGATTTCTTATCTCTTTCTCCACTGCTACCACCACAATGCTTAAATGCTGCCGGGTACGAGTGTGACACTTCCTGGGCATGAGAGAAACTTGTTTGTGCCCACCAGAGTAAACCTTTCCCTGTTACTAGCTAGCTTTATGTTCCACAACCCCCGCTTTTTCGCAGTGCAGGTTAGCATTTGACACCCCTCACTTTGGTACACTCGGATGCCCACTCCTTTGCTTTCAGTGTGCACTGCAGATGTCCAGGTTTATAGATGTTCCCAGAAAAAGCAGTACACGTCCGTTCATGCTTTCCTCAGCATAAGGAGCTTAGCCAGGTTTATAGTAAAAACAGGCTGAAGTTTATCAGAGAGAAAGATTTGCGTAAAAACTAGTATTTGGAAACATAAGGCTATAGGTAAATGGAAAAACATAACATGCAATCTCTAGCTTATATTTACTTTCCTGTCTTATAAGGTAACTTGCTAGTATCTCTCACCCACAGGTTATTCCTTGAAGCATTTGATCATTTCCAAAATCTGGGATTCAGTTTTTGTCAGACTCATGGTGGTAGAGTTCTTTCTCCTGTAATGGATCATCACTTCATTTTTATATAGTCCCATATCATTGCCCCTTGCACCCAGGGGTCCAGATTTCTGAGAACTTTCCTAGGTTTGCTTGTTGTTGAGTATGCTCAAGGTTTCATCTTTTTTAGACTGTAAACAAAACTCTCTACTTTGTTGGAGGGCTGTTGTTCCTATGTGGATCGGGTCAGCCCCGTGACTTCTCCTCCTCAGGTGATAAGTTTCACTCCCAGCAGATTTGGAACACCATATTTCATGTACCAACATCTTACAAGAACAATGACAATCAACTGTTTCTTTTCTTTTGGTGGAAACCACATATGACCCTCTTTGCTCTAACATAGAGAAAATGGTCAGACACAGATATAATCTCGCTGCTAGAGCTTGTTTGGGCATATTGGTGTTACAGCCACAGACCAGGTCTACTCTGGGACCTGCTTTATGCTACAGAGTTAAGTCGATGTAAGGCAGCTTACATTGACCTAATTAGGTGTATCTATACAACAGCCTCCCTCCTGCCAATGTAAGTGCCGCACTACGCCGACATTGGCAGATGGGGGGCTCCAACTAGATGTAGGCGGCTGCCCGGGTTCCCTGCTCCCAGCCACATAGCTAGCCGGGCTCCTGATGTGGAGTTGCATGCAGAGCTGAGAACCTGGGCTCTCAGCCCTCCCCACTGTCCCTCTTAAGTCGATGCATGTGCACCACTGACAGAAGGAGGGTAGTGAGGACATGAATCACTGCAGTAATTACTACAGTGGCTGTAAATTGACCTAACGTAGGTCAACTTAAATTTGTAGTGTAGACGTGCCCTGGGTCTCGCATTGTTACCACCAGTGCATTATTCCACCAGTTCTAGCAGTAAATGGAAATAATACCACATGATATACATTGCTATAGTGCAAAGTGAAACTTTCTGGTATGTAAGCAGAGAGGTCCTTAAGTTCTGAGCCATTTTGGAAGAGAACATTATGATCTAGGAGTATGGACCTTCTGTCATCGTTATTCAAGCAGAATACAAAACATCTTGGGAAGGGGATGTGTGTGGGGAAAAAAGAAAAGACTAGCAACACCTCTGGTTTTTATGTAATGCTTCTTTTCCAGCTATACAGTAGAACCTCTGTTATTGATGCTTATTGATCCATAACTTGCCTGAACACCCAGTGCCGTTGCACTGCTTACCATTAACGTCAGTAGCGGTGCTGTAGTGAAGTTCTGAAGGCACATCTACACTACGGGTGCTACAGTTGTACCTGTGCCACTGTAGCACCCAGGTTGTAAAGCAGTTTTACTCATCAGTGTAAACTAATGACTGCTTCCTTACCGTTCTTAGATCTGTGGGGTGTAAAAACACAAATTGAAGCCGAAAGCTACATAATCAAAAGTGAGGTGAATGGGAACGATATAATCAAGTGTGCAGTTTTAAATGCAAGATATACAATATTTCCTTGAGGCTGTTTAAAAAAAAATCTTTTTTTTTTCTTTTTACTGAAGCTTGACAAGAAATATCTCTGAGAGGGGGTTGAGTTTAAGTTGGTGGTAAAAAGATTTATATTCCTTAAAGGAAAGATTGGCATATGAACTTGAGAGTGTAGTGAAGCTTTTAAAGAGAAGGATGGTTAAATAGGTTGGATTGTAGAAATTGAAATGCAAGTGTGAGGGGAAGAACAAGGAAATGAGAGGAAGAGGCTACAACATGTGCATAAACTTCCGTTGTTTCTTGTCCATCGAAATTATCAGCAGACTGGTCATACAGAGTTTGACATTACTTGATTTCCATTGAAAAGCTAGTAAACCTGAAGCCGGTAGACTAAGGTAAATTCTAGTGCAAGATGAAACCAATTTTTTAAATTTGGGTATCTCAGAACTTCCTGGCTTTCTGTTATTTCTAAAATAGTTTGACATGTAATCTAAGAAGGCGAGTGTGACTATGTACCTGCTTGTTACAAGTCACAGGAAAAGCAGATGGAGTTGTGTAGAGGGCCTACAAGGAAATAGAGAAACTTGAGGGATAACTTCCAGCCATGAATGAATAAGATGATGGTTACTGCTGAGAGTTATTGACATAGGAATGTGTTAATTGCAATACTGGATCACATCCAAGGCTCATCTAGTTCAGTTTCCTGTCTTTGATAGTTGCCACTGTCGCAGCTCAGGGCAACTGCACCTGTATTTCCCAGCATTGGCATCCACTCTCAGGCTTCCAGTTCTGCAGCTCTTGCCCCTCTTGGATGGAGAGATGTGTCCCTCTTCCTCCGAACTAGGATATTTTCAGGCAACACCGTTCTTTGCCTTCACTGTGTATTTCCCAGCACAGACTGGTTGTCAAAGGCCACCTGCTGGCTTTCTCCTCAGAGGTGGCTAAGAAGTGTAATTGCTACAGTTGTAAGGTACCACAGTGCTTCCTCTGCAAGCCTACTTTAGTCTTAAAATAAAAAGCATAACAGAGAAAACGTGTTACAAAAAATGAACCTACATGCATGCTAATAAGCTTACCAGAACCAGATTGCATAAAGTAGATTAACATATTTTTAACACCTGGCAGTACCGTCAAGAGCCTAGATTCATTAAGAGTGCTTGCTTATTCTGAAACTTCATAATAGTCTCTGCAGCAGATCCAGAAATTGAAAGTTGGTGCTGCTTGTGTACTGGATCTGAAATCTGACTTGAAGACTAATTTTTTTGTCCTTGTTGTGAGTTGATAACTGTAATACATCTATGCTCTGCAGTAATTTATAGGGTGCTTGATTGTTTTAAATAGTTGAAGCTCAGATATTGAGAGTGCACTGCAGTCTGCATACAAGTGCCTAACAATGGGAAAAAATCAAAAACTGCTGATACTTCCAATGCACTTTAAATTAGTTTTAATGTTCTAGGTCTTTCTTTTGGTGGCTTCAAAGTTCCAGCTTTTTCCGGGGGCCACTCTGACACATCCATCTCTCTATCCCTGCCTTCCGTGGCCCTTCAGTGAGAGCCTACCCTGGGGAAAGGGGGCCGGGATCTCACTGGCAGCCTTGGACACCACAGGTAATCTGCGACCGGGTGGGCAGGAGCTGCCCAGAAGAGAGTCCCGGTGACTGATCGCTGCAGACGCCTCCACTGACGAGAGCTGCTTCCAGGGACATGGACAGCGGCCCCACATGTCTCCAGAGGAGCTGCTTGGAGCTCCCAAGGAGGCTGCATGGTGAAGGGTGCCATTCCCTTCTGGCAGCACCAGTGCAAACACCATGGGGGCACATAGCATTGTCCTTGGTAACAGCTGGGCGCTGCAGGGAGGGGCCACTGCTTTGCCTTCCCCAATTCACCACCTGTGCTATGTAGGCTGTTGTGGCAGCAAAAAAATCCCCCAATGGCTGCATTTGAGAAACGCTGTTCTATGTACAGTGACACAAACATTTGGCATGGCCCTTGAGGATGAGCTCTGTTCTTAATTTCTAAAGCTATTTGTCTTGGTCTTGAACACTTGATGAAGTTGTAAGTATTGTAGAACTTTATTAAAAGCAATGAGGTGTCCGGCACACCCAAATACACTAATTTGTAAAACAGTGGATTGGGACTACGTGCTGATGAATGGTGGAGTGAAAGTTAGTAGTGTAAACGAGTATTAAGTAGAAGAAAACCGATGAGGAGTGAAAGCAGGACAGACTGTAGCTGAGATAAGACGTTAACAGTTCTGACTGGCTCTTGCCTGTTAGGAGCTTCCCTGAACACTAAGACGAGATAAAGTTAGAGAAAAGAGTCTTGTGGTGGATGACAAAAGTTCAGTGTCTGACTCGGCCACAGACTTATCATATGGCACTGGACATTTCACGTGCTCTCTTTTTTTAATCAGTAAATGTTGGTTAACATTGTTTTCATCGTAGACGAACAGACTGACAAAAATATGCCTGTTGATGATGATCACAATTTATGGATAGGTAAAGTAAGAGAAATGCTGCTTAGGAACTTCTTAGAGTTGGATTTCAGGATATTTACTTTGTTTATTTTGACATGTGACTTTAAGAATGTGTGTTTAATGATTACAAACCTTCAACTGTTTGAATTTCAACATCTATTATATAATTGTCCTGACACCGCCATAAATTCATGCAAATATGAACATTAAAATTGATCTTTAAACCTTTTTAAAAATCAGTTTCTGCCAAATCTAGTGATAAGTGTTGGTACTGAAGTACATTGCTCAGCATGGGAGCCCAGGAGCTGGTTTTCCTCTTCTGTGCACTAGTCCCTAAAACTTGCCTCCAGGGAAGTATAATGCAATAGAGTCATGAACTAATTAAGTTTCTTAAATGAAATGCAAAAATTACAGCTAAAGGTAAATATGTGCCTTTCGATTTGATACTAACGTTTGAAACTCAAGTGACATAACATTTCTTTGTTTTGAGGTGCCTTGGCTGGGCCAGTTGTTGATCCACATGTAACAGCAGTTTGGGGGAAGAACGTCACCCTGAAATGCATAATTGAAATAAATGGAACAATAATACAAATCTCCTGGGAGAAGATACATGGTAAAAGTACACAGACCATTGCTGTTCATCGTTCTGAATATGGGTTTTCTGTTCAAGGCGAATACCAAGGAAGAGTGTCATTTAAGAACTACTCACTTACTGATGCAACTATCATCCTAAACAATATAAGCCTCTCTGATTCAGGAGAATATGTATGCAAAGCAGTTACATTCCCACTAGGAAATGCTCAGTCATCAACAACTGTAACTGTATTGGGTATGTTTGCTTCTTAATTTTATATTTGATTTTTTTACCCCCCCCAAAACCCCCACAAAAAGCTAAACAAATGTTCTAGGACTTGGCTACATGGAGACATCGTGTGTGGCAAGCTGGGGTCTGAATCTACAGCACAGTATCTTGCCACATAATGATTGGCTGTGTTTACCATCCTACTGTGTACTGATAGTTCAGTAGTGGGGTTTGACAGATGTTTCAAATATTGTTAGCGGGCTCCAGCTTAGTAAGGAAGTGATCGAGTTTCTTAATGCTGTGACTTACAGAAGTGTATAACTTATTCTTCCTACTCAAGTTTACTTTAACAATTCTCCTGGCTGACTTAGAAGACAACACAGAGCAGGTGTGGTAATGCAGTATTAGTTGATTTGTGAGGTTTTTTTGGTCGACCTAGCCACATCCACAAGAGGACTACAAGCCTTTTGGTTCAAAGTCATTCTGAGTGATTTGGGGAGGACTTACATATTTTAAATCAAAAGATCCAGGCACTCTGTCAAATAATCCAAAAGAGGAGAATAGTGTGTGCATTTTTTTTTTAAAGTAGGCAATATGTTTGGGCCTTAAGTGCAAGAAGGAGAAAATAAACATTGAGCGATGGAATTAATAAACTGGACAGTGCTTGCTGAGTGAAGAGATCCTTTGTTGGGTCACAATAGGCTGAGATGAAATTGTTGCTACTTGAAATGTTTGACAAATATGTGCTAAAATAGTGCAGTTAATTAAAAATAAACTTTCACGTTCTAGTACGTTTACAATAAACTGCACATGAATAGGAAAAATGTCAAGCATTTTTATTTATAAACTTTCTTCTAAAATTTTAGAAACAATTCAACTAAAGGCAAAAAACCACTTAAAGCTTGTTCTGAAATTTTGAATAAATAATGTAGCTGTTGACTTAAATGGAAAAATCAATACGTAGTTTAAAGGAGCTCTGTTAAGGATGCTTCAGGTGTATTGATCTGATGAGATACTAAATGACTATAGAAAGGCTTTTGATGGTGAAATAAGTAAATTGCTATGTACTGTTCTAAAAAGAAATGTAATGGCTCATTAAAAGATTAGGGAGGGTAGTCCAGCAAATATGAAGTAATTCATATTTTCCAAAAAATTGGATATTTAAAATGGTTGAAGTAAAAACTTGACTGGGGCCTTATCTTACTAATCCATATTCTTATGTTTTCTCTTTGATATTAATGCCATTAACAATGGTTAAAATGAGTTTAGTTTACTTATAAATTAGTAATTTTCGCTGAAACTCTAATGACTAGAGATACATGCATGGAAGAAAAAAGTGTAGACAAACCCTCACCAATATGAGGTGAAAAGATGCATTGTTTCCATTCTGTAAGTAATTTTGCTCTTGGCTGTAACAACTTTTTTGTAAAAAAGACCAGCTGTACTTAAGCAAAATAAAAATATTTGATGATGGAGAAATTCCTGAAAATAGCTGAATAATATATCGTCCTTAAACATTTTAAGCAATAATGTTAGTTTTAATGCACAGGGACATGTTTGGTGTGGCAATGACTGTAACATCACTCTAGAATGAATTGTTTTGAGTTGATATTTGTCTCCCAGTTACTCTAGCATAGTAAGTCCTAGAACTGCTTCTGTGAAATATGGACTGTTATTTTCTTTGTGGGATGCTACTTTGTACAGCTTGGATTTGAAGCAACATGTTTCTAGTTCCTCAGTTATTTTTCTTCAGTGAAGAATTAACTTAAAAGGCTGAACAAGTAAAGCGTTCCATGTTAAGTAAGGCACAAAAGAATTGCTTTTGAACTGTAGACCTCTGTTGGTGAGGGGAAGAATGGGGCACCTTGAAAAATAGTTGGATATGAAGCAATTGTTTGTCGTAAGGGCAATCAGGAAGGCCTCTGCCCTTCAGACTGTCATTGTAAGGACAGACAAGGCCATGATTGTGGCTTAGATGGTACATTGTGGAATTCCCATGAGACAGATGTTGTGTGGGTAGCAAGTCTCCAGGATGATAGTAACATGAAGAACAATACATGTTTTGAGTTTTGACCTGACACAGGTCATGCTACTTTTTGACTTTAATATGTAGTCAACGGGGAAGGTTTTTGAGAGGTGTGAACTTGGGAACCCTTTTGTTAAGCAGTAAAGTGAGACGTCCTTTAAATATTGGTGGAGTTAAAGTATGACCATGTGTTGTCAGACAAAGGAATCTTCTCCAAAGTCCTGTCTTAAATCAGGAATCCTACTTCAGTTTCCAAACAGGTTGTGATAAGTACTTGACTCTCTCAAGTGCTCATTTGTTTAGCTGCTGCTCTTAACTCATTTTAACACTTTCCCATGTTATCAATATTTACCATCCGTTCATCAGGAATGCAGTGTCTGATCAAGTCTTGATGTATTACTGAGATCTGTTCCTTCCTCCCCTTGTCTGTGTGGACTGCAGAATAGTCTATTACTATCTAAGCCTTAATTTATAGTGCTTTGTTGCTATTATTTGTTAGCTGAGTTGGTTAAATTGCACTGTAAGCCCCTCAAGGCCCTCTCTCAAGAATTAGGCGTTTAAGTCTCTCCCATGCTTTCTTTTCTTCCTCAGGTTTTGATACTTTTCTCAAGGAAACCTCTGCCTCAAAAGTGTTTTGTCTACTTGAAATGTTAGTTGCCTCACTTGAACTGGATTTTACCAAATCATTTGAGTTTTGACTTGAGCTATTTAGTCCTGTTAAGAAAAAAGATGTCACAAATCTAGTAGTATTCAATGGATCAGAAAGCTGAAAAGCTGTTAAAACTGTAAGGGATTTTAGAAGATAAGTGATAAATATAAAAGGAATGCTTTTGTCTTGTAAAAAAGATATATATGGCCTCTATTTGATCTCCATGAACAATACATTCCATATACCTTTTGTATATATTTACTGCTTTGAGTAATTCTATTCACGGTTGTGTTGTCTTGTAGCTTTTCTTCATCTCTTTAATTTCTGTGATGGAAGGTATTGCTGTTAAGATGCAAGCATATCTCCTTCGAAGGAAGGAACTATGGAGGCTGAGCGATCCGCTGTCGTGACCTGTACAGGATGTGCCATGTTTGTCTTTCTTCCACAGGATAGAAGCGACTTTGTCTGTACAAAGTGCAAGCTGATCTCCATATTGGAGGAGAAGATTCAAGGTCTGGAGAAACGAGTATCAACCCTGCGTTCCATAAAAGAAAATGAGGAGTTCCTGGATAGACGTCAGGATAGGCTTCAGCGGGCGCAGTGTTGTGAGGATTCAGAGCAGGCTGCGCAGCGGGGACAGAAGACCAGCGAGGATAATTGGCGGCATGTGACCTCCAGAAGAGGAAAGAGTATGAGACAAGTCCATGTACCAGAAACGCATATTCAGATGAGCAACCGTTTTCATGTTCTCTCCACAGGCACTAGTGCAGAGAGTGGAGTGAATGATGCATCTGAGGGAACAGAGCAGAAGGAGACTCCACTGATTGGAAGGCATGAGATGCACAGTCCTAGGGATGGGGGTTCCACGACCACCACTCCCAAGAGGAGGAGGAGGGTGGTGGTGGTCGGGGACTCTCTCCTCAGGGGGACTGAGTCATCTATCTGCCGCCCTGACCGGGAAAACCGAGAGGTGTGCTGCTTGCCAGGGGCTAGGATTCGTGATGTGACGGAGAGACTGCCGAGACTCATCAAGCCCTCAGATCGCTACCCCTTCCTGCTTCTCCACGTGGGCACCAATGATACTGCCAAGAATGACCTTGAGCGTATCACTGCAGACTACGTGGCTCTGGGAAGAAGGATAAAGGCGTTTGAGGCGCAAGTGGTGTTCTCGTCCATTCTCCCTGTGGCAGGAAAAGGCCGGGGTAGAGACCGTCGAATCGTGGAAGTCAACGAATGGCTACGCAGATGGTGTCGGAGAGAAAGGTTTGGATTCTTTGACCATGGGATGGTGTTCCAAGAAGGCGTGCTAGGCAGAGACGGGCTCCACCTGACGAAGAGAGGGAAGAGCATCTTTGGAAGCAGGCTGGACAACCTAGTGAGGAGGGCTTTAAACTAGGTTCACCGGGGGAAGGAGACCAAAGCCCCGAGGTAAGTGGGGAAGTGGGATACCGGGAGGAAGCACAAGTAGGTGAGTGCAAGAGGGGAGGGCTCCTGCCCCATACTGGGACAGCAGGACAATCGGTGAGTTATCTTAAATGCCTATACACAAATGCAAGAAGCCTGGGGAACAAGCAGGGAGAACTGGAAGTCCTGGCACAGTCAAGGAATTATGACGTAATTGGAATAACAGAGACTTGGTGGGATAACTCACACGATTGGAGTACTGTCATGGATGGATATAAACTGTTCAGGAAGGATAGGCAGGGCAGAAAAGGTGGGGGAGTTGCGTTGTATGTAAGAGAGCAGTATGACTGCTCAGAGCTCCAGTATGAAACTGCAGAAAAACCTGAGAGTCTCTGGATTAAATTGAGAAGTGTGAGCAACAAGGGTAATGTCGTGGTGGGAGTCTGCTACAGACCACCAGACCAGGGGGATGAGGTGGACGAGGCTTTCTTCCAGCAACTAACAGAAGTTACTAGATCACAGGCCCTGGTTCTCATGGGTGACTTTAATCACCCCGACATCTGCTGGGAGAGCAATACAGCGGTCCACAGACAATCCAGGAAGTTTTTGGAAAGTGTAGGGGACAATTTCCTGGTGCAAGTGCTGGAGGAACCAACTAGGGGAAAAGCTCTTCTTGACCTGCTGCTCACAAACAGGGAAGAAATAGTAGAGGAAGCAATAGTGGATGGGAACCTGGGAGGCAGTGACCATGAGATGGTCGAGTTCAGGATCCTGACACAAGGAAGAAAGGAGAACAGTAGAATACAGAGCCTGGACTTCAGAAAAGCAGACTTTGACTCCCTCAGGGAACTGATGGGCAAGGTCCCCTGGGAGAATAACATGAGGGGGAAAGGAGTCGAGGAAAGCTGGCTGTATTTTAAAGAAACCTTATTGAGGTTGCAGGAACAAACCATCCCGATGTGTAGAAAGAAAAGTAAATATGGCAGGCGACCAGCTTGGCTTAACAGTGAAATCCTTGCTCGTCTTAAACACAAAAAAGCAGCTTACAAGAAGTGGAAGATTGGACAAATGACCAGGGAGGAGTATAAAAATATTGTTCAGGCATGCAGGAGTGAAATTAGGAAGGCCAAATCACACTTGGAGTTGCAGCTAGCTGGAGATGTTAGGAGTAACAAGAAGGGTTTCTTCAGGTATGTTAGCAACAAGAAGAAAGTCAAGGAACGTGTGGGCCCCTTGCTGAATGAGGGAGGGAACCTTGTGACAGAGGATGTGGAGAAAGCTAGTGTACTCAATGCTTTTTTTGCCTCTGTCTTCACAGACAAGGGCAGCTCCCAGATGGCTGCACTCCGCAGCATGGTATGGGGAGGAGGTGACCAGCCCTCTGTGGAGAAAGAAGTAGTTCGGGACTATTTAGAAAAGCTGGACGAACACAAGTCCATGGGGCCGGATGCACTGCATCCGAGGGTGCTAAAGGAGTTGGCCGATGTGATTGCAGAGCCATTGGCCATTATCTTTGACAAATCATGGCAATCGGGGGAGGTCCCGGATGACTGGAAAAAAGCTAATGTAGCGCCCATCTTTAAAAAAGGGAAGAAGGAAGATCCGGGGAACTACAGGCCAGTCAGTCTCACCTCAATCCCTGGAAAAATCATGGAACAGGTCCTCAAGGAATCAATTCTGAACCACTTAAAGGAGGGGAAAGTGATCAGGAACAGTCAGCATGGATTCACCAAGGGCAAGTCATGCCTGACTAACCTAATTGCCTTCTATGATGAGATAACTGGCTCTGTGGATGAGGGGAAAGCAGTGGATGTGCTATTTCTTGACTTTAGCAAAGCTTTTGATACAGTCTCGCACAGCGTTCTTGCCAGCAAGTTAAAGACGTATGGGCTGGATGAATGGATGGTAAGGTGGATAGAAAACTGGCTGGATGGTCGTGCTCAACGGGTAGTGATCAATGGCTCCATGTCTAGTTGGCAGCCGGTATCAAGTGGAGTGCCCCAAGGGTCGGTGCTGGGGCCGGTTTTGTTCAATATCTTCATCAACGACCTGGAGGATGGTGTGGACTGCACCCTTAGCAAGTTTGCAGATGACACTAAACTGGGAGGAGTGGTTGATACACTGGAGGGTAGGGATAGGATACAGAGGGACCTAGACAAATTAGAGGATTGGGCCAAAAGAAATCTGATGAGGTTCAACAAGGACAAGTGCAGAGTCCTGCACTTAGGACGGAAGAATCCCATGCACTGCTACAGACTAGGGACCGAATGGCTGGGCAGCAGTTCTGCAGAAAAGGACCTAGGGGTTATGGTGGACGAAAAGCTGAATATGAGTCAACAGTGTGCCCTTGTTGCCAAGAAGGCAAATGGCATTTTGGGCTGTATAAGTAGGGGCATTTCCAGCAGATCGAGGGACGTGATTATTCCCCTCTATTCGGCACTGGTGAGGCCTCATTTGGAGTACTGTGTCCAGTTTTGGGCCCCACACTACAAGAAGGATGTGGATAAATTGGAAAGAGTCCAACGGAGGGCAACAAAAATGATTAGGGGGCTGGAGCACATGACTTATGAGGAGAGGCTGAGGGAACTGAGATTGTTTAGCCTGCAGAAGAGAAGAGTGAGGGGGGATTTGATAGCTGCTTTCAACTACCTGAAAGGAGGTTCCAAAGAGGATGGATCTAGACTGTTCTCAGTGGTAGAAGATGACAGAAGAAGGAGTAATGGTCTCAAGTTGCAGAGGGGGAGGTTTAGGTTGGATATTAGGAACAACTTTTTCACTAGTAGGGTGGTAAAGCACTGGAATGGGTTACCTAGGGAGGTGGTGGAATCTCCTTCCTTAGAGGTTTTTAAGGTCAGGCTTGACAAAGCCCTGACTGGGATGATCTAGTTGGGGTTGGTCCTGCTTTGAGCAGGGGGTTGGACTAGATGACCTCCTGAGGTCCCTTCCAACCCTGAGATTCTATGATTCTATGATTCAGACCCCCAGCCAGGGGCCCCAGACCCCCCCCAGAGCCCAGCCCCTAGCCAGGGGCCCCAGAACCCCATAGAGCCCAGCCCCTAGCCAGGGGCCCCAGACCCCCCCAGAGGCCAGACCCCCAGCCAGGGGCCCCAGACCCCCCCCGAGCCCAGACCCCCAGCCAGGGGCTCCAGACCCCCCCAGAGCCCAGCCCCCAGCCAGGGGCCCCAGACCCCCCCAGAGCCCAGACCCCCAGCCAGGGGCCCCAGACCCCCCCAGAGCCCAGCTCCCAGCCAGGGGCCCCAGACCCCCCCAGAGCCCAGACCCCCCCAGCTCCCAGCCAGGGGCCCCAGACCCCCCCAGAGCCCAGACCCCAGCCAGGGGCCCCAGACCCCCCCAGAGCCCAGCCCCCAGCCAGGGGTCCCAGACTCCCCCCCCCCAGAGCCCAGACCCCCAGCCAGGGGCCCCAGACCCCAGTCAGGGGCCCCAGACCCCCCCCAGAGCCCAGCCAGGCGCCCCAGACCCCCCCCCAGAGCCCAGACCCCCAGCCAGGGGCCCCAGACCCCCCCCAGAGCCCAGACAGGGCCCCAGACCTCCCCTGAGCCCAGACCCCCAGCCAGGGGCCCCAGACCCCCCCAGAGCCCAGACCCCCAGCCAGGGGCCCAGAGCCCCCCAGAGCCCAGACCCCCAACCAGGGGCTCCAGACCTCCCCAGAGCCCAGCCCCCAGCCAGGGGCCCCAGACCCCCCCAGAGCCCAGCCCCCAGCCAGGGGCCCCAGACGCCCAGCCAGGGGCCCCGGACCCTCCCCAGAGCCCAGACCCCCAGCCAGGGGCCCCAGACCCCAGTCAGGGGCCCCAGACCCCCCCAGAGCCCAGCTCCCAGCCAGGGGCCCCAGACCCCCCCAGAGCCCAGACCCCAGCCAGGGGCCCCAGACCCCCCCAGCTCCCAGCCAGGGGCCCCAGACTCCCCCAGAGCCCAGACCCCAGCCAGGGGCTCCAGACCCCCCCAGAGCCCAGACCCCCAGCCCAGTGGCCCCAGGCCCCCCCAGAGCCCAGACCCCCAGCCAGGGCCCCCAGCCAGCGGCCCCAGACCCCAGCCAGGGGCCCCAGACCTCCCCAGAGCCCAGACCCCCAGCCAGGGGCCCCAGACCCCCCCCCCCAGAGCCCAGCCCCAGGCCAGGGGCCCCAGACCCCCAGCCAGGGGCCCCAGACCCGCCCAGAGCCCAGAGCCCCAGCCAGGGGCCCCAGACCCCCAGCCGGGGGCCCCAGACCCCCCCAGAGCCCAGACCCCCAGCCAGGGACCCCAGACCCCAGCCAGGGGCCCCAGACCCCCCCCCCCAGAGCCCAGACCCAGCCAGGGGCCCCAGACCCACCCAGAGCCCAGACCCCCAGCCAGGGGCCCCAGACTCACTCCCGACCCGCAGCCCCTGGTGTCCCAGCCCTGAGCTCCCCAGTCACTGCTCTGCCGGTGCCCCTGTCGGGCGATGCTCTGGAACTGCTCCCTACGAAGCCAGTCAGGACTCTGGAGGAGCCTCCTCGCTGAGCCGACTGTCTCCAGGTGTGACGGGGTAGAGAGCGAGATGGATCTGACCTGGGATGCTGCATTGGAAATGCGAGACTTTACCTGAGGCTGTAACCTGAGCCAGGACGGTGGTTGGGAGGTGACACCTTTGGCTGGGAGAATGGACAGGCTAGAGGAGGGGCCCCGGGGGAGGGGAAGAGAGGCTGCTGGAGGGTTTGGCTTTTTGGTTTCAGTTCGAAGCTGGGTGGTGAAACGCAGGGAGCCCCAGAGCTGGGGTCTAAGCTCCCTGCCCCCCCCAGAAGGCCCAGCAGAGGGGTCCTGGTCATACTTACAAGCTCTGTATGGACTCTTTCCTGACAACCCTAATAAACCTTCTGTTCTACTGGCTGGCTGAGAGTCACATTGAATCCCGGGAAGAGGGGTGCAGGACCTGACTCCCCCACACTCCGTGACACGGGGTACCACCAGAGGTTTGTACCCCCCTTTAGCTCCCTAGCTGCCCCCATCACAGAGCTAGGTAAGAAGGGGAAGCCAGACGAGGCAGTCTGGACCGAGCAGGGCCAGAGGGCTCTCTGTGCGCTGAAGGAGGCTCTAATCCAGGGCCCTATAGATCGGGTAAACCCAGACGGGGCCAAGCCCTGTACAGTGTTCACCGAAGCCTCAGACACAGGGCTGGGCGCGGTGCTGATGCAGGCCTATGCGAAGCGGGGGAGACACCCCATCGGGTATCTGAGCAAGGAGCTGCTGCCCTGGAGGCAGAGCGGTCCGGCCATAGAAAGGGAATGCCTGGCCATGGGGCAGGCCCTTAAGAAGCAGCAGCCGGATCTATTTGGGTGGCGCTTTACAGTGTATATTCACCACTTCGCCCCGACGTGGCTGCATCCAGGAAAAGGGGCCGATGCCGAGCGGCTGGTGACACAGACACGTGGTCAGAGAGGGGACCAGATCAAGAGGGGGGCTCTTAACCAAGAGAGCCCAAATTATAGCCCTCCAGACTGGAGCGCTGGGAAAAGAGCTCATCTCAGCTTGAACCCCAGGGGTTTGGGGATGGGAAAAGGGCACGGGCCGCATAAACCTTCCCACATGCGGCCTGCGGGTGCCATCCAGCCCACCAGACCTAAGGGAGCTCGTCGAACTGTAACGGCCTGGTGTGACCGTGTTCGAACTTCCCCAGGTCACTAGCTAAAGTGACCCCGCTCAGTTCAGTCTCGAAGGGGGGAGAGATGTGACGGAGCAGGGCCAGAGGGCTCATGAGCCAGGACGGGGGTTGGGAGGTGACACCTTTGGCTGGGAGAATGGTAACAGGCTAGAGGAGGGGCCCCGGGGGAGGGGAAGAGAGGCTGCTGGAGGGTTTGGCTTTTTGGTTTCAGTTTGGGGCTGGCCGGAGAAGAGGGGAGAGAGGCAGACGAGGGTCTGGCCTCCCTGCCCCATTTGGAGCTGCGGGGCGAAATGCAGGGAGTCCCCAGGCTGGGGTCTAAGCTCCCTGCCCCCCGGAAGGACCCGACTGAGGGGTCCTGGATGTACTGACAAGCTCTGGTTGGACTGTGTTCCTGGCATCTCTAATAAACCTTCTGTTCTACTGGCTGGCTGAGACTCCCAGTGAATCCGGGGAAGAGGGGTGCAGGGCCGGACTCCCCTATACTCCGTGACAGATGTTCCCTCCGCTCTTTCTTTATGCTGCTACAGTTATTTCATGGACTGTCCGGGATGGGGGAAAAGCTGAGAAAAAGACCCTAAAAATCTCAGGCCCTCAGGGAAAACCCAACCCCTGCTACTGGGGTCGCTGAGGTGCTGGGGATCTGCATGGGACAGGGACTTTGTGAACTGTCCAGTTGGGGAATGAATAACAATCTACAGCTAGATCCACCTCATTAACCACCGACACAGGCTAATCACGCTGCAGAGAGACGGGAAACCGGGAGCGATTCTTTGCTGTTCAGCCATAGAAACAGGGACCCAATTGCACCGCAGTGAATGTGCTGTGGAAAGCTGGACTTTACAGGCAGGTGGAAAGAGCTGGAGCTCCCCACCCCACTTCTGCCACCGGGTCAGGGATTGAGCTGCTCACAGTGCCCCTCACCACCATGACCTGCCAGCAGGGGGTGGCAGCACCCCCCCAATGCAGGGGAGAGGCTGAGTGTATCTCTGCACCCGAGTCCAGGGCTCACACTCTCTCTGCCCCACACATAGAATCTGGCTCTGCCGCAAAGTGACCCCGATGAACCAGCAAACTCCACGAGAGCATGATCGGGGGGTGGGGCGGGGGGAGGCTGCTGTGGAAGGAGGCAGGCTCTGAGTGTGAACAGGAAGGAAATCATGTCTGTTTGGGGATGTAGCTCAGTGGTAGAGCATGTGCTTTGTACCTATGAGGTCCTGGGTTCAATCCCCAGCATCTCCAGGTTTGCCTTTCACCCGGCTGCTTTGTTCACACCCAGCTGGGATGTGGCCCATGGGTCTCCTTACACAAGTTTCAATCTGAGCAGTGAGGGCAAAGTGCCAATGGCAGGAGAGCTCTGGGGCGGTTTCACCAAAGCTCCATCCAGCCCAGTGTCCTGTCTTCTGACTGGCCAATGCCAGGTGCCCCAGAAGAGAGAATCATCAAGGGATCCATCCCCTGTTGCCTATTCCCAGCTCCTGGCCGCTAGAGACGCCATCCCTGCCAAGCCTGGCTAATAGCCATTGCTGGACCTGTCCTCCATGAACTTACCTAGTTCTTTTTTGAGCCCTGTTCCAGTCTTGGCCTTCACGACATCCTCTGGGAGAAAGCTCCACAGGTGGACTGTTATAGTGTGACCCCCCTCCCCTTTCCCTCCCTCTCTATGGCAGCAGGTTTCATTTTTTTTTCTGGTGTCCCAATTGAAGAAAATTGTTGATGCCCACGACCCAATGGAGGTGGGCATGAGGGGTTTGGGAGGGGCTCAGGGCTGGGGCAGGAGATTGGGGTGCAGGGTGAAGGCTGCAGGGTGGGTCAGAAAATGAGGGGTTCAGGGTGTGAGGGGGGCTCTAGGCTTGGGCAGGAGATTGGGGTGTAGGGATGAAGGCTGCAGGGTGGGGCCAGGGATGAGGGGTTTGGGCTGCAGGAGGGGCTCCAAGTTTGGGGGGCTCCAAGCTGGAGCAGGGGGTTGGGGTGGAAAAGGGGGTCAGGGCTCTGGGCTGGGGGTGCAGGCTCTGGGGTGGGGCCAGGTATGAGGGTCTTGGGGTGCAGGAAAGGGCTCCTGGTTTGGGGGGCTAAAGTCTCAGGCAGGGGATTGGGGCACACGGTTGGGGTGTGAGGTTACCTCGCATGGCTCCTGATCAGTGGATGAACCCGGGGTGGGGGTGAGGAGTTGGTAGGGAGTCAGGTGTGGGCAGATACCCGGCCTTAGCCAGAGCTGGGCACTATGGCTTAGCTGGTTAAAGCACCTGTCTTGTAAACAGGAGATCCTGGGTTCAACTCCCAATGGTGCCTTGTCTCCTCTGTTCACATTTCCCTATGTCTTTCTAGGAAACAGAAGAGACCTCCCTTGGCAATCCTAGTAACTGCTTGCTAAGGAAAAGGCTTCTTGGAAGAGGAACATTAGAAAGAATCAAATCATGAACCTGGAGCTGATGAAAAGGCTGCTGTGACCGGCGTTGGCAAGGTGGTGGCTTCGACTGCAATTTGTGCAACACGAGAGCCTGTGCCACACGTCCTTGTGATTCGCTGGGGATGTCTGCGCACAGAGATCCTGATAGACAATCTCTGCAGGTCTGGGAGGAAATGGAGAGTTACTCTCCTGTCACCTTCCTTTTCATTGTCATTGATGAAAAATGGAGCAGTTGGGAGAAAAGTCCCAGACAGCGGCACCGTGGCTAAGCTGGCCGAGAGCAAGAAGGGACTTGAGCGCCAGAGGGGACGTTTGATCCAGACGTCTGGCCATGCCTGGAGTCCTGTAGGTAGGGGTGCGAGCTCCATTTCCTCTGAGTCCTGAAGCTGGGCTGCAGCCTGGCCTAGGAGGCAGCCCGATGGGTTGACATGTCCCCTGCACTCCCTGGTTCTCTCCATCTGCTCCCGCTCTAGAGGCTTTTTTCTATCCCATCTCGCCTTCTCTTCTCTTCTGTGCTCTCTCTTTTCCTGCTCCCCTTTGTTTTCCATGGGGCCTGGCCCCATAGTTCTATGTTGTGCAATATCGTGTTTAACTTTCCAAATCAGCTGGGGCCTGGAGAATATTTCCAGGTGGTTGCCCCCTACGTAGATTGCAGTGATGTCTGGTGTGTCCTCACGGGGAACCAGTCCACAAAAAAGAGCCAGGAGCTGGTCCCAGTGTATCCCCCATCTGCTGTGTGGAGAGAAAATTACCTCCATCCACGGTCCATCTGCAAACCCCTTGCTGAATTACAGGTTGTGTTGGAAGCCCACTGCACAATGCTGTGCCCACAAACTCACATCCCCAGCCATAGGGGCACTTCCATATTGTGTAAATAAGGGACATAGGGGAGGAAGCGGACAGGGTTAAAACCTGTGGTGCTTATGGCCCACCACATACATAGACCTCCCCTCAGGCAGGGGACTTATAGGCCCTGGATCACCTGCCCCCTATAGCCTGGATCTCTGACACACCCAGGCCCAACTGGGTAGCCGCTCTTGCAATCCCTCTATGGGAGAATTGGGAGCCATACTCTCCCAGTGGCAATATTTCAGAGGTGGGTACAGACTTTGTGACAGAAAGCCTGGGGCTTGTCTCTGCACCTCCCCTATCTGGAAGAACAGAGACTGAGGGGGCACAAGGGCAAAAGGTGACAAACAGGTCCGAACAGGAGAGATTTTCTTTGTGTTACAATTAATCAAAATCTCATCCCTGAAAAGCTCCGAAGGGGTGTAGCTCAGCCCCCCAACCACTCAGCGCGCTGCCGTAGATAATTCTGCCACAGAGACTGCTGGCTCCCTGCTCCTCTCCCTCCCCAATGGGGATTTTCACATGTAGAAAGGAGGGTTTGGGGAGCAAAGATTGAGAGTGTGTCGGGGGGGCTCAAAGGATGGGCAGCGCTCTGGGCTCTGCTTGAGAGATCCTGGCATAGGGGCAGGTGAGGGAAGAAGGATTGTAGATTTGTGGTGTCTGACCTGCACTCTGCGGAGGAGGTGATAAGTGAAGGGGGCATTTTTGATTCCTCCCCCCTCAGTGTCCCCTGGGATGGAATTCCAGGGTCCATGGGGCCAAAGAAGTGGGCAAAGCCATTGGGTTAATGAAAACCAGTGCTCCAGGTGAGGCTCAAACTCACACCCTCAGCATGTCTCCTTTCAGCACTGCCGTATAAGTACTGTGCGCTAACCCATTGCGCCACTGGAGCCCTTTCTCAGGGCTGTTCTCCCAGTCCCCCAGGCTGACAGAGGCAAGGATTGACTCCAAACAATGCTAAGTGGAGTTGAGAGAGGGGAGAGCCAAGTGCTGGTACTTGATGGGCTGGGTTCTTCTTAAGGGGCCCAGGCACCATTTGACCCTTTTGGTCTTCGCTGTGTAACAACCGAGCTGATTGAGACTCAATTTCGAGTCTTGCTGCAGCCCGACAGATCTGAGATCACTGCTCACCAGGTCTCAGCATTAGTCCTGCTTGGGGACAGTGTCTCTGATGTAAGAAATTGCCTAGTCCGCACTAGCAGTGAGGCTCCCGCACTAACAGCTGGAATCACTGAGAGACGTGTCAGTGGAGGTACCCAGACATGCCGGAACATAGGCGCTGACTTTTGTCGGCGCCGGTGAGTGCTCGCGCCCCTGGGCCCACCCTAACTCCACTCCCGGCTCTGCCCCTTCCCCAGATCTTCCCCCCGCACCCCCCCGCTTGCTGCCTGGGGAAAAATTGGTGGGTGAGCAGCTCCCCGCGGGGCCCCCCCCACCCGCACCCAACTCACCTTCCGGCCGGTTCCCACCTCCCGCCGAAAAGCCGTGGTTTTTTTAGCCCAGCTGCCACCTCTCAGCTGTTCGGCATGGCGGCGGGGGGGGAGGGGGGGGAGGGGAGCGGGGGGGCGCAAGGGAAAGCGCAGCGGGGCAGCGCCTCGGGGGAGGGGTTGCCATGGTTGCTCTGTGACTTTTAAGCCTTACCTTGGAGTTATCAGCACCAGCCGCCTCTGCTTTAGGTGCCCAGAGAAGAAGAGGTGGGCCGGACTCTTCCTCCCTCACTACTAAACCTGACCCTGATACTGCTTCCTTTAAGTGCTATGTGTGTAAGGGGAAGCGCTCACTATGTGAGCCTGGCTAGCTCAGTTGGTAAAGCATCAGACTTTTAATCTGAGGGTCCAGGGTTCAAGTCCCCGGTCAGGCAGAGATTGTGATATTCCCCCCAGAGCTTCTGAAGGTATTTCTTGAGGACCCTCCCTGACTTTGGGCTGGATGCACTGCAGCTGAGGGTCAAGAAGAGTTGGCAAATGTGATTATAGGGCCACTGGCTATTATCTTTGAAAAGTCATGGTGTTCGGTGGAGGTCCCAGATGACTGGAAAAAGGCTACTATAGTGCCCATCTTTCAAGAAGGGAGGATGCAGGGAACTACAGGCCAGTCAGTCTCACTTCAGTTCCTGGGAAAAATCATGGAGCAGGTCCTCAAGGAATCAGTTCTGAACCACTTAAAGGAGAGGAAAGTGATCAGGAACAGTCAGCATGGATTCACCAAGGACAAGTCATGCCTGACTAACCTAATTGCCTTTTATGATGAGATAACTGGCTCTGTGGATGATGGGAAAGCAGTGGACATGTTATTCCTTGACTTTAGCAAAGCTTTTGATACGGTCTCCACACAGTATTCTTGCCAACAAGTTAAAGAAGTATGGGCAGGATGAATGGACGGTAAGGTGGTTAGAAAGCTGGCTAGATGGTCGGGTTCAATGGGTAGTGATCAATGGCTCCATGTCTAGTTGGCAGCCGGTATCAAGTGGAGTGACCCAAGGGTCGGTCCTGGGGCCGGTTTTGTTCAATACCTGTATGTGATATTGCAGGCCTGCACAACATACGGCCCGTGGGCCGTATGCGGCCCGCGGAGGCTCTGTGTGCGGCCCGCGGAAGGCTGGCTAAAATTACAAATTACAGCTACTTCACAAGAGTTTTTTTGCTCAACAACTTTGGGCGGAGAGTTTTTTTTTTTTGCTCAACAACTTTCCTCGCATCCAGCCCTCAGCTTTTTTCTTTGGAGTAATGTGGCCCTCACCGCTTTACCCATTGTGCAGGCCTGTGATATTGTATGTGTCCGTCCCTCCCTGTGTGGGAGTCTATATGTGACTTTCTTACCCTTCCAGAACATTGAGTTCAGTAAAACTCAAACTCTGGAAAAACAGGGAATACAGAGCGATGGTACATGCCCATATAACCTTAACTCTGCCCTCTAGAAGAGAATCCCTGATCGCATATGAGAACAAAGAAAGGTTTGGGGACAAATTACAGCTACTTCCCAAGAGTTTGTTTCTTCTGTAATTAATTGATCCTGGCCCCATCAATTGATCCTGGCCTGGTGTCTGGCCGTGGAATTTACTAGTTACTCTTTTTATCCCAGCAGATTTAAAGATGAAACTGCTTTACAAAAGCTCCTTTATTTTAGGTTATAGAAACAGGCAACTTCCCCACCTATTTCAAGGAGATGGAATTTTCCTGACCCAGAGGGAACTTAAAATAACATGCTCAAGATCCCACATTCCTTAGGAGAAAATGAAGGGAGAAAAAAACAAAACCCACCAAACCCTTGCTGTTTCTACCCAAGTGATCAATGAGACCAGAAAGTGAGACTAGAGAAGTAAGATTGTGCAATTAACTATCTGGTACGACACTAACTCTGCAGTTACTTAGGCCAGGCCTACACTACCCGCCGGATCGGCGGGTAATGATCGATCTGTTAGTAAGAAATGTGGTGTTGGTATTGTTTAAATGTGTTTAACTGGCTGTTTTAATAGTGTGTATAAGGTAAAGGTTATGCAAATCACTGGTCTGAATGAAATCCAATATGGAGTATATCATCTGTGACTCTCGGACTCCATCTCTGTAAGCAGGCTAGCTTGCTCTTAAAGACACTGGATTTCCCTGGCTCAAACCGGACTGGACCAGTTTTTCCCACCAAAAGGGCTATATAAGGACTTGCTCAGCACCTGGGCGGGGCTGTCCATTCCCGCGGCAGCACGTGCACGGTCGGGTCTCCCTAGTGCTCCAGAGCTAGAGAGAAGACACCATCTGTCCTGCAGTGAGGTTAAGGAAGGAGAGGCCTGTCCTCACTATCCCCGCCACAGCAAACCGAATCCATTTGACCTCTGGAGGGTCCTGCTCTCCTGGTGTCCATCAGCCCGGAGGGTCTCCCTGCCTGCAACAAAATCCAGCAGTCGTCGGGACTCCCCCATAGTCCTCCTCGAAGGCTCCAAATCAGCCGGAGCATAGAAGGTCCTGGGCTTCGCCTCTGTGTGCTGTGTCCACTGCGCCTAAATCGCAGGGAAAGGTTTCTGTGTTGGGGTTTTATTTACTGTTTCTCTGAATACCAAGGGAGGCTTTGTGGGTCTGAGCTTCACGCTTCTAAAGCCAGTCACTGAATCACTGTATGGTTAAGTTTGAGTTTCTTCCAGTTCTCTGTACCTTTACCCTTAATATACTTACCTGTGGCACCATCTCACCTTGTCTTTTCTTCATTTTAATTATGTGAAAGTCATAAGCTATGGTGAACCCCCTTAACAGCCAGCAGCTATGGCAACCAGAGGCCAGTAGGTGGAAGTAGATGCCTCGCCTACGCAAGACCTTGCATTTTTACAGTTGTCCTTCGCTTACACAAGAATTGTGTTTTTCAGCTGAAATAGCTATCCTAAACCAGTTTTTACTGACCAGTTAGCAGACATCCGAGGTCTAGCATGCACCAATCAAATGTTAACACATCAGGGCTTTGTCTAAGTGTGCATAAAAGACCTGTAATTTCTGTGTTAATTGGAGTCCTGTCACTTGGCACAGACTTCCCTTATTCTGCAGAATAAAGTAATTTTCTTTCCTTATCCCTGTCTGGCTGTTATTGGCTCTCAGCTAGGCAGACCCGATATTTCGGTAACAATTACATCACACAGGGAGGGAGGGACACCCTTATTGTGAGCTAAATCCACTGGTGACAGATCCGGGAGGGAGCCGAGTCTGCTCTTCTGAGAAAAGGGGCTTTCCTTTTCTATCTCCCTCCCTCCCCCACCCAACCCCACCCCACCATTTCTCTAGTACTTTCTTTCTGAAGCGTGACCTTACTCCCCTTGGGGTGGGTGGGGTCTTTTGGTCTGCAAGGTGCAATAGGTCGCACTAGATGATCACGCTGGTCCCTTCTGACCTTAAAGGCTCTGAGTCTAAATGGGAGAGAGAAGTTAAGGAAAAAGGAAAAAAAAAATAACGAAACATTGTAATACAAGGGTGAGTCCAACAGCTCACTGTATAGTCCCGCCCCTTTCTTCCCCCACTGGGTGTTTAGTGACCTGCTGGGATTTGGGACATTAATTCTCTCATTCCATTGATAAACTGATCCAAAGGGACTGAAATTTAACCAATTCCCTGCCAGGAAAACCTCACACCCCTGCATTGGCTGGGAATCGATCCCAGGTCAACTGCTTGGAGAGCAGCTCTGCTCACCACTACACCACCAATGCACCTGGCAAAAGCACCTCTCCTGTGTGCCACTGATGCTTGACAAATGACTCACCCCCACAGCGCTCAGGAGCTGGCTGGAGAGGCTGGGGGCAGCCTGTCAGCTGTGAGCAGAGACAGGTCCCCAGAGTGACTGACAGGTGGGGACCTGGGCTCCACATCCCAGCCTGAGGTGGCTCCAACCCCATCTCTGCCCTCAGAGAAGGGAAATGAAAATCAATGACCCTAATGGCAAACGTGACCCCCGAAGGAAGGAGACAGCTCCTTTGAACGCACAGTTTGGGTTGTTCCTGCTACATACTGAGGGTTTGTTGCTGCTGCTGATTCCAGTCCTTGGGCTCTGCCCGGACAAGGAACGATTCAGGCTGTCACTCAAGGGAAGAAGGGAGATTATTTTTTTGACGGCTGCCTCGTCTTAAGGGTGTTTGTCGGTCACCTTCTAATCTAGTGGGTGCTGGGTACATGCAGGCAGCCCCCGCTCCTGGGTCTCTCCTGAGGAAATAAAGTTTGTACACAAAATCCCAAAGCTTTTCACCGACCACAGGGAAAGGAAATGGCCACAAGAGGGCACCAGGACATAGAATATCAAGGTTGGAAGGGACCTTAGTAGGTCTAGTCCACCCCCCTGCTCAAAGTAGGACCAACCCCCAATTTTTGCCCCAGATGGCCTCCTCAAGGATTGAACTCACAACCCTGGGTTTAGCAAGCGAATGCTCAAAGCGCTGAGCTATTTCTCCACCATATAAAACAGGTCACACAACCCCATTCTTAGGGGGAGCCATTGTTTTGTATCAAGGTCCAGAATTGTTGGTCAGATCTAGTCAATGTGGTTTATCCAGTGTGGGGTCCAGTGGCACAAAGGGTTAATGCGCAGTACTTATAGGGTAGTGATGCATGGAGTGATTGTGAGTTCCAGCCTCATCTGGAGCACTGGTTTTGGGAGATCTGACAGCAGCCTTCAGTGGAGTGAAAGGAGAAACCCCCAGCGCTGCACTGAGCTCCAGGCTGGTTCATCGGGCGTGGGGGGAATTGACTTCTCAGCTGCTGAGCAGGGAGCCAGGGCACTTCTCTGGGAATGAGGGTTCCCAGCCTGACCCAGCTGCTTCATTGCCCCCGGGGGCCCTGCCGGCTGAGACTGTCCCTGAGGCCAGGCAGCGGCTCACTGAGCTTTCCTGGGGTCGCTGGCAGGGCAGGAATATCCCACGCTAAGGGCCTGAGTTCAGCCATGGGGAAAGGCAGCAGCTTTGCTCCCCACTTCTAAACAGAGCTCCCAGGCCGTGGTTCTCAGCCAGGGGTCCAGAGCCCCAGGAATGGGGGGGGGGGCAGTGAGCAGGTTTCAGGGGGGGATTTGCCAAACTAAACCAGCAAGCAGGGCCGGCGTTAGACAGTCGTTGTGGCACGGGTGGGCTGTGGAGTTTTTATACCATGTTGGGCGGGGGCCACAGAAAGAACAAGGCTGGGAACCCGGCTCCAGGGAATCCCGGAGAATAAAGACTCCGTCCCACTCGGTGCTGCCAACGCTCCTGATTTTGCCTTGAGTCTGATGAGAATTGTTGTTTTCCTTGAAGCCCCAGCTCCTGGAGTCAGGTGGAGACGTGAGGATTTCAGCCTTCGCTCTTAAAGACACAGGACGTTTCTAGCCCTTGTGGCTGAGGAGAAAGATTCAAAATGTCTCCCCCGTGCGCCCTAAAGGCTTATCAAGCAGAAGGCAAATAAAAAGATCCCAAATCTATTAATTTTACACAATCTCGTGATTTCAAAGCCCATCTCGTGATTTTCGGTGAGCCTGGCTCAGGGTTTTGAACGTTTGGGGTTGGTCGTTCTGCAGCCTGAGAGCCGGGCACCCTCCTTCCCATCCAGCGCCCCCAGACTGTCCTAAAGCATTAACTCTTCCCTCTCAGTCACGCCGCTGTGACGCAGCTGGGAATCCCCATTCCTAGACGGGCTTTTCCACACACAGTGAATCCCCCACAGGGCTGAGTCCCCACAGGGCTGTTCCGGGGGCTCCAGTCCCCCAGCCCAGGACAGACGGGGCAGTAACCTCACATCACCCCCTCTGTGACTCCCAGGGGCCCTGCAGGGACAGCAGCTCCATACTGGGCTCTAGGCCCCCCCAAAGCACCTGGGGGGAGGGGGCGGTTCAACTCCCATGTCAGGGGGCTCCTGCTGCCTGGAGGTGACCAGCTTCTCACAGCCCATCCCCCTCATACTGACACCCCCATGGACCCTCCCCCTCACAGCCCCTCCCCCTCACACTGACACCCCCATGGACCCTCCCCCTCACAGCCCCTCCCCCTCACACTGACACCCCCATGGACCCTCCACCTCACAGCCCCTCCCCCTCACACTGACACCCCCATGGACCCTCCACCTCATACTGACACCCCCATGGACCCTCCCCCTCACAGCCCCTCCCCCTCACACTGACTCCCCCATGGACCCTCCCCCTCACAGCCCCTCCCCTCACAGAGACACTCCATAGCCCTCCCCCTCACAGCCCCTCCCCCTCACAGCCCCTCCCCTCATAGACACCCCATAGCCCTCCCCTCATAGCCCCTCCCCTCCACACTGACACCCCCATGGACCCTCCCCCTCACAACCCCTCCCCCTCACACTGACATCACCATGGACCCTCCCCCTCACAGCCCCTCCCCCCTCACACTGACACCCCCATGGATCCTCCCCCTCACAGCCCCTCCCTTCACACACACAGGGACTTGTTCGCTGGGGTCTGACATTACAAACCCAGGGGGGAGGTTTCTGAGGATTTACTCCCTGAGCCCCTCCCCCTCTCACCGCTCCCCTGAGTGCAGAGGGGCTGGGCTCAGGCAGCCAGTTTCACCCAGGGATTTCCCAGCCCAGGCCCCCGAGTCTCCTCTGCCCGTATCTACCAGTGACACTGCGCGTGGGCGGCGGCTACAAGGGGCTCGGGGAGGCTGAACCTCCCCAAATGGGGCAAGAAATGCTGGTGGGACGCACCCCCTTGGAGGGGGGCTGGGCCGCTGCCTTGGGACAGACCCTCCCGAGGAGTGGGGCAGCCACCGGCACTCAGACCTCACGCACAGGCCTGGCTCTCGCCTTCAGCCCAGGCAGCCAGAGGGGCCGGGGAGCTCCCTGGCAGTCCCACACCTCAGCCACCTCTTGCCTCACGGCCTCGGCTCCTGGCGCTCTGCTGGTCGCCCCCTCGCTTGCAGGCCCAGAGCAAAAAGAAACAAGCACCTGCTGTCACGGAGTATAGGGGAGTCCGGCCCTGCACCCCTCTTCCCCGGATTCACTGGGAGTCTCAGCCAGCCAGTAGAACAGAAGGTTTATTAGAGATGCCAGGAACACAGTCCAACCAGAGCTTGTCAGTACATCCAGGACCCCTCAGTCGGGTCCTTCCGGGGGGCAGGGAGCTTAGACCCCAGCCTGGGGCTCCCTGCATTTCGCCCCACAGCTCTAACCGGGGCAGGGAGGCCAGACCCTGTCTGCCTCTCTCCCTCTTCCCCGGCCAGTTTCAAACTCAAACCCTCTAGCCCCTCCTCCGCCTTTGTCTGCTTCCCGGGCCAGGAGGTCACCTGATCCCTTTGTTCTCACACCTTCAGCTCTCACCTTTGCCGGGGGAGGGGCCGGGCCATCTCTTGCCAGGAGACAGAGCCCTTCTCTGTGTCCAGGCCTCTGCCTTCTAGGGCTCTGTAACAATCATGCACCGTTGTCCCACCACCTAGATACTCAAGCACCGCATAGGGGAAACTGAGGCACCCACACAGTACTCAGGGAAACCTTAACTACAGTCCTAGTTCGTCACAGTTTTCACCTTTCTGTGCAGTATGGGGCATGGGCCACTTGCAGGTTTAAACTGGTGTAAATGGTGGATTCTCTGTAACTGACATCTTTAACCCATGATTTGAGGATGTCAGTAACTCACGCAGAGATTAGGGATCTATCACAGGGGTGGGTGAGATCTTTTGGCCTGCAAGGTGCAGGAGGTCGGACCAGATGATCACGCTGGTCCCTTGTGACCTTAAAAGCTCCGAGTCTAACAGGGAGAGGGAAGTAAAGGAAAATTTTTAAAAATAAACCAAAGATTGTAATACGGTAACTCCCCACGTCACGTCCTCTCGCTTCATGTTGTTTCGCTCTTACGTCCCTGCTCCATTTAAAGTTGCGCAATGCTTCACTATAACGTCGTTTGGCTGCCTGCTCTGTCCACAGCTCGCAGCCTCCCTATGACCCCCCCGCCCCCTGTGCCTCCCGCCCGCCGGCAGACCCCACAGATCAGCGACTTCCCCCTTCTCCCCCCACCTTCTACCGGTGGAAATCAGCTGGCTTGTGGCGTTCAGGGGGCAGGGGGGAGGACGCGGCCCGCAGGCTCCCCTCCCTCCCTCCCACCACAAACCAGCTGATTGCCCCGGGCAGGAGGCGGGGCGGGGGAGGAGCGAGGACGCGGCATACGGAGTAAAGGGGGAAGAGCGGGGGAGAGGTGGGTTAAAGGTGGGGGGTTTGGGGGGAGGAGGGGGGCCGGGGGTCGAGCCCCCCACCCCTGGTGTTTGCAGAGTAGGGGAAGCTGCCGCACCTTCAGCCTCCTTGCCCGCCCCATTGTGTGCAGCGCCCGGGGGCTGGGCCTGTGTGAGGTGAGGCAGGGGAACCTCCCCACTCTCGTACTGTCCTGCCTGGCGAGAAACCATTTCCCTGGAAAACCCCTCCCCCGCCACCGCCATCTTATGGGGAAATTGGATTCGCTTGAGATCGTTTCACTTAAAGTCGCAATTTTCAGGAACAGAAACACAACGTTAAGGGAGGAGTCACCGTACAAGGGTGACTCCAACAGCTCACTGGATAGCCCCGCCCCTTTCTTCCTCCCCGGGCTGTGTAGTGACCTGCTGGGAGTTGGGACATTAATTCTCTCATTCCATTGATAAACTGATCCAAAGTGACTGGCGTGTCTAAAGAAATTGCTTGTGTGATTTCTGGTTAGCCAGTGGGGTAAAACCAAAGTCCTCTCTCTTTGGCTGCTTTGCTGAGCCTTTAGAATAAAGGAAACCCAGCCTGGCGCTGTAACTGCCCGGCTCTAAGCAATTTGTCCTGAACTGATACTCTCAGAAGTGTCCCAACAAAGGCAGCATCGTTACAGCTGCGCAAAGCTCTTGGCTGCCTCATGCCTCCTCAGGGGAGTGCGGCCATGCTGCCCACGCCCGAGTCACGTCCGCAGCCTGGCCCGCCCCGGCTGACGGTGCGCAGAGCCACGCGAGTCAATGGCAGGTGGAGTCGGGAGCCTCGGCTCTTTCCCCCGACAGCCCCACGGAGCTGCCGAGTGTCCCGAGAGCCTCCCTCGTGTTCTCCCGCAGCAGCCGCCTGCCGGCGTGGGTGGGAAAAGGGGACGAGGACGCGCTGCTGCCTCAGGCCGGGACGGGAGCCCTCACCACGCACAGGCCTGCAGGTTTTACAGTGGGGAGGAGGCCAGGCCAGTGGGGCTGTCTCAGGAGTCCCAGGGGGCTTGGCCAGTGGGGAGGCTCTAGGTCACATGTTGGGGGCAGGGTGGGGCAGTAGGGATACAGGATGTGAGGCTGGTTAACATGAAACCGCACAAAAAACCTCCCCCTTTGCTCCAGCTAAAGGCCCTGCTTTGGCCTGTCCCCGTTTCATGAAAATCTCCATCTCTCCCCTGGCTCTCAGACACCCCCTCTCCCCCAGGGGTATTTTCATGGGTTCTTCCTTTTTCCATGGGCTTGTACAAATAGTTTTGCCATAGAAACGATCCAGTACATTTAAAATGAGAAAACCAATCCCACAACACGTGTGTATCTCCTCCCCCAGACAGAGTGTGGGTCTGAATCTTTCTACTGACCAGTCTGGGCAGGCAGAGTCACCCCCACATTCACTGCACGTCGGGCCCAGGACTTGCGCCCAGCAGTTCTTGGGGCTGTGGGGAGAACCGAGCGTCACGGGCAGCAGCGAGGGAGGGCGGCTGGGACTGAGCTGTCTGGGGAATATTTTAATCCGTAGCTGTTTTTCGGAGGATTAAATCAATGCGGCTTCCACTGCTCCATCTCTCCCCAGGAAATAACAGTTCTGTGCGAGGTGCCCAAACCTGCTAACAGTAAGAAGTGAAATGAAATGGCCACACGATGGCGACAGAACCTAAGAAATGAGAAGCCAGGTTCTTGGTCAATGTGCATTGAAGCTGAAAAGGGAGATGTTTCCTCTTTGACCCCTCGCCCCCCCTCTCTAATCCACTAGTCCCCCCATTCCTCCAACAGCCAGGAGTAGAACCCAGGAGAGAGAGAGAGAGAGAGATTAGCTAGTGGTTATAGATCAAATTGTTAAACGTGGCATCTTGTCTTGTCCTCTATCCCAGCCCTGAGCTCCCCAGTCATCGCTCTGCCGGTGCCCCTCACTCCCGACCCGCAGCCCCTCCTATCCCAGCCCTGAGCTCCCCAGTCATCGCTCTGCCGGTGCCCCTCACTCCCGACCCGCAGCCCCTTCTATCCCAGCCCTGAGCTCCCCAGTCACCGCTCTGCCGGTGCCCCTCACTCCCGACCCGCAGCCCCTTCTATCCCAGCCCTGAGCTCCCCAGTCACTGCTCTGTCGATGCCCCTGTCGGGCGATGCTCTGGAACTGCTCCCTACGAAGCCAGTCAGGACTCTGGAGGAGCCTCCTCGCTGAGCCGACTGTCTCCAGGGAAAGAAGCTTCCCGAGCTTCGACCTTCCTGGGTCTGACCCCGGAGCGTTCAGCATCCCCTTCTTCACCCAGCGGGGCTCGTGGGGAAGCCAGAGGGCCCTGCCCCCCAACTCCACAGTCAGACGTGACTCTCAGCCAGCCAGTGAAACAGAAGGTTTATTAGACGACAGGAACAGGGTCTAAACCAGAGCTTGTAGGTACAGAGAACAGGACCCCTCAGTCAGGTCCATCTTGGGTTGTGGGGAGGCCAGAGGTCCATCAGGACCTCCCTCCATGTGCCCAGCCAGCTCCAAACTCTCCAGTCCCTCCTCTGCCTTTGTCTCCTTCCTGGCCCAGGAGATCACTGATCCCTTTGTTCCCCAACCCCTTCAGCCGGCACCTTTGCAGGGAAGGGGCCCAGGCCAGCAGTTGCCAGGAGACAGGGTGTCGGCCATTCTGTGTCATCACACTGGCCCTCTAGGGCTTTGCAACAATCACACCCCTTATCCCACCACCTAGAGACTTAAGAACTGCAGAGGGGAAACTGAGGCATAGGGGAAACTGAGGCACCCACTCAGTATTCAGAGGAAACATTAGGAACAGTCCCACTTCGTTACACCCTCCCTGAATGTTTGTTTAAATCACTTGGTGGTGGCAGCGTACCATTCAAGGACAAAAGGGATTTGTGCCTTGGGGAAGTTTTTATCCTAAGCTGGTAAAAATAAGCTTCGGGGGTCTTTCATGCAGGTGCCCATGACTGTACCCCAGGGTTTGGAGGGAACCCTGACAACCTCCTTCCTGGGGCTGTAGCTGAAGCCACAGCGGCCAAAAAGAGACTCCAGCCCTGAAGAAAGCTGGACGTTCAGGACAAAGCAGAAAGTGCACAAAGTACAACCGCGAAGGGACTCGAACCCTCAATCGTCTGATCCAAAATCAGACGCCTGATCCATTAGGCCACACGGTCACATGAGAAAAGTCTCTCCAAGCACTTCTTTAGAAAAGACGGACACTGTGTTACTAAGGTCATCTACGGAGGGGACAGAGACACTCTCGGCACAAGGAGTCGAGTTCCCAGCGAGATGTAAGACTTAGTTCCATGGAGCCAGGGGCAGGATTTGGTTGGGAGGCTTAAACATGGGGGATTGGGGGGCAGAGGCTGCACCGGCTGTCTAGGTGCGGAGATTTAGTGGCACTGGGGCACAGGAGGGAGGAGCAGGAGGAATCCTGCTGATGGGCTGTGGCCGTGGAGAAAAAGAGGAAGGGCTCCTGGGACTTTTTTTGCCTTTCTTTTACCTTCCTGCTCTTGTGGTTACAGCTAGTTCAGTCAGTAAAGCATCAAGTTCTTAGTAGGTGGTTCAAGCCCCATGTCTGGGCACTCAGCTTTTTAAGTTCCCTTGTGTGCCGGGAGCCAAATGACTCCTGGTGGTGTCCTGAGCATCCCCGTGTTCCCAGAAGCCCTGGCCATTTCCTGGACAGGCCCCTTGCTCCTGCTGAGTCCTTAGGAGTCAGGAGGGAGGCTCACACCCACAGGAGAAGGCCTAGACAGCGCAGTCTGGGGCTGGCAGGAAGCGCTGTGGGGCCAGGTGCTGAGAGACTCAAGGGGAGAGAGGGAGAGAAGCGATGAGGACAGAGTGCCAGTGTAAAGGGGGTTATGGTCCTGCTAGTGCAGCAAACTTTCCTGGCTTATCCATGACCCCGGTGGAATGGGCTAGAGAAAGGCCCTGAGTCCTCACTCCCACTCCCTCACCCAGAGGCAGCCTGACCTCGAGGACTCTCTGTCTACTCTCGTGTGTGGCAGAGTCCTCGTAACCCTGACAAGGCTGGGCCCAGGATTCCTGGGGGGCTCGACCCCCAGTCTTGTTGTGGTCACTTAGTACAGGGGCTGGGGTGTCCCCACTCTGGGGTTCTCTCTCGGCTCTGGATGCTTCCCTGACCCACTGATCGTTGCATGTGCTTCAAGCAAATCCAATGGATTGAAGAGCAATCGATTTAAACCATAAGGAAAATGGGAACAGTTCAAGGGAAACACGTCACCTCGTTCTGTGGCTCAGGGATATCGCAAACAGCGTCTCTGGGACAGACGGGACGTTCACAGTCTCCCCCTCACATGTCCCAGGCCCTGGCTGTGGTGCAGGAAAGCCAACGGTCGGACACTTGCTCTGGCGGTGGTCACATGCCCTCAGCCTGGGCCCCTGGCTCCTGGCCCAGCCTCGTTCCCCTTACCCCTGTCCGCTCCCCTCTCCCTAGGAAGCCATGGCCCTGCTCCCAGCCCCGGTTCTCGACCGCGGCTCCCGAGGGGCCGCAGACACGGACAAGAGGGCACAGTGTGAAAAGTTTGGGGATCACTGGATTAGGGTGACGTCCTCAATCACTTCTATGCAGTGCAATAAAAGGTATTTCTCACCCACCTCGCCCCTCCATCAGGACGGACTCGGTATGTTCTGCCGCCCTTCACTCGGACAGGAAGGAGAATAACATTTCATTGCACTCAATGCTACAGTGATTTGTAACCCAACACCAGCCAGAACTGGTCCCTTTGGCAAAGCGGCCCCATCATGCTGCATTCCCAGGCCGAGTAGGGGTGTCTGTGCAAACACGGTCTGGTCCTGAAGTCTTTCCCCAGCTCATCACTCGATGTGAGGGGGGAGCTCATCCAGACCCTGCTTACACTTAGTATTTAAAAACTCCTGAGTATCCCTATCTCTGCTGCTCTTAGATTTCTCCTCCTGTCCTTTTCTTGACAGCTCAGATGAGGTGGCCGAGTGGTTAAGGCGACGGACTGCTAATCCATTGTGCTTTGCCCGCATGGGTTTGAATCCCATCCTCATCTGATGCATTTAATCTTCTCCTTTCTTTAGAAGCAACCATCTCCCCTTTTGGTACAATGAGAGACCAAGCCAAGTTGCTTCCTGCAAACACAAACCTGCTCAGGACTCCCTTGCATTAAATAAAATATGTCTAAGTCCCAAATTTCTAAAAGAATTCTGTAGGTCTTGTATTTTATCTCAAAAGGTAACACCTCTTAATCTCCCCCAAACAATCTCCCCCAAATAATTTCCCTTGTACAGATCCATGAACAGTAAAAGAGATGGATGACAGGAGAGAGATCACTTGATCATTACGTGTGAGGTTCACTTCCTCTGGGGCACCTGGCATTGGCCAGGATCAGTAGACAGGATAGTGGGCTGGATGGACCTTTGTCTGACTCAGTACGGCCATTCTTATGTTCTTAACATCTTTCTGTGTCTCTTGTCTGAGCCAGGGCGTTCAATTCCATTGAAACCTTCTCTCCTGCAGTGAAATGATCAGACAGAGGGGACGTGGGACCTTCAGCCCTGACAGTGAGATATTCGCTCTCCTCTTTCTTCATGCTGCTGTTGTTATTCCGTGAAACATCAAGGATGGAATAAAAAGCTGAGTTCACTCCAGGGTGAGGAAAGAAAGGAGCCACCAACCCCCTGGCAAAGCTCAGTGCCCCAGAGAAAACCTGGCACCTGCTATTGCAATCACTGATGTGCTGGGGATATGATGGGAAAGGGACTGTCTGAACTGTCGAGGCAGGAAATGGACAACAATCTACAGCAGCATCATTAACCACAAACACACTCTCATCATGCTCCAGCCAGCAGGGAAATGAGCAGGAATTCTTGCTGTTCAGCCATGGACACACTTACACAATGGCACGGCAGTGAGTGTGTTGTGGAAGCTGATCTGAGGAAACAATTGGAAACGATCACTCAGTGAGAACAGAACTAGAGTGTAGTGAGAAAATTGCATAAAGCCAGTAGTTGTGGCCGAGTGGTTAAGGGGATGGACTAGAAATCCATTGGGGTTTCCCTGCACAGGTTTGAATCCTGTCAACTACAGAGGAACTTGTGGTTCTTTAGTTTCAATCCCTTGAGCATCCTTGGTGTCAAGGGGAGCTCGGTCTCGTCTCACTCTCAGGCTGTGTCCACATTACAGAGTTATGCTGCTTTAGTTGAAGGGTTTCAAGTAAACATTAGGCTGCTTGTGTCACTAGAGCGCATCCACTCTAGCAACTCTTGCGTCGCCCCAAAGAGCAGTGCATTGTGGGTAGCTATCGCACTGTGCAAATGGCCACAGGGGGCTTTGGGAGGGGTTTGCAATGGCCCCTCGCGCCTGGCCTGGCTGATGTCAGCATCTCTCTGTGAGGTCACCGCCTCCCCACCACCTTTGACCAATAGGCCGAGGTCCTGCAAAAGGCCTTTGTGATGTCACTGCCTCACCCACCCCTCCCCTGCCGTGCTAATGTCCTGCCGCTGGCCAGACACTTGGGAGGTTTGAGCTACTCCCTGGGGATCACCCCACTCAGTGAGTGTTCAATCTAGGAAACAAGCCGGCTGGACAGTAAAACATCAGATGCTGCTGCCAATGCTACACTCACTTTTTCAGAAATTAGTAGACGTTATGGTCAGAAGAGACCATTAGAGCATCTAATCTAACCCCCCTGCATCTCACAGGCCTCCTGTGTACCACAAGAGCTACTTTTGGGCAAACACATTCCAGAAAGGCATCTAGTCTTCATTAAATGACACCAAGAGATGGAGAATCCACCACTTCCCTTGGTACCTTGTTCCTGTGGTGAATCATCCTCGCTGTTGAATATTTATGCCTTATTTGTAATTTTTCTCTTTTTACCTTCCAGCCATTGGGTCTTGTTATGCCTTTCTCTGCGAGATTAAAGAGCCCTTTAATACCCAATATTTTCTCTCCATCCATCACCCCGCAGTGTTGACAGGATGATGTTAACACGGCTCTTGGGCCAGCCCTTCCCTCCTGCAGGCTGGACGCGTGGGGCGGGGATGGAGAAAGAGGAAATCTTTAACCAGCAACCCGAACCCATTGCTTACCTGGGGCTGCAGCAGAACCACGGTGACATGAGAGGTATCCATGGGAATAGCAGAGCCCTCCTTTTAAAACTGATGGGGCCATGCCCCCCCATTGCTGTGCCCCCCTAGAATTTCCCCGCCTGATGGCTAGTCAGGGCAATGTGCTTCCCATAGAAGAGCAGTAACAGGGCTAGAGGGAAGCCAGTCAACATTTTTTGTTTCTCTGATGAAAACTGGCCCACTCCCTGCCCCAAACTAAACTTGTCACAAATAATTGTCAACAACATTGTGTTCTTGCCCCTGGCCCCTTCATTGCACAGGGGGGCCTCAAAACTAGGTTTGGTGCCGGGCCCACAAAAATGTAATCCAGACCTAGATACCATCCTGTGATGGGGATTGCATTGTCCATTATTTTTATTTCCAATGGCATTTCTGTGTGTGATTTCGTTTTTCTTTGTAGAGCGGCGTTTTCTCCTGGATCTGATATTGAACTAAAAAAAGAAGAACACCTCAGGGTGCCAGATGGAGGAGCAGGCTGGGGCTAGGGCTGCTAAGAGAGGGAGAATAGCAAGTTTTCTGTATTGTTTCCTGCCCTCTTTTTCTTGACTAGTTTCCCTTCTGCACCAAACTTGCCTTCTCATTCTGTGAGGATGGCTAGCTCAGTTGGTAAGGCATCAGACTTTTAATCTGAGGGTCCAGGGTTAAGTCTCTGGTCAAGTATAGAAGGTATCATCTTCTCTGAAAGTCGGTTCTTCTGTACTCTCCTTGATGCTAGTAATTTCTTTTCAGGATTTGGGCTTTCCTAGGAAGGGCCATTTTCTACCTGGGACTGATGGGGCAACTTCCTCACACGCCCACTGGCCTCACAGTCTGGAGGAAGAAAGCCTTCTGGGTCTACAGCAAACCGCTGCGTGCCGACTTGTTGAGAAAATGCAGGGCTGGCCAGAGACGCCATAGAGGTTTTGAGCAAGGGAGGCAAAAAATTGTCCGCCCAGGCTCTTCTACACTGGAAGTCAGTTGAACACAAGGTGCTTTCCGCTGGTCCCATGGTGTAAGGGCAGCACTCAGGGCTTTGAATTCTGCAATCCAAGTTCTAGTCTCGGTGGGACATTGGGGCAGCTATTTTGCCACCTAACACTCCTGGGTGTTCCAAGGCTTCGTCTTGCTCTCTCCAATGACGTCAGAGTCTGTCTTTTGCCTGGTAGCTCATATGACTTGAATGCAAGAGTGGACATTTGATGCAGACGTCTGGCCGTGCCTGGAGTCCAGTAGGTAGGGGTGCGAGCTCCATTTCCTCTGAAGCTGGGATGCAGCCTGGCCTAGGAGGCAGCCCGATGGGTTGACCTACTGCCCAACCTTCTGCTGATGAACCTCAGCCCCCACCCGTGCAGGGTTTGATGAATCACTTAAATTCCAGGACGCTGATGGATTTCAGCTCCCTTTGTCCAGAGGGAACCTTCACCCCACTCCCAGCCAGATTCTTCACCATGGGATCACTGTAGGGGGGCTGGGTCCCTCTTTGTCTTTTCTCTGTCTAGGTCAGGCCAGGGTGCCTATAACTGGGGCATCTGAGCAGCCAGGACCTTCTGTGGAGCTGCCATTTCCCCTCCCCTTGTATGGTCTCATCTGTCACTGACTCCAGCCTTTTTTCTATCCATCGTCAGCACCATCCCAACCCAGCTGCACTCGCCTCCAAAAAACAGTGTTCCCTGGGGGGTGTAAATCACTGACCTCTCTGAGCACTGACTGCCCCTCCATTACCTAGCCTCTCAGTCTGTGCAGATGGGAACTTTCCCTCCCATACCCTTCTGCCATCATCCCAAGCAGCACAGCGGGTGGGAATCTTAAAACTACCCAGGTGACTTAGGAGCAGAAACCCCCACAGACCTTCCCTGCAATTGGCACTTGCCCCTCGCTGAGCAGGATTGAAACTCACACAGGGAGACTGCTGGGGAGCATCCACTCTGGGTGTGAGCAAAGCAGCAGGGTGAAGAGAGAACTTGGAGAGGCTGGGGCTTGAACCCAGGGCCTCATACAGGCAAAGCATGCGCTCTACCACTGAGCTAAATCCCCAGACGGGCTGGGTTTGCTCTGGGTTACACTCAGAGCCCTCCTGGCTCCAGAGCATCCAGCAGCCTAAAAGCAGCATGGGGGACACAGTCCCTGCTCTGAGGCCGATCCTGCTGTCCTGGAGGCTGCTGGTTCTTTGGGGTCACTTTGCAGCAGAGGCAGATTCTATGTGTGGGGAGAGAGAGTCATGCCCTGGACTCAGGGTGCAGAGATACACTCAGCCTCTCCCCTGTATTGGGGGGGGGGTGGATGCTGCCACCCCTGCTGGAAGGTCATGGTGGTGGGGGGTGCTGTGAGCAGCTCAACTCCTGACCCTGGTAGCAGAAGTGGGGTGGGGAGCTCCAGGTGTTTCTAGGATCTGCTATTTCCACCGGCCTGTAAAGTCCGGCTTTCCCCAGCACATTCACTGCGGTGCAATTGGATCACTGTGTCTATGGCTGAACAGCAAAGAATCGCTCCCGGTTTCCCGTCTCTCTGCAGCGTGATTAGCCTGTGTCGGTGGTTAATGAGGTGGATCTAGCTGTAGATTGTTATTCATTCCCCACCTTGACAGTTCACACAGTCCCTGTCCCGTGCAGATCCCCAGCACCGCAGTTTTCCCGGTAGCAGCAGTTGGGTTTTCCCTGAGGCCCTGAGATTTTCAGGGTCCTTTTTTCCCTCCACCTGGAGTGAACTCAGCTTTTCCCCCATCCCAGACAGTCCATGAAATAACAACAGCAGCACTAAAGCAAAGGGGAGGGAACATCTCACTGGTAGGGCTGGATGGGCCCAGGGCCCCCTGCTCGTCCATTGGTTCCATTGCAGAAGAGGACGGGTCCATGGAATTTGCCCCCCTGCTTTGCACAAGGGACAGAGACAGATCTCACTGTTCCTGTTTCTGTGCAAAGAAAATTGTGCTTCTGTCTGAAAGAGAGGCGGGAAATGGCCCTGTCATAAATATAAAGGGAAAGGGGAGAGGGCCTGATGCAGATAAAATCCTCTTACCAGTAAAGGGTTAAGAAATGCAGGTATCCAGACTGACACCTGACCTGGCTGGCATCTGACCAATAAGGGGACAAGATACTTTCAAATCTTGGGAGGGGGAAAGCTTTGTGTGTGGCTTTTTGTCAGACATGGAGTGGTCTTGGAGTAAAAAGGAACCAGTCATCTTTTCATCAAATCCTCTCTTGTCTGAAGTAAGTTTAGATAGCATAGCGAGTAGATTTCTGTTTATTTTTGCTTGGTACGTTCCCTGTGTGAGAGGGAGGGGTTATTCCTTTTTCTTTTTCTGTAACGTTAAGGGTTTGTCCAGAGGGGGGGGGGGGATCCCTATGAGTTTGGAAATTGAGTACCCTGTAATTAGTTACCATCCTGATTTTACAGAGATGATTTTACCTTCTTTGTTTTAATAAAATCCTTCTTTTAAGAAGCTGACTGTTTTCTATGGTGTTAAAACCTAGGGGGTGGGTTTTTAGATCACTGTGTAACCAATTGGTTGGGAGATTGTTCTCAAACTTCCCAGGAAAGGGGGTGTACGGCTTGAGGGGGTATTTTGGGGCGGAGGGAAGTTCAAGTGATTCCTTTCCTGGATTCCTGTTAGACACTTGATGGTGGAAGCGAAAGAAGCATTTCTCAGGGTGCAGGGACCTTTGTACCTTGGGGGTTTTAACCTAAGCTGGTAAAAATAAGCTTAGGGGCTCTTTATGCGGGCCCCCACGTCTTTACCCTAGAGTTTAGAGTGGGGAGGGAACCCTGACATGGTGGCAGAGCGGTGGGATTTATTGAACCAGAGATTTTTTTGAACCAGACACAGGGAGTTTAGATTTTTTTTTTCTTCTCTCTGGCTCTTCTCTGTAGCTGCTTGGAGCAGGAGGGGGGATGGGTTGAGCTGCTAGGAGCTAGAGTATCTACATATGAAAGCAGGTAGTTAACCCCTACAGGGAATACCCAAGCAAGTTTTTTTTCTTTTCTAACTCTCTCCTGTTAAGACAGAATAAAACAGAAAGGCTAAGATGACTGCCAGTGAAGCAGCTATTAAACTTGAGATAGCTCGGCTACAAGCCGATGAGGAGGAGAAGAAACATGCAAGACTGCTACAACTTAAACAGAAATCTACTCGCTATGCTACCTAAACTTACTTTAGACAAGTGAGGATTTGATGCAAAGATGACTGGTTCCTTTTTACTCCAAGACCACTCCGTGTCTGACAAAAAGCCCCACACACAGCTTTCCCCCTCCCAAGGTTTGAAAGTATCTTGTCCCCTTATTGGTCAGATGCCAGCCAGGTCAGGTGTCAGTCTGGCTACCTGCATTTCTTAACCCTTTACTGGTAAGAGGATTTTATCTGTATCAGGCCCTCTCCCCTTTCCCTTTATATTTATGACAGGCCCCATGGTGGGACAATATCCTGAGGATTAAGAGCAAAGGACTCAGGCTGAGAACCGATTTAACTCCACTCATCTGGGATTTCACAAATTGTCTTCCATGGAGAGACTGGGACCTTGTGACATTGCTCCAGACTCGGGGGGTTGGGCTGATTTAACTCCCTGGCCGGCCGCCGCCTCAGCCACCTCTTGCCCCATGGCCTAGGTTCTTGGCCCTCTGCTGATTGCTCCTTGCTGGATTGCCCAGAGCAAAAAGGAAGACGTGCAGGTCTAGCACACAATGGTTTTGATCCATCATCCACTGGGTTTGGGGCCCAGCCCACTTCTGCTGCGCCCCCCTGCTGGGTCTTCAGCCCCAGCTCCAGCATCCGGCCTAGCGCCCTGTGAGCTCCAGCGCTGGCAGGGAGATGCGCCGGCTGCTCGGAGCAGCCTTGGTAACAGCAGTTTTGTTGCTGTGTGTCTCTGTGGCGCAATGGGTCAGCGTGTTCGGCTGTTAACCGAAAGGCTGGTGGTTCGAGCCCACCCAGGGATGGTAATAATCTGATTTGGCTTCTTAAGGGCCTGTTTTGCTGCCTGAAAGATGCCTCCCAGCAGCTGGTTTGCCAGGGCCCCTTCCAGCCCCCTGCACCGCTCCCTGCCCGTGCCAGAGCTCGCAAGGCACCAGCCTGGAGCCAGGGCCGCTGGGTGCTGCTTACGAAAAGTCTGCAGAGGGACACAGGGGAACTGTGCTGTGCCCATAACACAGAGGTGGATTAATCAAACCCTCTTCTGCCAGCACCGGGCCTCCCGCTTCCTACCCTGGGCCTGCAAGCGAGGGGGCGGCTTGCACAGCGCCAAGAGTCTCACCTGTGAGGCAGGAGGCGGCTGACGCCCGCAGCCTGCTGGGGAGCTCCCAGAAGTGATTAAGGGACAGAGACTCCTAAGTGCCCAGAGTAACTAGGGTTTGGGGTTCACGAGGCCGGTAAGGGGGTCGCTATGTCGGCCTTGTAACCCTGGGTGTCAGGTCGCTGTGTAAATTTGATCTAGAGCTCTGATCCCAACATCCCACCAGCAGCCCACAGCCTCCCCCTGGGTCTGCCCCACCTGGTTACTCCTCACAGGCTGACCTGACCCCGCTTCCAGCCCTGGATTCACCCCCCAATCACCCTACTGCCACTCAGAGCCACAGCCGTGGGGGTGCTGACGGAGGGAGGGGTGACTCTGGGGTGGGGTTCTTCTCTAAAGATGGCTGCAGAAAGGTGGGGCTCAGCTCAGTCAGCGACCTGCTCAGTTGCCTCCTGACAGGGGATGCCGACATTTCTGTAAGGCGCATTGTTACGGAGTATAAGGGGAGTCCGGCCCTGCACCCCTTTTCCCCGGATTCACTGGGAGTCTCAGCCAGCCAGTAGAACAGAAGGTTTATTAGAGATGCCAGGAACACAGCCCAACCAGAGCTTGTCAGTACATCCAGGACCCCGCAGTCGGGTCCTTCCGGGGGGCAGGGAGCTTAGACCCCAGCCTGGGGCTCCCTGCATTTCGCCCCACAGCTCCAAATGGGGCAGGGAGGCCAGACCCTCGTCTGCCTCTCTCCCCTCTTCTCCGGCCAGCCCCAAACTGAAACCAAAAAGCCAAACCCTTCAGCAGCCTCTTTTCCCTTCCCCCGGGGCCCCTTCTCTAGCCTGTTACCATTCTCCCAGCCAAAGGTGTCACCTCCCAACCCCCGTCCTGGCTCATGTTACAGCCTCAGGTAAAGTCTCGCATTTCCAATGCAGCCTGTCCCAATGCAGCCAGCCTCTTAGGTCAGATCCATCTCGCTCTCTACTCCGTCACACGCATAAAGCGGGTAATTGGCTTCCAAGCGAATGTGAGGAATGTGCATTCATGAGAGGGAATTTCAATCCCTCCATCAGTTATACTTTAGGGCACCAGTGCTCTAATGAATAAGGCATTGGCTTCCTAAGCCAGAGATTGTGGGTTCAAGTCCCATCTGGTGTGAAAAGCTACTTTTTCCTGTACATTGCAAAGAAACCTTGGTCTTATTTTCACCAAGGAAGCTGGGAGATGTTGGAACACAAAGTTCTGGGTCTTGGGAACAATCCCCCAGAAATTTCATCTTCCACTCGACAAATGCTTTCTAGACCCATCAGTAGCAAACAGTTAATACTAGTGTGTGTCTGAGAATAGAGTGAAGGGGAGTGTTTACTCCAACACGTGAATGAACAAAACACCTCTCTACTGGCTCTTTGTCTACAGCAGGCCTGCACAATGTGTGGCCCGGGGGCCGTATGCGACCTGTGTGGGCTCACTGTGCGGCCCGCGGGGGGGTGAGTAGATGGGCTCACTGTGCGGCCCACAATCTGGGACTGTGTCCGTTGGTCCTTTTTGCCGCTTCTCTCTGGGCTGGGGGTTTTCCCAACGCTGCAAAGAGGGTGTTCCCAAAGGACGGTGCTTGCTTCTAACCCCCGAGGCCGTCAGTATGTCTGCTCTTCTCTAGTCAGCCCACTTGAGAGGTTTGATTGTCCTTGGTCTGGTTCCCATCCCCTCTCCAAGGGATGCAGCTGTCTGGAGGTGCCTGCCTTCCACGCCTTCCTCATTCACACCTCATTCATTCAACAGGGCAATTGAATACAAAGTGAGGGGAAGATCTTATTCTACTTCTAGCAAAAAGACATTTTTCTTTTACCGTAATTATACTACCTTAGGGGCCCGCTATAACATATTAGCGAGGTTCAATACAAAGTCATATAAAAGTTATACAAAAATGCATAATGCAGAGATTTATCTACAACTGCATTGACTGACTGTTGTGTTCAGTAATATAGTGACCCCTGGGGGATGGGTGAAGAGGGGTGTTATGGTGGGGCCGAGCGGGGAGGGGGCAGGTCCTATTTTACTGCTGTGATCTGGTCACCCTATGCGCGCTGGTTCTTTCCCCCTCGACAGGCTTCCAGACCCCAGCGGTGGGGAAGGAGGGGTTGTTTCCGCGGAGCGGGCGGCGCAGGGGTGGGGGGGTGTTTCCGCGGGGCCGGGGGTTTCGGCCCTCAGCTGTTTTCTTTGGAGTAATATGGCCCTCGCCGCTTTACGAGTTGTGCAGGCCTGCTTTAGACTTTATGGTCAGAAGAGACCATTAGACCATCTAATCTAACCCCCTGCATATCACAGGCCTCCTGTGAACCACAATAGGCAAACACATTCCAGAAAGGCCTTGCTATGTTTAGGACTTTGCATTTGGCTCTGGTCAAACTTATTTCCTTTGAATGGGCCCAGCTTGCCGAATGAGCCAGATCGCTCTGTATCACTGCCCTCTCCTCATCAGTAATTACCACTCTGCCGGTATTTTGTCACCCACCAATCTTATCAGCAGTGATTGGATGTTTTCTCCCAATTCACTGATAAAAATTAGTTAAAAAAATTAGTCCTTGAGAGCTTCTTCAGACCCTTAGTCCCCAGGACCTGCTCCCACACCACCGTGAGAAAAGGTCGTCCAGCCCTGCTGGTCCATAGGGGATAAGCACAGAACAAACACGCCTTTAGGAGCTGTGTTGTCCACAGGCTCTGACCAACATGTGGGGGTCAGCAGCTTACAAATGCACTACAGACCTGTCGCGTAGACAGGTCCCAACAGTGTCTCAGTTTCCCACCCTGTAAAATGGGGAGAACAAACAAAACCTTGATTAGCTCTATTTGATAGTTGGGGAAACCGAGGCACCCAGGGATGGTGAAGCGACTCGCTCATGGTCCCAAAGCCAGGAATAGAAACCAGCAGGTCTTCTGATAGCCAGTCCTGGAACCTAGCCTCAGTTATCCTGGCCTCGCTGCTCTAACTTTAGACACGGCCTCCATGTCTTTTCCTCCCTGTCCCTTAACCCCACGTCCCTGCAAAAAAAAGATTTCCTGTTCGCTGGCTGGCTCTAAGGCATGTGGATGTCGTTCCAAAAGCCGAGCTCTGGCTCAGTCCCATGCTATGGTTGGCTACAGGAACCACTTGGTGACATGCTAGGGCCTGGCTTATACAGGAGGTGCTACTGGATGCACATAATGGTCCTTTCTTACCTTAACATACATCAATCTCTACAATTAATGCAGAGAAGCAGCAAAATTCGTCACACATGTGACTGGTTGTGACTTATTTACTTGGTCTTAAAAGAGAACAACAAGGACCCGAGTCTCCTCCCTGTCAATAACTCCCTGCTCAGCCAATCCGGGTAGAGACTGAGGGGTGGGAGGCTGAGGGTTCTTAACAGAGCACCCAAAGGATGGCCCAGGTCACCGGTGGGGTCACTGTCCGAGCACTATTTCAGCCCCACATTTTTGGGTAGACCACCCACAATGGGAGCTGCAGAGCAACCCCCACCAGACACACACACACCCCTACACCTCTCCTGGTGCTGGGAGGGGAACAGGGGAAAGGACAAAAGAAGTAAGAGATGAAGAGAAAGGAGGGAACAGGTACAAAGAAGGGCCACTAGGATGAACTGACGAATGGAAAACCTGTCGTATGAAAGGAGACTCAAGGAGCTTGGTTTGTTTACCTTAACCCAAAGAAGGCTGAGGGGAGATACGATTGCTCTCTTTAAATATATCAGAGGGATAAATACCAGGGAGTGAGAGGAATTATTTAAGCTCAGTAGCAATGTGGACACGAGAACAAATGGATATAAACTGGTCATCAGGAAGTTTAGACTTGAAATTAGACGAAGGTTTCTAACCATCAGGGGAGTGAAAGTTCTGGAACAGCCTCCCAAGGGAAGCAGTGGGGGCAAAAGACCATCTGGCTTCAAGATTAAGCTAGATACGTTTATGGAGGGGATGATTTGATGGGATAACATGATCTTAGTCAAAGGTCAATTAATTACCATCAGTGGTAAATAGGACCAATGATCAATGATGGAATGTTAGAAGTTACTACAGGGAACTTTTTCCTGGGTGTCTGGCTGGTGAGTCTTGCCCACATGCTCGGGGTTCAGCTGATCGCCATATTTGGGGTCAGGAAGGATTTTTCCTCCAGGGTATATCAGCAGAGGCCCTGGAGGTTTTTTGCCTTCCTCTGCAGCATGGGGCACGGGTCACTTACCGGAGAATTCTCTGCATCTTGAAGTCTTTAAACCATGATTTGAGGACTTCAATAGCTGAGACATAGGGGAGAGAATTATTCCAGGAGTGGGTGGGTGAGATTCTGTTGCCTGCGTTGTGCAGGAGGTCAGACTAGATGATCATAATAGTCCCTTCTGACCTTAAAGTCTATGAGTCTATGAGTCTATGGGAGGGATGGAGGAAAAGGTAAAACAAAAAGGACAAACCCTAATGTCCCCAGTGATTCTGAGGGACAAAATCCCAAGTGGGGAATAAAATTCTGCCACCTGAAGCGACTGTTTTCCATGCCTGGAATTCAGCTGGCACCAGATGGATCAGACTGAACAGGTTCCAAACCTCTCGGAGGCTCTTACCTTCTAACCAGGGACGTCTGTTTTCTAGGAAAGTCCGTAAAAGGAAAGGAGAAAACTCGAAAGAGGTTCCTCCTCGCGCTCACGTACGTGAACCCTAATACTCTCTCAGTCCTCCGAGAGAGACCTCGACAAGGAGACTTGCTGAAGCAAAGCCACGGGGGTCTCCGAGGTTTCCCTGGCCCTGCGCCCCTGGCCTGGCCTGACTGATGTCAGCATCTCTCTGTGATGTCACCAGCTCCCCACCACCTTTGACCAATAGGCCGAGGTCCTGAAAAAGGCCTTTGTGATGTCACTGCCACACCCCTCCCTTGCTGTGCTAATGTCCTGCCGCTGGCCAGACACTTGGGAGGTTTGAGCTACTCCCTGGGGATCACCCCACTCAATGAGTGTTCAATCTAGGAAGCAAGCCGGCTAGACAGTAAAACATCAGAGGCTGCTCCCAATGCTACACTCAGTTTTTCAGAAATTAGTAGACTTTATGGTCAGAAGAGACAATTAGAACATCTAATCTGACCCCCCTGCATATCACAGGCCTCCTGTGTACCACAAGAGCTACTTTTTGGGCAAACACATTCCAGAAAGGCATCTAGTCTTCATTAAATGACATCAAGAGATGGAGAATCCACCACTTCCCTTGGTACCTTGTTCCTGTGGTGAATCATCCTCGCTGTTGAATAATCCTCCCTTATTTGTAATTTGTCTCTTTTTACCTTCCAGCCATTGGGTTTTGTTATGCCTTTCTCTGCGCGATTAAAGAGCCCTTTAATACCCAATATTGTCTCTCCATTAAGGCACTTCAACACTTCAATGAAGTCACCTTTCATAGAATCATAGAATCTCAGGGTTGGAAGGGACCTCAGGAGGTCATCTAGTCCAACCCCCTGCTCAAAGCAGGACCAACCCCAACTAGATCATCCCAGCCAGGGCTTTGTCAAGCCTGACCTTAAAAACCTCTAAGGAAGGAGATTCTTTTCATAAGCTAAACAGGTGGAGCTCTTTCAATAGCTCACTCGAAGGCATTTTTCTCCAGACCTCAGAACATTTGGTGGCTCTTTGCTGCCCCAGCTCCAATTTCTCAACATCTCTTTCAAATGAGGACACCAAAACTGGATGCAGTATTCCCATATCAGCCTCACTGATGCTGTGTGTCCCCCCGCCCCCATCCTACTCACGGCTCTGCTGAAACGTCTCATGATGGCTTTAGCCCTGTTCACCACACTGGGAGCTCATGTTGAGTGGCTTCTCCACTATGGCCCCTCAATCCTTTCCAGAGTCACTGCTTTCCTGGATACACTTCCCCATTCTGTAGGTGTGGCCGGCATGCCTTGTTGCTAGGTATAGGATCATCCATTTGGCTCTGGTCAAACTTGTTTCCTTTGAATGGGCCCAGCTTGCCGAATGAGCCAGATCGCTCTGTATCACTGCCCTCTCCTCATCAGTAATTACCACTCTGCCAGTATTTTGTCACCCACCAATCTTATCAGCAGTCATTGGATGTTTTCTCCCAATTCACTGATAAAAATTATTTTAAAAAATTAGTCCTTGAGAGCTTCTTCAGACCCTTAGTCCCCAGGTCTCTCCGAGATGGCTGAGCGTGTGGTCTCCTCCCGCACCTGACTAGCCTCTGCCCTGAGAACGATGCGTCCAGCTCGCTGTGTGCACAGCCAGGGACATCCTGCTACCCCCGCAGTGTCGACAGGATGATGTTCACACGGCTCTCGGGCCAGCCCTTCCCTTCTGCAAGCTGGACGCGTGTGGTGGGGATGGAGAAAGAGGAAATCTTTACCCAGCAACCCGAACCCATTGCTTACCTGGGGCTGCAGCAGAACCACGCTGACGTGAGAGGTATCCATGGGAATAGCAGAGCCCTCCTTTTAAAACTGATGGGGCCATGCCCCCCCACATTGCTCTGCCCCCCTAGAATTGCCCTGCCTGCTGGCTAGTCAGGGCAATGTACTTCCCATAGAAGAGCAGTAACCGGGCTAGAGGAAAGCCGGTCAACATTTTTTGTTTCTCTGATGAAAACTGGCCCAGTCCCCGCCCCAAACCAAACTTGTCACAAATAATTGTCAACAACTGAATTTTCTTTTTGTGGCTAAGATATTGATTTTTTAAAAAAAATATTGAAATTGGATTCAGGATTGTTGGCAAGCATTTTTGGCAAACAAAGTCCTTAAATGACCATGTAAATGGCAACACAGTCCTGCTTCCGTGCTGGGCTCACCCCCCAGCTTGTGGGTCCAACAGCTGCAGGAGAGGAGGAGATCGGTGAAAGCTGCAGGACCCCCAGATCCATCTCTTGGGGAGCAGAGCGGCAACAGCAGCAGCAAACCCTCAGGTCCGATCACAGGCCACTGGGCACCACCGCCAGCCCCACGGACCATGGGGAAGTTAGCCAGCATCTGATCTCAGGGATGGGCACCCACGGACCCACAGCAGCTCACCCTGCCCTGTGCAGCTCCCCCCGGATGAGGTGGATCGCTGCCAGCCCGGGGGAGAGACGCTCCCCAGCGAGGGTGACCAGATGTCCTGATTTTAAAGGGCCAGTCCCGACATTTGCGGCTTTGTCTTATATAGGCACCAATTACCCCCCCACCTAGGGTGACCAGACAGCAAGGGTTACTAATCGGGATGGGGGGTGGGGGAGGAGAGTATTAGGGTTTACGTACGTGAGCGCCAGGAGGAACCTCTTTCGAGTTTTCTCCTTTCCTTTTACGGACTTTCCTAGAAACCAGACGTCCCTGGTTAGAAGGTAAGAGCCTCCGAGAGGTTTGGAAACTGTTCAGTCTGATCCATCTGGTGCCAGCTGAATTCTAGGCATGGAAAACAGTCGCTTCAGGTGGCAGAATTTTATTCCCCACTTGGGATTTTGTCCCTCAGAATCACTGGGGAAATTAGGGTTTGTCCTTTTTGTTTGACCTTTTCCTCCATCCCTCCCTCCTTTCTCTTCATCTCTTACTTCTTTTGTCCTTCCCCCTGTTCCCCTCCCACCACCAGGAGAGGTGTAGGGGTGTGTGTGTATAGTGGGGGGTGCTCTGCAGCTCCCATTGTGGGTGGTCTACCCAAAAATGTGGGGCTGAAATAGTGCTCGGACAGTGACCCCACCGGTGACCTGGGCCGTCCTTTGGGCGCTCTGGTGAGAACCCTCAGCCTCCCACCCCTCAGTCTCTACCCTGACTGGCTGAGCAGGGAGTTATTGACAGGGAGGAGACTCGGGTCCTTGTTGTTCTCTTTTAAGACCAAGTAAATAAGTCATAACCAGTCACATGTGTGACAAAATTTGCTGTTTTTCTGCATTAATTGTAGAGATTGATGTATGTTAAGGTAAGAAAGGACCATTATGTGCATCCAGTCGCACCTCCTGTATAAGCCAGGCCCTAGACCAGGCCTGCACAACATGCGGCCCTAAGGACTCAGCAGGAGCAAGGGGCCTGTCCAGGAAACGGCCAGGGCTTCTGGGAACCCGGGGGTGGCTCTGGAGATCACCAGGGATCATTTGGCTCCTGGCACACAAGGGAACTTAAAAAGCTGAGAGCCCAGACATTGGGCTTGAACCCCAGACTAAGAGCTTGATGCTCTACTGACCGAGCTAGCCTAGTTCAGCGAGTGCAGCTGCCCCCTTCCACCACCAGAGCAGGCAGCTAAAACAGAGGCAAAAAAAAGGCCCAGGAACCCTTCCTCTTTTTCTCCATGGCCACAGCCCATCAGCAGGATTCCTCCTGCTCCTCCCTCCTGTGCCCCAGTGCCACTAAATCTCCGCACCTAGACAGCCGGTCCGGCCTCTGCCCCCCAATCCCCCATGTTTAAGCCTCCTGACCAAATCCTGCCCCTGGCTCCATAGAACTGAGACTCACATCTCGCTGGGAACTCGACTCCTTGTGCCCAGAGTGTCTCTGCCCCCTCCGTAGATGACCCAACAACCACAGTGTCCGTCTTTTCCAAAGAAGTGGCTTGGAGTGACTTTCCCCGTGTGACCACATGGCCTAATGGATCAGGCGTCTGACTTTGGATCAGACGATTGAGGGTTCGAGTCCCTTCACGGTTGTGCTTTGTGCACTTTCCCCTTTGTGCTGAAAGTCCTGCTCCCTTCAGGGCTCTGGCCACTCTGGCCAATGCTCCGGGTTCAGCTAGAGCCCTGGGAAGGAGGTTGTCAGGGTTCACTCTGAACTCTAGTGTACAGATGTGGGGACCTGCATGAAAGACCTCCCCTAAGCTTATTTTTACCAGTTTAGGATAAAAACGTCCCCAAGGCACATTACGCTGCCACCACCAAGTGATTTAAACAAACATTCAGGGTGGGTGTAACAAAGTGGGACTGTTCCTAATGTTTCCTCTGAATACTGAGTGGGTCCATGGGGGTGTTCAGTTTCCCCTGTGCCTCAGTTTCCCCTATGCATTTCTTAATTCTCTAGGTGGTGGGATAAGGGTGTGTGATTGTTGCAAAGCCCTAGAGGGCCAGTGTGATGACACAGAATGGCCGACACCCTGTCTCCTGGCAACTGCTGGCCTGGGCCCCTTCCCTGCAAAGGTCCCGGCTGAAGGGTTTGGGGAACAAAGGGATCAGGTGATCTCCTGGCCCGGGAAGGAGAAAAAGGCAGAGGAGAGGCTGGAGAGTTCGGAGCTGGCTGGGCACATGGAGGGAGGTACAGATGGGCTCTGGCCTCCCCACAACCCAAGATGGACCTGACTGAGGGGTCTTGTTCTCTGTACCTACAATCTCTGGTTTAGACTCTGTTCCTGTCGTCTAATAAACCTTCTGTTTCACTGGCCGGCTGAGAGTCACGTCTGACTGCGGAGTTTGGGGGCAGGGCCCTCTGGCTTCCCCACGAGCCCCGCTGGGTGAAGAAGGGGATGCTGAACGCTCCGGGGTCAGACCCAGGAAGGTGGAAGCTGGGGAAGCTTCTTGCTCTGGAGACAGTCGGCTCAGCGAGGAGGCTCCTCCAGAGTCCTGACTGGCTTCGTAGGGAGCAGTTCCAGAGAATCGCCCGGGGACTCTGTGACAGGGGCATCGGCAGAGCAGTGACTGGGGAGCCCAGCCCCTCACAGCCCCTCCCCCTCACACTGACACCCCCATGGACCCTCCCCTTCACAGCCCCTCCCCCTCACATTGACACCTCCATGGACCCACCCCCTCACAGCCCCTCCCTTCACACTGACATCTCCATGGACCCTCCCCCTCACAGCCCCTCCCCCTCACACTGACACCTCCATGGACCCTCCCCCTCACAGCCCCTCCCCTCACACTGACACCTCCATGGACCCTCCCCCTCACAGCCCCTCCCCTCACACTGACACCCCCACAGACCCTCCCCCTCACAGCCCCTCCCCCTCACACTGACACCCCCATGGACCCTCCCCTTCACAGCCCCTCCCCCTCACATTGACACCTCCATGGACCCACCCCCTCATGGCCCCTCCCTTCACTCTGACACCTCCATGGACCCTCCCCCTCACAGCCCCTCCCCCTCACAGTGACACCTCCATGGACCCTCCCCCTCACAGCCCCTCCCCTCACACTGACACCTCCATGGACCCTCCCCCTCACAGCCTCTCCCCCTCACACTGACACCCCCATGGACCCTCCCCCTCACAGCCTCTCCCCCTCACACTGACATCCCCACGGACCCTCCCCCTCACAGCCCCTCCCCCTCACAGCCCCTCCCCTCACACTGACATCCCCACGGACCCTCCCCCTCACAGCCCCTCCCCCTCACACTGACACCCCCATGGACCCTCCCCCTCACAGCCCCTCCCCCTTACACTGACTCCCCCATGGACCCTCCCCCTCACACTGACACCCCCATGGACCCTCCCCCTCACAGCCCCTCCCCTCACACACGCAGGGACTTGTTCGCTGGGCTCTGACATTACAAACCCAGGGGGGAGGTTTCTGAGGATTTACTCCCTGAGCCCCTCCCCCTCTCACCGCTCCCCTGAGTGCAGAGGGGCTGGGCTCAGGCAGCCAGTTGCACCCAGGGATTTCCCAGCCCAGGCCCCCGAGTCTCCTCTGCCCGTATCTACCAGTGACACTGCGCGTGGGCGGCGGCTACAAGGGGCTCGGGGAGGCTGAACCTCCCCAAACGGGGCAAGAAATGCTGGTGTGACGCACCCCCCTTGGAGGGGGGCTGGGCCGCTGCCTTGGGACAGACCCTCCCGAGGAGTGGGGGAGCCACCGGCACTCAGACCTCACGCACAGGCCTGGCTCTCGCCTTCAGCCCAGGCAGCCAGAGGGGCCGGGGAGCTCCCTGGCAGTCCCACACCTCAGCCACCTCCTGCCTCATGGCCTCGGCTCCTGGCGCTCTGCTGGTCGCCCCCTCGCTTGCAGGCCCAGAGCAAAAAGAAACAAGCACCTGCCTAGCAGGGGTTAGTAGAGCGCCACCGTTCGTTCTGCCAAAGCCTGGGGAGGTGCTGTTGGCTGCTGGGAGGTAGAATCCTGTGCCTGCCCCTCGGCTTCCCAGGGGTGGCTACTTGCAGCCCAGGAGAAGCAGCGGGGTTCTGGGTGGAAGGAAAAGTAGCCGTGGGGAGTCCCAGTGGGCTCCTTCCTGGCAAGATGTTTTTCTGTGTCAGGCTTGGGAGTTGCCTGCGAGCCGGGGGTGGACTTGTTCCCGTGGGAACCGCTGCTCCTGTCTCCCTGACCTGGGGGCGCCAGTGACAGCTTGGGAGGGGGCAGGTGCTGGCTTGAGTGACTGGGATCCAGGCAGCCCCAGCCTGCTCCTCCGGGGCCAAGGCCACTGCTAGTCTCCTGCCTTGTGACATCAGGATTTCAATCTCCCCAGCATGAGCTGTGGCACGTGTATTAACCCTTCTTGGGGGGCCTGGTCGCTGCCCAAGTAGCTCAGTGGGGAGTGGATGAGATTGAAGATCTGAAGGTTTCTGGCTGGATGCCAGGCTCTAGCTCACCCCTTCCCCCTGGGCCTGCCGTGCTGGGCTTTCTCCTGGGTGTGCAGCTGTGCCCTGAACTCACGAGTTTCCCTCGTTTCAGAGGCAACACGTGCAGAGGGCGGGATGTGGGGCCATGTGCCCCACCTGGGTTAGCATCCCTGCTACAGCATGGGGTGCTGCCAGGCTCCCTCCCTGCACAGCAGCCGCTGGAGGGGGGAGTGGAGCGGGGTTGCCTTTGCTGCTTCCTCTCCTTCGGCCCCTACAGGGCACCTTTCTGGCCTGCTGCTTCTCTGTCCGGGATGTGTTTGTCAGCCATGGCACACAAAAAGGACGTCATTGCGAGCGGCCCATGGAGGGAAGATGAATTTTTTTTCCTGCCTTGCTCGGCTTGACTTGCTTCCTAACCCCATTCCTGCCTTAGTTCCTGGGTTACCTGGTGGCTGAAGGCGACTGGGGCCCAGGGGCACGTGATGCAATTTGGGCAGCTAGACCCCGGCAGCAAGAGTCCTGCCGCCACTTGCCGCCCGACCCTGTTGTCCCAGCTTCACCTACTGGCAGTTTCTTACATCAGAGACACTGTCCTCAAGCAGGACTAATGCTGAGACCTGGTGATCAGTGAACTCAGATCTGTTGGTCTGCAGCAAGACTCGAAATTGAGTCTCAATCAGCTCGGTTGTTACACGGTGAAGATCAAAAGGGTCAAATGGTGCCTGGGCCCCTTAAGAAGAGCCCAGCCCATCAAGTACCAGCACTTGGCTCTCCCCTCTCTCAACTCCACTTAGCATTGTTTGGAGTCAATCCTTGCCTCTGTCAGCCTGGGCAACTGGGAGAAAAGCCCTGAGCAAGGGCTCCAGTGGCGCAATGGGTTAGCGCACAGTACTTATATGGCAGTGCTGAACGGAGACATGCTGAGGTTGTGAGTTCAAGCCTCACCTGGAGCACTGGTTTTCATTAACCCAATGGCTTTGCCCACTTCTTTGGCCCCATGGACCCTGGAATTCCATCCCAGGGGACACTGAGGGGGGAGGAATCAAAAATGCCCCTTCACTTATCACCTCCTCTGCAGAGTGCAGGTCAGACACCACAAATCTACAATCCTTCCTCCCTCACCGGCCCCTATGCCAGGATCTCTCAAGCAGAGCCCAGAGCGCTGCCCATCCTTTGAGCCCCCCAAACACCCTCCTAATCTTTGCTCCCCAAACCCTCCTTTCTACATGTGAAAATCCCCATCGGGGAGGGAGAGGAGCAGGGAGCCAGCAGTCTCTGTGGCAGAATTATCTACGGCAGCGCGCTGAGTGGTTGGGGGGCTGAGCTACACCCCTGTGGAGCTTTTCAGGGGTGAGATTTTGATGAATTGTAACAAAAAGAAAATCTCTCCTGTTCGGGCCTGTTTGTCACCTTTTGCCCTTGTGCCCCCTCAGCCTCTGTTCTTCCGGATAGGGGAGGTGCAGAGACAAGCCCCAGGCTTTCTGTCACAAAGTCTGTACCCACCTCTGAAATATTGCCACTGGGAGAGTATGGCTCCCAATTCTCCCATAGAGGGATTGCAAGAGCGGCTACCCAGTTGGGCCTGGGTGTGTCAGAGATCCAGGCTATAGAGGGCAGGTGATCCAGGGCCTATAAGTCCCCTGCCTGAGGGGAGGTCAATGAATGTGGTGGGCCATGAGCACCACAGGTTTTTACCCTGTCCGCTTCCTCCCCCATGTCCCTTATTTACACAATATGGCAGTGTCCCTATGGCTGGGGATTTGTGTTTGAGGACACAGTGTTGTGCAGTGGGCTTTCAAGACAGCCTATAATTCAGCAAGGGGTTTCCAGACGGACTGTGGCTGGAGGTAATTTTCTCTCCACACTGCAGATGGGGGATACACTGGGACCAGCTCCTGCCTCTGTCTTTGTGAGCTGGTTCCCCATGAGTACACACCAGACATCACTGCAATGTATGTAGGTGATAACCCCTGGGAGTATTCTCTGGAACAGGGACAGGTCTGACTCTCACACCAAATGCCTCATTGTGGCTGCCAGAATCTGTGGGCGGCTCATTTAGTTTATGCCGAGGGTGAAGTCCTGCTTTGTGCACCGAGTCTGAGACTGAAAATCCTAAACCACCCTTTGAAATAACGAATGCAGCAGCACATGTTATTGTCCCTGCCCCAAAGTTGACAGACCAATGGAAAGCTGAGAATCATAGAATATCAGGGATGGAAGGGACATTAGGAGATCATCTAGTTCAACCCCCTACTCAAAGCAAAGCCAATCCCCAATTTTTGCCCCAGATCCCTAAACCACCCACTGAACAATTGAACTCACAATCCTGGATTTAGCAAGTCAATGCTTAAACCACTGACCTATCCCTCTCCCCGTAAACCTAATTTACTTTTCTCAGGTCCCTTAGCTGTCCAGCAAGGTTCTCCCCTTTTTGCCACTGGGATCACCCCAACCCCTGCACGACAGAAGGTGGGGAAATGAGCTGAGAAAGCGTGTCGGAGAAAGCTATTGTTTCCTGCCCTTTTTTTCTTGTCTAGTTTCTCTTCTACATCAAACTTGCCAGCTCTTTGTGTGAGCCTGGCTAGCTCAGTTGGTAAAACATGAGACTTTTAATCTGAGGGTCGAGGGTTCAAGTCCCTGGTCAGAGGTAAAAAAGATCATTTCTCCCAGAAACTTCAGCAGTCAGCTCTTCAGTAGCCTCTTTTCTTTTCAGGACTTGCGCTTTCCTAGGAAGGGCTATTTACTGCCTGGGACTGAAGGGGCAACTTCCTCACACGCCCACTGGCCTCACAGTCTGGAGGAAGAAAGGCTTCTGGGTCCACAGCAAACCGCTGTGTGCCGACTTGTTGAGCAAATACAGCACTGACCACAGAGGCCAGAGAGGCCTTGAGGAAGGAAGGCAAATTATTGGCCGCCCAGGCTCTTCTACACCGGAAGTCAGACAAACACTGGGTGTTCTCCCATGGTGTAAGGGCAGCGCTCAGGACTTTGAATCCTGCAATCCAAGTACAAGTCTTGGTGGGACCTTGGAGCAGCTCTTCTGCCACCTAACACTCAGTAGCATTGCCAGGTGCAGAGCAGAGATAGCGGCTGCTCCCTCTCTGAGCAGAAGTAGCTTCTTAAAAAAATGTTTTAAGGGGGAACAGAGCTAAAAAAAAGCGCCTCCCCTTGCACTCACCCGTCGACACTGTTCAGCAAAAATTCAGCGGTGGGTCCTTCACTCGCTCCAGGTCTTCAGCAGCACTTCCGCGGCGGGTACCACTGAAGACCGGGAGCGAGTGAAGGGACGGGACCCGCCACCAAAGTGCCGCTGAACGGCTGGAGCGCCGCCGGGTGAGTACAAGGGGAGGCGCCTTTTTTTAGCTCCGCTCCCCCTGTGCTCTGCACCTGGGTACGCCACTGTTAACACAACTGGGTGTTCCAAGGCTTCGTCTTGCTCTCTCCAATGACGTGGGAGCCTGTCTTTTGCCTGCTCGTTCTTGTGACTTGAGCGCCAGAGGGGACGTTTCATCCATAAACCTGGCCATGCCTGGAGTCCTGTAGGTAGGGGTGTGAGCTCCATTTCCTCTGAGTCCTGAAGCTGGGCTGCAGCCTGGCCTAGGAGGGAACCTGATTGTTTGACCATGTTAAAGAAAACTGCGATTCATAAATCGCTTGACTAACAGTGTCAGTCTGGCCGAGTGATCCAGGGCATCAAGGCTTTGTCTTTTCATCATATGTTGTTCTGGGCTCCATATAGAGGTGTGTGTTCACATCCCACTCCTGACACAATCATTGTCTTCTACCTGAAGAAACAGCCTCATTTCCAGCTCACCTGTAACATCACACCACCAACTGCTTAGCATTTGTATGAGAGAAGTCACCTGTGGGGTAACGCACACAGCGTCTCTCTCAGAGAGCAACAGTGACACCGGGTGGCCAGGTGGGGTAATGCACACAGCGTCTCTCTCAGAGAGCAACAGTGACACCGGGTGGCCACGTGGGGTAATGCACACAGCGTCTCTCTCAGAGAGCAACAGTGACACCGGGTGGCCACGTGGGGTAATGCACACAGCGTCTCTCTCAGAGAGCAACAGTGACACCGGGTGGCCACGTGGGGTAATGCACACAGCGTCTCTCTCAGAGAGCAACAGTGACACTGGGTGGCCACGTGGGGTAATGCACAGAGCATCTCTCAGAGAGCAACAGTGACACCATGTGGCCACGTGGGGTAATGCACACAGCATCTCTCAGAGAGCAACAGTGACACTGGGTGGCCACGTGGGGTAACGCACACAGCGTCTCTCTCAGAGAGCAACAGAGACACCATGTGGCCACGTGGGGTAATGCACAGAGCATCTCTCTCAGAGAGCAACAGTGACACCATGTGGCCACGTGGGGTAACGCACACAGCATCTCTCTCAGAGAGCGACAGTGACACCATGTGGCCACGTGGGGTAATGCACACAGCATCTCTCTCAGAGAGCAACAGTGACACCATGTGGCCACGTGGGGTAATGCACACAGCGTCTCTCTCAGAGAGCAACAGTGACACCATGTGGCCACGTGGGGTAATGCACACAGCATCTCTCTCAGAGAGCAACAGTGACACTGGGTGGCCACGTGGGGTAATGCACACAGCATCTCTCTCAGAGAGCAACAGTGACACCAGGTGGCCACGTGGGGTAATGCACACAGCATCTCTCTCAGAGAGCAACAGTGACACTGGGTGGCCACGTGGGGTAATGCACACAGCGTCTCTCTCAGAGAGCGACAGTGACACTGGGTGGCCACGTCGGGCAATGCACACAGCATCTCTGTCAGAGAGCTCACCTCTCATACCGGGTGGAGAAGCTGGAGAAAGTGGTGGCAGGTCTTCGATGGGTCAGCTGGTAGAGCAAAGGTCTGGAGCCAGCGCTCAGGAAGTCATCCTTATGTCGCCCTTGTGACTCCAGCTTGAAGGGGAGCTTCTTTTCCTTCCCCTTGCTGAGAAGGAGCAAGAGAAGAAAGAAAGCTCACATGGGACAACTGGGTACACAAGCACACGCTGCTTTTCCCTGCTGTGGGGCGTGAAATAAGGGACTCATGGCAGGTAAACCCACTGCTGCCCTTCCAGAAAACAGCCCAGCCCTGACCCCAAGGAGCAGGCTAAAATCTGGGGGTGAACTAGGGTCCTCTAGATCATCAGTCTAATGCTCTCCTCACTGAGCTACTTCAGCATCTACAAGTGACTATTTTGACCTGCTGCTTCTGTGTCTGGGATGTTTTTGTCAGTCCTGGCTCACAAGAAGGACGTCATTGTGAGAGGCCCATGAGGGGAAGATGAATTTTGCCGGCCTTACTCAGCCCTGTGAAGTGTTACCCTGGACTCAGCTCTCCACTGGTCTGTCTGCTTTGCAGCAGGGACCATAACATGTCCTGCTGCATTCGTTATTTCAAAGGGTGGTTTAGGATTTTCAGTCTCAGACACGGTGCACAAAGCAGGACTCCACCCTCGGCGTAAACTAAATGAGCCACCCACAGATTCTGGCAGCCACAAGGAGCCATTTGGTGTGAGAGTCAGACCTGCCCCTGTCCCAGAGGGAGGGGTCGTCTGGGAGGGGACTGGCACACGGACCTGTCGGCTCTTAACTCCCAAACTTTCAGTAACGAGCTAAGACATAGTGCCCAGCAGTGACTAAACCATAGTGTCTATCCACACCTGACTCCCTGCCAGCCCCCACCTGGGCCTTTGCTTGTGTTTGGATTCTGCAAAGCAGAGGAGCAGGTGAAGTTTCCCTTGCAAGCTGTGTGTGTGAAAATCCTTGGCCAGGTCTGCACTACAAAGTTATTTCAGCGTCATTATATTGCTCAGGCATGTGGAAAACACACAATGCTCCCTCGATCGCCAGCTTTTGGCTGGTGCACACACAGCAATGCCACGTCTGGCAACAAATCTGCCCTCTGTCGGCGACAAAATCAAACCACCTCGACGAGAGGCCTGGAGCTTTTTGCAGCAAACTGAGAGTGACAAAGTGTCAGTGTAGAGGCTGCTGGTCATTACATCACCAGAACTGGCCTCCGCCAGTGTCCCACAATGCCCGCCGGGAACTCCCTGCCCTGCGATCCTGCTCCAGAGGCTGGGCCCCTCCCCTCTCATCGCTCCGGGAAGTTCTGACGGCTGAGCCTGCTGCTCTGCTCCGGCAGCAAGGAGCAAATCACTGCCGGGGGATGCTGCTCCCCGCACGGCAACCACGGAGCTGGGGGGCGGAAGCTCCTTACAGTGGGGGGGCCACCGGCATCTAAACTCACCCCATGATGACCCTTTCCTGCAAGGACCTGCACTCACGCCTCCCCTTCTCCCTGGGGCCCCAACCCTACACCGCCCCGTCTCCCTGAGGCTCCGTCCCACCCTGTTCCCCCGAGGCCACAAACACAGAATGCCTCTTCTCGTCAGGCCTCCGTCCTGTTCCCCCCTCCACTGTTCGTCCTTACGGCTGGTAACCCCCCTGTTCCGGCCCCTGACACAGAGCCAGGCAGGCAGCAGCGTGTGTGTGTGTGTGTGTGAGAGAGGGAGAGACACTGCTGTGCAGTGCTGATCTGAACCAGTGAGGGAAGCGGGGGCTGATGTCAGGGGTGTTCCCCTCCCCCTGCCTCAGGACTGGGGTGTTCCCCTTCCCCTGCCTGAGGACTGGTTGGTTCCAGCAGCTGTCTGAGCTTAGACACAGTGTGCCAGCACACTCTCTCTTCCCCAACGCACACACTGGCTCTCCACACACACACACTTCAGTTGGGAAGCAGCTGGCAATCTAGTAGGCTGCCCATGGAACAATGGGACAGAGAAACCTGCATCATGTGATGCTGCACCGGCCCATGAGCCATTGGAAACCCCTCCCACAGCACCCTGCGGCCAGTTGCACAGTGCGATAGCTACCCACAGTGCACTGCTCTTTGGGGCGTTTACAGGGCTGCTGGCGTGGATGCGCTCTGGTGACACAAGCAGCATAGTGTGGACATGCAACAGCAGTTTAATTATAACGGTTTAACTAAAGTGGCATAACTCAGTAGTGTAGACATAGCCTGAGAGTGAGATGAGACAAGACCTAGCTCCCCTTGACACCAAGGATGCTCAGGTACTGAAACTAAAGAACCACAAGTTCCTCCGTAGTTGACAGGATTTGAACCTGCACAGGGAGATCCCAATGGATTTCAAGTCCATCAGCTTAACCACTCAGCCACAACTACTTGACTGACGCAGGTATCTCATGCCACATCTACTTCTGTTCTCATTGAGTGATCATTTCCCATTGTTTGCTCACACCAGCTTCCACAACAGACGCACTGCTGTGCAGTTGTGTAAGTGTGTCCGTGACTGAACAGCAAGAATTTCTGCTCCTTTCCCTTCTGGCTGGAGCATGATGAGAGTGTGTTTGTGGTTAATGAGGTTGCTGTAGATTGTTGTCCATTTCCCTCATTCCAGCTGCGAGATCACATCAGGTTTGAAAACTGGAAACCCTGCTCAAGGCAAAGAAAACAAGGGAGGTCAGTGTAATTTGTGGGATACTTGTCACAAGGAATATTCCATGGTTTTAACCCCTGCTCATTTTTAAGTAGTAATATCCCAAGGCCATCTTCCTTGACTTAAAGTGGCAGGAGAGTTGTTATTATTATAAATCATATTCATTACCTTTGTGCCTAAGGACCAAGTAAGAAGTGGGTCCCCATTGTGCTAGGCAAGGTACAAACCCAGAATAGTAGAAGGCCCATGCCCTGAAGAATTTACAATCTAAATAGACAAGACAGACACAGAATGGGGGAAGGGGTAGAACCCACCAGCAGAGTGAACTATGTGAAGGCAGAGTGACAGATCTGATGAACACAGGCATATCTCTTGAAACTATTGTATTTAATGTTATGACTAGGGCCAGTGTTTTCTGGAAATTGCCGCTTTTACTGCATTTATTTCTGGAATTACTCTTCATTTCTGGAATCACCCTTCATATCTGGAATTGCTGAACAGAGGGTGGGTGGGGCATGTAGGGTCACAACCCCCCAGATGTCTGCCCAGAGACACCTGACTCATCCCCAGGGTGTGGGGCGGAGGTGATGTGTGGCCAGGGCACACATGGTCACGCCCCACTCCCCCCCCCCGCCCCAGATTTCTGCCTGGGGACACCTGACTCCACCCCAGGGCACAGGGCAGAGGCTGGGGACTGGCTGCAGTTGAGACTTGCTGCTAATTTCTTCCCTCCTCATGCAAGTCTGGGTTCATCAAAACCACTGTGCAGCTTCCCCTGGGCAGGTAGGGGAACCCTGCCCAGGGGAACCTTGAAAGGGGGACGCCAGGCTCCCACCTCATGCTGCAGAGCAGACGGCGCTCGCAGCTGCTCTCGGCTGCGTCCACAGCCCCTCTCCCCTGCTCATCTCCCCTGCGCACAGCGGGTTCATTCCCCGTCCCCCCAGCACACAGCCGGCTCTAGGCTCTCAATGCCCAGTGTCTGGGCCCCACCTCCCCCACACGGGTGGCTCCTGTCCCCTCCCCCCAATGCACTTTCAGGCTGTAAAGGATTATATATTGCTCATGTTTGTCAATTACTCTGTTTTCATTGCCAGCAAACACTGGCCCTAGTTCTGACTGTTATCTGTATATCTGAGCCAGCCCTTGAGAGCATGAATACTCCACAGACTATGATGCTGAGATGGGCCAGATTACACTGGGGAGGGTTGAGGGATGGGTTTCCTGTGCAATCTGGTGTCACTAAGGGGTGATGAATGCCAGATCTCAAGGCTGGTTATGCAGATCTCCAGCTTTTGAAGCTTTGCCCCACGCAGAAAGGGGCAGTGACTGATTTCACCTCTTTCAGGAGACTGAAGAAGACAGACTTTTTGGGGAGAAACAGCGGAGTTTGAATTGACTTAGAGGGGTCTTTTGGGGCTACAAACTGACATGACCTGTAATCTAAAAGAGGGAAGGTTTTAAGGAAGGTTTTAATACACTTTGGAACTGATCAGGGATTCCCAAGCGGACTGATGAGGGGACGATGGTAAATACGCATTTAGATGCTTTTCTTGTTTTGTATCTTTTCCCCATAAGGCCCATGGACACTGTCATGGATCCATAGGATCTGTGCAATGCCTTGTCTTTTAACCCGTCCTTGGGAGGTGCCCCTTGAGTGCACTAGACCCCCAAGGGGTCTCGCTCTTCCACAAGGATAGGCCTGAGACCGAGTCTCTGGCTTCAACACCCAAGACTGAGCCACTGGCTTCAACACTCCTATTTCAACCTGTGAGCAATGCCAGCAGGTCCAGCTGAGCGACACTCCTGTCCAGAGACTGTTCCTCATTCGATGCACCTCAGCAAGTTTGCGCTGTGACACTGGGCAGACTGTTAAACCACAGCAGGGTTTATTAGTCAACCGACACACGGCATTGGAAAGTCCTTCGATTAGCACAGAGAAGCAAAGACGACAATAGAGTCCATACTGGCCAATGCCCTTGAGCCATGCTGCTGTAGAAAACATTTTGTTTTCCTTTCACTGGGCCTGTCCATTTGTCTTCGGTCCGGTAGAGCTCCCTGCGCCTGTGAGCCCAGTAGGGGCCGAGGGGACGGGAATCCTTACCCAGCGAGGTCACGTTCTCATAGTTCTCCTGCATGACGTCTCTGTAGAGGGCTCTCTGAGCGGGGTCCAGCAAAGCCCCCTCTTCCCTGGTGAAATACACAGCCACCTCCTCGAAGGTCACCGGCCCCTGAAAGAGCAAGAGTCCAACACTCAGTACCTGCTGCCCCACTCACAGCCCCACCGTTCCTGGGGGAGAGGAGCCCATCAAAGGGAAGCTCTGGGTGGCTCACAGTCAGTAGTCCCACCCCCACCCCACTCAGAGCATCCAGAAAACACCAGGGGGAGGGGACGAAGAGAGAGCCCCTTGTCTCTCCCAGCAGATCCATCACACTCCTACTCGTGTGAGACTGATACGGGAGATGGAGGCCCGAGCAGAGTGCAGGGAGAGCTCGCTGGGAGAAAGCCCAACACTGTTCTCATTGTGAGGAGCTGGACAGGGCCAGCCTTGGTGGTGGGCGGACTAGGCGACGGTCTAGGGGGTGCCTCTAGCAGGGGTGTCCTGTCTCTCCTCTCCCCACTGCTCTGCAGTGAGTATATAGAGAGAATAATCATGTATTTGGTATCTAAGTAAACAGGATTGAAACACAAGGCCTGTAGGCTGAGACCTGCAAGAGTTTAGCTATTTGAGGCCTTGGAGCAAAGAAAAGCTGACATAAGTAAATGACTGAGGAATAACCCAATGCCCTAAGATTATGGGGAAAGAGGAATCAAGTGGTAACAGTGTGAAAAATTAGCCAGAAGATTAATTTTAAATTAAAAAATTCTGTAAAGGCACCTCTGTTTCCAAATGTGCGTCAATGTTAATGAGAGATGATCAGAACCACATTATAAAAAGGGGTGCCCAGAGTGGGAAAATTAAGCTCTCTATGGAATACTCCAGCAGGAATCATCCCTCTACTGATGATCAAGCCATGAGAGACTCATCAGACCCTACCACTATTGCTAAGGATGGGAGTAGAACTAGATTTGTAACTTTTGCATAGGGCTTTACAGAATTTCTCTATGCTTGGGGATTCAGAACTTTAATTGTAACTTTCATAAAACTTGTCAAACAGACTAGACCTTGTACGTGTGAATGTCCGTGTGGTCACTGCCCTTGGTCTGTGTGTGTTTCTGGACTATACATGTGAAGCGAGTAGCCGAGGTGACTTTCACTCTGTTAAGTTTGGAACTGTAGCCAGCAGAGGCGGACCCAGGGCGGTGTAACACCACATTACAACATGCACTTTAAATAAAAGAAAAGGCTGCACAGTACAGCACAGACCAGGCCACCCTTACCTCTGCGCTGCTGCTGGCGGTGGCTTTGCCTTCAGAGCTGGGCACTTGGTCGGCAGCCACTGCTATCAGGCCGCCCTGCCAGGGCTTAATCTGTGCTGGGGCTCAGCTCCGGCCGCTCTTTAATACAAAGTAAGCACCGGAGGGAGGCATCAGGGCCTGGAGGGGATGGTGGGGAGCTCATGAGGGCCAGGGGTGATGGGGGGGGCACCAAAATATAAGTTTGCCCAGGGTGCCATTTTCTCCAAGGCCAGCCCTGGAGCTGGATATGGGGGGAGGGGCATATCCCCTAAGGCAGGAGTCCCTGGACCTCTGGGGAGCTGTAAGCAGTGTGACGGGTTGGGGCCACAGAGACCTGCTTGGTGCTGCCACCTGGTGTGCCAAGGCTACTTCTGCCCCTGCTTCCAGGCCTTTTCCAGCTTGGGACTCCCGAATCCTGTCTGTTTTGAGCCAGATTCCACTGATCTGCTGCAAACCCAGACCCACGTCCGAACCAAGTCCACTCACCACTGTAAGGCCCCTGGAAGCGCTCTTGCCTTTGACACCCAGCTTCTCAACTCCAAGGAGGTTCAACCCCTTAATAAATCCGTTTTACCCTGTATAAAACTTATACAGGGTAAACTCATAAATAGTTCGCCTTCTATTGCAAAGATGGAAAGGTATGCACCACTGATCGCTGTCCCAAGGCACTAACTCGTACTCAAGGAAACTTAATAAGTAAAAAGTGATTTTAATAAGTACAGAAAATAGGATTAAAGTGATTCTCAAGTAGTGACAGACAGAACAAAGCAAGTTACTTAGTAAAATAAAATAAAACACGCACGTCTATGTCTATTCAAAGTTAACACAGATAAAAGCCTCACCAGATTCGGATATTTTCCTTTTTACAGGCTGTAGAATCAGCCTGGGCCCAGCTGAGTCCAGCAGACTCTCACCCCCGTAATGTCTTTGTCCTTTGTTCAGTTTCTTTCAGGTCTCCTTGGGGGGTGGAGAGTTTCTTCCTTTAGCCAGCTGAAGACAAAATGGAAGGGTCTTGCAAGGGCTTTTATAGCCTCTCTTCCTCTCCCTGCGTAGGATCCAGTTGCCCTGGAGTTTTGGGATCACATGGGCAAGTCACCTGCCCATGCGCCCTAACCAGTCTAACCAGTTGCATTCCAGACCTGGCCCCAATGTGGATTGGGGTCTGCAAAGTCTTTTGTCTGTCAAGTGCTCGCATTTAACAGGCATTCTTTGCTCCAAAGATGATCCCATGCACTTACAAAGGCTATGTACAAAACCAGCAAATATAAAACCAATCTTCATAACTCCAACTACAACAATGATACATGCATACAAACAGGAGGAGTAAATTCAGTAGGTCATAACTTTCACAGAGATATGTTACATGGCACATGTAGCATAAAACATATTTTAGTTACATATATACATTTATAAGCATCTCCCCATAAAGTTTTATGGGGAACACCGTCACAAGCAGGTTTCAGGGGGTCCTCCAAGCAGGGCCAGTGTTAGACTCGCTTGGGCCTGAGGCAGAAAGATGAAACCTCCCTGCATGGGGCTGAAGGCTGGGTCCTGAGCCCTGCCCCCAGGGGCTGAAGCCAAACTATGAGCAATTAGCTTTGCGGGGGGGCCCATGTCACATGGGGCCCCAGGCACTTGCCCTGGTTACCACCCCCTAATGCCAGCCCTGGCTTTTATATGCAGAGAAACATGCCGATGCAGGGCCGTGGGGGGATTATAGCGTGTTGAGGGGGCTCAGACAGAAAAAGCTTAAGAACCCTCCCTAAGCCTCATTGGTGGGTGCCCCCCTAGATCTAGATCTCAGAGCAGCCGCTGGTTACTCAGGTCAGGCTCCAGCCCTGGGATCTGCTCCATTTTCCCAGCCCCACCTAGGTGGGTTGTTTCCTGTTCCACAAATTAGGGCATTTCCACCTTCCAACCTCAGGGGTCCGTTGCTAGAATCTAGGCCACTTATTAAACATCTCCCAGCAGGTTTGCCCCACCCAGGCCTCCTCCCAGTCTCCATCCTGTGAATTTCCTGTCCCGCCCCAACTAGGGTGACCAGATGTCCCGATTTTATAGGGACAGTCCTGATTTTGGGGTCTTTTTCTTATATAGGCTCCTCTTACCCCCCCACCCCCATCCCAATTTTTCACATTTGTTGTCTGGTCACCCTAGTGTGCGTGTGTGTGTGCACTATTTGCATCCTTGTGCCACTTCCCTCTCAAATTTTTCACACTTGCTGTCTGGTCATCCTAGCTCCAGCCTCCAAACCAGACAGTGCAAACGTTCCCATCTCCGGTGTATTTGCTGTCCCTCTTCCTCCCGCAGGAACCCACCAGCAGCCCCTGATAATCCCTACCTGAACTGGCTCCTCTGCAGCCATTTCTCTCCCCTGTCCCATGGGAGGACGGGATGAACTGGAGCAAAACACGGACATTATTCTGCAGCCTGGCAGGGTGAGAAGGGCAGTTGTGGAGGTTTCAGAACAGGCTTTAATTCATTTCACAGCACGATTGCCCCAGGCTTTTTCCCTGCAGACAGACACCCTAGAGTCTGCCATGCTGAGAAAATGCTCGATCTCTTTATTACAGTGGAGACCTGGCCACTCCTGCCAGGCTAAACCCACAGAGACATTTTTAACCTCTTTTCTCCCTCCCCCCATTCTGTAACAAAGCATCTGAACACAATGCTAGAAAAAAGCAGAGCCAAAGTATTTACTGTGGGGGATTCCCTTGGACACTGACCCCACGGCAGCCACACCCCAGTAGGAGGGATATGGAGTCAGGAACTGGGTTTTCCTCTGTTTGATCCTCATCTTTTTTACAGGAAAATGATTTTACCTAGGGTGCAGTAATACATCTGTCTGGGCAGATTAGAGATCTGGAAATCTCTCTCAAAACTCTTCTCTCCCATGGCTCCTTTCAGTCTCTCTTTCTCCTTTTCCCTGTCCCCTCTCCCTGCCCGTCTGGTAGGAAAGTCCCATTGCTGGGTTGTTTGCTTCCCCATGGCTGGATTTGCTCCTGCAATTGCTAATGGGACGAGAAATGAGGGGGGAGGGTCTGTTTGAGTAGAGTCATTTTAAGGCCAGACCCCAGTATTTTCCCCTCATTTCTTCCAGTTACCTGGAATCTCTGGCTCAGAATTTAGTATTAACAGGGCTCAGGGCTGCCCTAGGGGGCTGGTGCCAGCTGGAGAAAGTCATCACGTGGGTTGGGCAGAGAAGACGGTTTAATTAAGGTCACTTCCCAGCACAGACCCCGCTGGGGGAGCAGCAGCTGCTAAGCCTGGTCGGCCAGATCACGATGGAGGCTGCAGCGTCTGACCCAGGAAGCTGAACCCCAATATCCTGAGCAGAGAGGGACAGGGCGTTGGAGCAGCCTTCCCCCCTTGAGCTCTCTGGGGGGAGCAGCTAATGAGAGCCCCTCCTCACAGGGGGAATTGCTGATCTCATTTGCCCCACTGTCCATCTGGAGTCACTCCTCGTCTGTCCAGGCAGTGACTCTGGATTAACAGTGGTGTCCGTGACACCAGGTTTCAGGAAGAACGAGTCCAGAGCGCTGTGGGAGAGACCGTTGTGGGGCAGCGCGAACCCCCTTCCCCCCTCCCGCACCCCCACATCTAGGACAAGGACTCGGGGGATGAATTTTCCCAATGGAACCGGACGTTTCCGCAGTTTTCCAGAGGGGAGAAAAGCAGAATCGGTGATGTCACATTCCCAGCCCCCAGCCAGGGGCCCCCGACCCCCCTCAGAGCCCAGCCCCCAGCCAGGGGCCCCCGACCCCCCCCCCAGAGCCCAGACCTCCAGCCAGGGACCCCAGACCACCCCCCTCAGAGCCCAGCCAGGGGCCCCAGACCCCCCCAGAGCCCAGACCACCAGCCAGAGCCCCAGAGTCCCTGGCCAGTGACCCCAGAGTCCCCCCGACCCCCCCCCCCCAGTGAGAGCCGACCATGGGGGGAGGGGGAGACAATGGGGCGCGGTGGGGGAGGGGCGCAGAGACCTGCTCAGGGGGGGAGGGGGGTCACCCTGGGTGCGGCTCGTGGGTCTCTGGGGAGAAAGGGGGCGGGGCAGGGGGACCCCAGGGCCGGGGGCAGCGGTAAATCCGAGGGGGTCTCAGCCCCCCCCCTCGGGGGTCACCTGCTCCTCTCCCCCCGCCCCGATCTGCGCATGCCCAGAGCCGGGAGACACAAAACCCTTCAACGTCACTTCCGGTCCCTTCAGGAGCGCCAGGAACTACATCTCCCAGCCTGCCCCGGGAGCCGCTTCCGCCCTCTTCAGCCCAGCTCAGGGAGAGTTTTAAGCAGCTGTTACTGGGCATGCTCAGTGCGAGCCCCAGAGAGCTGGGAGTTCAAAGCCCAGAGCCTGGGGGCGGGGCTGCTCCTGGGGGCGGGGCTCTGGTACAGCCCCGGGGCGGGGCAGCGCCTGGGGGCGGGGCTCTGGCTCAGAGCGGGTCGGGGCAGCTCCTGGGGCGGGGCTCTGGCACAGGCCGGGGGCCGGGCAGCTCCTTGGGGCGGGGCTCTGGCACAGGCCGGGGCCGGGCAGCTTCTGGGGGCGGGGCTCTGCCCAGTTGGGATCCGGGGATGGGGCTGCTCCTGGGGGCGGGGCTCTGGCACAGCTCGGGGGCGGGGCAGCGCCTGGGGGCGGGGCTCTGGCACAGCTCGGGGGCGGGGCAGCGCCTGGGGGCGGGGCTCTGGCTCCATTGGGAGCCGGGGGCGGGGCTGAGCCACGGCTCCCGGGGGGGTCCCGTGTTTGCCGGCAGCGCTGGAGTCGCTGGGGCGATCGCGGAGCTGCTGGGCTCAGCTGCAGCCGGGCTCGGCCCCGGCCCCGCCGGGACCCGGGTGGGGACAGAGCCTGGGGGCGGGGCTCGGGCCCCATTGGGAGCCGGGGGCGGGGCAGCTCCTGGGGGCGGGGCTCTGGCACAGCCCCGGGGCGGGGCAGCGCCTGGGGGCGGGGCTCTGGCACAGCTCGGGGGCGGGGAAGCGCCTGGGGGCGGGGCTCTGGCTCCATTGGGAGCCGGGGGCGGGGCTGAGCCACGGCTCCCGGGGGGGTCCCGTGTTTGCCGGCAGCGCTGGAGTCGCTGGGGCGATCGCGGAGCTGCTGGGCTCAGCTGCAGCCGGGCTCGGCCCCGGCCCCGCCGGGACCCGGGTGGGGACAGAGCCTGGGGCCGGGGGGTTCCCCTGTGTGGGGCCGGGGGCGGCGGGGGGACGAGCCGGAGCTGCGGGCGGGGGAAGGACAGTGGGACACGTGGGGGGTGGAGCGTCCCCTGGGAGCCAGGAAAGTCCGGGGGAGAAGAAAGTGTGTGTGTGTGTGTGTGTGTTACTGTGTGTGTGTGTGTTACTGTGTGTGTGTGTGTGTCCCTGTGTGTGTGTGTGTTACTGTGTGTGTGTCAGTGTGTGTGAGTCGGTGTGTGTGTGTCATTGTGTATCTGTCAGTGTGTGTGTCATTGTGTGTGTGTTACTGTGTGTGTGTCAGTGTGTGTGTGTTACTGTGTGTGTGAGTTACTGTGTGTGTGTCAGTGTGTGTGTGTTACTGTGTGTGTGTCAGTGTGTGTATGTGTCCGTGTGTGTGAGTCGGTGCGTGTGTGTCATTCTGTATCTGTCAGTGTGTGTGTCATAGTGTGTGGCCACGTAGGGTAACGCACACAGCATTTCTCTCAGAGAGCAACAGTGACACACAAGGCCTGAGAGAGACGCTGTGTGCATTACCCCACATGGCCACCCGGTGTCACTGTTGCTCTCTGAGAGAGACGCTGTGTGCATTACCCCACATGGCCACCCGGTGTCACTGTTGCTCTCTGAGAGAGACGCTGTGTGCATTACCCCACATGGCCACCCGGTGTCACTGTTGCTCTCTGAGAGAGACGCTGTGTGCATTACGCCACGTGGCCACCCGGTGTCACTGTTGCTCTCTGAGAGAGACGCTGTGTGCATTACCCCACGTGGCCACCCGGTGTCACTGTTGCTCTCTGAGAGAGATGCTGTGTGCATTACCCCACGTGGCCACCCGGTGTCACTGTTGCTCTCTGAGAGACGCTGTGTGCATTACCCCACGTGGCCACCCGGTGTCACTGTTGCTCTCTGAGTGACGCTGTGTGCGTTACCGCACGTGGCCACCCGGTGTCACTGTTGCTCTCTGAGAGAGACGCTGTGTGCATTACCCCACGTGGCCACCCGGGGTCACTGTTGCTCTCTGAGAGAGATGCTGTGTGCGTTACCCCACGTGGCCACCCGGTGTCACTGTTGCTGTCTGAGAGAGACGCTGTGTGCATTACCCCACGTGGCCACCCGGTGTCACTGTTGCTCTCTGAGAGAGATGCTGTGTGCATTACCCCACGTGGCCACCCGGTGTCACTGTTGCTCTCTGAGAGACGCTGTGTGTGTTACCCCACGTGGCCACCCGGTATCACTGTTGCTCTCTGAGAGGGGGCGTGGGAGTCCCAGGGGGGCTGTCATGGGTGGGGGTGCGGCTAGGGGCCAGGGCAGTCATGGGACACGGGGTTTGAATAGTTGGAGGGGTTCCAGGGGTGATTAGGAAGCGGGGGGGTCTCTGGAGGGGGCGGTCAGGGAACAAGGTACGGGGGGGTTGGATGGGTCAAGGGTTCAGGGCGGGGGGTTGTCAGGGGCGGGGATGTGGAGAGGGGTCGGGGCAGTCAGGGGACAGGGTCCTAGGGAGGCACTTACAGTGGGGGGGTTTCAGGAGGGGGCAGTCAGGGGACAAGGAGCAGGGAGGTTTAGATAGGGGGTGGGGTCCTGGGGGGCAGTTAGGGGCAGGGTCCCAGGAGGGAGCAGTCAGGGGACAATGAGCACGGAGGGTTGGGGGTTTTGAGGGGGGGAGGGAGTGGATGGGGGCGGGGCTAGGGCAGGTCTCCCTGGGTGCATACTCTAGTGAAATGTGCTGCGCACGCCTATGCTTGGTGAGTTTCTCTTCTGCACCAAACTTACTCTTTCCGTATGTGAGCCCGGCGAGCTCAGTTGGTCGAGCGTCAGTCTGTTAATCTGAGGGTCCAGCGTTCCCGTCCCTGGTCAAGTGTAGGGAAGATCATTTCCCCCTGCGGTGTCCCCTGAGAGCGTCAGGAGTCAGCTCTTCAGTCCCCTCCTTGACGTTACTCTTTTCTTTTCAGGACTTGGGCTTTCCTAGGAAGGGCCATTTACTGCCTGGGACGTCCTCACACGCCCACTGGCCTCCCAGTCTGGAGGAAGAAAGGCTTCTGGGTCTACAGCAAACCGCTGCGAGCCGACTTGTTGAGCAAATACAGGGCTGGCCAGAGAGGCCAGAGAGGCCTTGAGCAAGGAAGGCAAATTATTGTCCGCCCAGGCTCTTCTACACTGGAAGTCAGAAGAGCGCAGGGTGCTTTCCACTGGTCCCATGGTGTAAGGGCAGCACTCAGGGCTCTGAACCCTGCAATCCCAGTTCAAGTCTTGGTGAGACCTTGGGGCAGCTATTTTGCCACCTAACACTACTGGGTCTACAGCAAACCCACAAGGCTCCAAGAGGTGACTGGCCGAGATCCTGCAGTTTCCCCTGGCTGATGCTAAGGCGCTTTCTCAGCTCATTTCCCCACCCTCTGTCCTGCAGGGTTGGGGTTATCCTAAGGACAGGCCAGTGGCAGATTGAGAAGTGCCTTGCTGGACAGCTAGGGAAAAGGAAACCATCATGTTCCTGCCTGCTGTCGAACCAGGGGCCTTTTGCGTGTGAGGCAAACGTGATAACCACTCTGCAACTCTGCAAGAGGACTCTGCCCCTTCCCTTCAAACTCCATCCACTTGGCTGGCGCTCGCCCTGGCACACACCGCTGGGCGACCCTGGAGAAAGTGGTGGCAGCTCTTCGGTGGGTCGGCTGGTAGAGCAAAGAACTGGAGCCGGCTCCCAGGAAGTCATCCTTACCTCACCCTTGTGACTCCAGCTTGAAGGAGAGCTTCTTTCCTTCCCCTTGCTGAGAAAGAGCAAGGGAAGAACAAAAGCCCACATCCATAGGGGGGCAGAGGCTTCAGGAGCCCACAGCGTTTGCCCATCTGGGGCATTGTGGCTGAGATCTCTGCCGGCCAGCGCCAGCGCTCGCAAGGCGCTAGTGTGGATGCTGGCGGCTGGGTGCTGGGTGCTGGGGGCAGAGACCCAGCAGAGTGGCGCAGCGGCAGCGTGCTGGGCCCATAACCCAGAGGTTGATGGATCGAAACCATCCTCTGCTAGGCAGGTGCTTGTTTCTTTCTGCTCTGGGCCTGCAAGCGAGGGGGCGACCAGCAGAGTGCCAGGAGCCGAGGCCGTGAGGCAGGAGGTGGCTGAGGTGTGGGACTGCCAGGGAGCTCCCCGGCCCCTCTGGCTGCCTGGGCTGAAGGCGAGAGCCAGGCCTGTGCGTGAGGTCTGAGTGCCGGTGGCTCCCCCACTCCTCGGGAGGGTCTGTCCCAAGGCAGCGGCCCAGCCCCCCTCCAAGGGGGTTGCGTCCCACCAGCATTTCTTGCCCCGTTGGGGGAGGTTCAGCCTCCCCGAGCCCCTTGTAGCCGCCGCCCACGCGCAGTGTCACTGGTAGATACGGGCAGAGGAGACTCGGGGGCCTGGGCTGGGAAATCCCTGGGTGAAACTGGCTGCCTGAGCCCAGCCCCTCTGCACTCAGGGGAGCGGTGAGAGGGGGAGGGGCTCAGGGAGTAAATCCTCAGAAACCTCCCCCATGGGTTTGTAATGTCAGACCCCAGCGAACAAGTCCCTGCATGTGTGAGGGGAGGGGCTGTGAGGGGGGGGCGTCCATGGGGGTGTCAGTGTGAGGGGGAGGGTCCATGGGGGAGTCAGTGTGAGGGGGACGGGCTGTGAGGGGGAGGTTCCATGGGGGTGTCAGTGTGAAGGGGAGCGGCTGTGAGGGGGAGGGTCCATGGGGGTGTCAGTGTGAAGAGCAGGGGCTATGAGGGGAGGGCTATGGGGTGTCTATAAGGGGAGGGGCTGTGAGGGGGAGGAGCTGTGAGGGGGAGGGCTATGGAGTGTCTCTGTGAAGGGAGGGGCTGTGAGGGCGAGGGTCCATGGGGGAGTCAGTGTGAGGCGGAGGGGCTGTGAGGGGGAGGGTCCATGGGGGAGTCAGTGTGAGGGGGACGGGCTGTGAGGGGGAGGGTCCATGGGGGTGTCAGTGTGAAGGGGAGGGGCTGTGAGGGGGAGGGTCCATGGGGGTGTCAGTGTGAAGGGGAGGGGCTGTGAGGGGAGGGGCTGTGAGGGGGAGGGGCTGTGAGGGGGAGGGCTATGGAGTGTCTCTGTGAAGGGAGGGGCTGTAAGGGGGAGGGTCTATGGGGGAGTCAGTGTGAGGGGGAGGGGCTGTGAGGGGGAGGGTCCATGGGGGTGTCAGTATGAGGGGGAGGGTCCATGGGGGAGTCAGTGTGAGGGGGAGGGGCTGTGAGGGGGAGGGCTATGGAGTGTCTCTGTGAAGGGAGGGGCTGTGAGGGGGAGGGTCCATGGGGGAGTCAGTGTGAGGGGAGGGGCTGTGAGGGGGAGGGTCCATGGGGGTGTCAGTGTGAGGGGGAGGGGCTGTGAGCATCTGGTCATCTCCAGGCAGCAGGAGCTCCCTGACATGGGAGTTGAACCGCCCCCTCCCCCCAGGTGCTTTGGGGGGGCCTAGAGCCCAGCATGGAGCTGCTGTCCCTGCAGGGCCCCTGGGAGTCACAGAGGGGTGATGTGAGGTTACTGCCCCGTCTGTCCTGGGCTGGGGGACTGGAGCCCCCGGAACAGCCCTGTGGAGACTCAGCCCTGTGGGGGATTCACTGTGTGTGGAAAAGCCCATCTAGGAATGGGGATTCCCAGCTGCGTTACAGCGGCGTGACGGAGAGGAAAGAGTTAATGCTTTAGGACAGTCTGGGGGCGCTGGATGGGAAGGGGGGTGCCCATCTCTCCGGCTGCAGAACGACCAACCCCAAACGTTCAAAAACCCTGAGCCAGGCTCACCGAAAATCACGAGATGGGCTTTGAAATCATGAGATTGTGTAAAATTAATAGATTTGGGATCTTTTTATTTGCCTTCTGCTTGATGAACCTTTAGGGCGCAGCGGGGAGACAACGTCCTGTGTCTTTAAGAGCGAAGGCTGAAATCATCACGTCTCCACCTGACTCCAGGAGCTGGGGCTTCAAGGAAAACAACAATTCTCATCAGACTCAAGGCAAAATCAGGAGCGTTGGCAGCACCGAGTGGGACAGAGTCTTTATTCTCCGGGATCCCCTGGAGCCAGGTTCCCAGCCTTGTTCTTTCTGTGGCCCCCGCCCCACATGGTATAAAAACTCCACAGCCCACCCGTGCCACAACGACTGTCTAACGCCGGCCCTGCTGGCTGGTTTATTTTGGCAAATCCCCCCTGAAACCTGTTCACTGCCCACCCCCCCTCCTGGGGCTCTGGACCCCTGGCTGAGAACCACGGCCTGGGAGCTCTGTTTAGAAGGGGGGAGCAAAGCTGCTGCCTTTCCCCATGGCTGAACTCAGGCCCTTAGCGTGGGATATTCCTGCCCTGCCAGCGACCCCAGGAAAGCTCACTGAGCCGCTGCCTGGCCTCAGGGACAGTCTCAGCCAGCAGGGCCCCAGGGGGCAATGAAGCAGCTGGGTCAGGCTGGGAACCCTCATTCCCAGAGAAGTGCCCTGGCTCCCTGCTCAGCAGCTGAGAAGTCAATTCCCCCCACGCCCGATGAACCAGCCTGGAGCTCAGTGCAGCGCTGGGGGTTTCTCCTTTCACTCCACTGAAGGCTGCTATCAGAGCTCCCAAAACCAGTGCTCCAGATGAGGCTTGAACTCACAATCACTCCATGCATCACTACCCTATAAGTACTGTGCATTAACCCTTTGTGCCACTGGAAACCACCCTGGATAAATCACATTGACTAGATCTTGACCAACAATTCTGGACCTTGACACAACACAATGGCTCCCCCTAAGAATGGGGTTGTGTGACCTTCCTTATGTCCTGGCGCCCTCTTGTGGCCATTTCCTTTCCCTTCGATCGGTGAAAAGCTTTGGGATTTTGTGTACAAACTTTATTTCCTCAGGAGAGACCCAGGAGCGGGGGCTGCCTGCGTCTACCCAGCACCCACTAGCTTAGAAGGTGACCGACAAACACCCTTAAGACGAGGCAGCCATCAAAAAAATCATCTCCCTGCTTCCCTTGAGTGACAGCCTGAATCGTTCCTTGTCCGGGCAGAGCCCAAGGACTGGAATCAGCAGCAGCAACAAACCCTCAGTGCGTAGCAGGAACAACCCAAACTGTGCGTTCGAAGGAGCTGTCTCCTTCCTTCGGGGGTCACGTTTGCCATTAGGGTCACTGATTTTCATTTCCCTTCTCTGAGGGCAGAGATGGGGCTGGAGCCACCTCAGGCTGGGATGTGGAGCCCAGGTCCCCACCTGTCAGTCACTCTGGGGACCTGTCTCTGCTCACAGCTGACAGGCTGCCTCCAGCCTCCCCAGCCAGCTCCTGAGCGCTGTGGGGGTGAGTCATTTGTCAAGCATCAGTGGCACACAGGAGAGGCTCTTTTGCCAGGTGCATTGGTGGTGTAGTGCTGAGCAGAGCTGCCCTCCACGCAGTTGACCTGGGTTCGATTCCCAGCCAATGCAGGGCTGTGAGGTTTTCCTGGCTGGGAATTGGTTTAATTTCAGTCACGTTTTATCAGTTTATCAATGGAAGGAGAGAATTAATGTCCCAACTCCCAGCAGGTCATTAAACACCCAGTGGAGGAAGAAAGGGGCGGGACTATGCAGTGAGCTGTTGGATTCACCCTCGTGTTACAATGTTTGGTTGTTACTTCCCTCTCCCTGTTAGACTCAGAGCCTTTAAGGTCAGAAGGGACCAGCGTGAGATCTCCAGCACTTTACCTCGCTCCAGCTCTGCTCTTGTCTCTGGCCCCTGCCTCGCTCCAGTTGGGGACCAACCCTTCCCCCACACCATGCCCCGCTGTCAGGGTGGATAAAAATCAATGCATTTTTTTATTTAAATTGGCTTGTTGTGGAAAACAACCTATCTAAAGATCATTTGAATTAAGATATGTTATATCTCATTATGGAATAGGGATTATACATTCTAATTCTATAGTATGAGCCAGTATATTCATGTAATGTTTAAGAAAAGTTTTGTAAATGAGTTCTAATAGTTCATGGCTTAGAGACCCAATCTCATGGGGTTCCACATGCTTCTGTATAGATTATTTAGGTTAATCTTTCTATCTACCCAAAGGGACTCAGTGCTCAGTCTAGAAGATTCCATCAGAGATTCTTAGTTTTGCAGTTCTCAAACTGTGGATTTGTGTCTCCAGAAGTAACATGCTTGTTAACAGCAAAAATGTTTTTTTAAATAAATAACTAAATAATATATGGAAGTGAGAAATAACAGACCTCAACTCTATTTTCCCTCTGCAAATTTGTGTACACAGGGTCAATCCCTTACCTCTCTTTAAAAGTGAAAAGTTTCAAAAAGTTCAAGGAATAGAAGATTGTTGGGGGCAGAATAGATCTGGACAAGGAGAAGAAGTCTGGAAATAAATGTGAGAAGCGAGGGACATATGCTTTTTTGTTAAACTATTATGTTTGCTGTTGAAGAAAAAAATCCAGAATACTTAACATTGTTGTTTTAGTTAAATAAAACAATTGAAATGTCCCTCTGGTGATGTTCTCCTCCTAATACAGCCTGGCTAGTAAGTGCTCCAAATATTAATGATTAACCTGTTGAATTGGAGATAGTTCACCTCTCACTGACTTCATAAATATCTGCTTCAATTATCTTTGCTAAATGAAATAACCAACCAATCATTCGTTTTCTGATATAGCCCACAAAAGCAAAACTCCCAAATCCCTCCTCACGTGGGGAGCCAGGAATTCTGCAGATCATCCATTTCCAGGACTGGTTAGATAGTCCTAGGTCAACAGACAAACTCTTCTGTCAATGTAGCTACTACAGCGATGGGAAAACCCTCCGATTACTGTAGCTACTGTCTACTCCAAAGTGCTACAGCAGCATCCCAGCAGTGTTTTAAGTGTAGACAGCCTGAGAGTGAGACCGGATCTGGCTCCAGCTGGCACTGTGGATGCTCAAGTACTAAGACAACAGCAATAACAACACACTAGTGCTTCCGTAGTCAGCAGGATTTGAACCTGTGCAGGGAAACCCCAATGGATTTCTAGTCCATCGCCTTAACCACTCGGCCACAACTACTTGATGGACAGTGACTTCACTCCACCATTATTCTGTTCTCACTGAATTATCACTTCAAATGGTTTGCTCAGACCAGCTTCCCCAGCATACTCACAGCTGTGCATTAGCGTAAGTGTGTCCATTTCGCTTCCGGCTGGAGCGCGATTAGAGTGTGTTTGTGTTAACGACATTGCTGTAGATTGTTGTTCATTCCCCACTCTGACAATTCAGACAGTCCCTTTCCTATTCACATCTTCAGTATGTTAGTCCAAGAGCAGAGGGCAGCAGGGCCGGCACAAGTACTAGGCGACCTAGTCTGCACATTGAGTGGATGTTTTCAGAGAACTATCCACAGTGACTCCAAGTTCTCTTTCTTGAGTGGTGACAGCTAATTTAGACCCCATCATTGTATATGTAGAGTTGGGATTATGCTTTCCAAGGTGCATTACTTTGCATTTATCAATATTACATTTCATCTGACACTTTGTTGCCCAGTCACCCACTTTTAAGAGATCCTTTTGTAGCTCTTCACAGTCTGCCTGGGTCTTAACTGTCTTTAGTACTTTTGTATCATCTGCTAATTTTGCCACCTCACTGTTTACCCCTTTTCCAGATCATTGATGAATATGTTGAGTAGGACTGGTCCCAGAACAGAGCCTTGGTGGACACCACTATTTACCTCTCTCCATTCTGGAAACTGACCATTTATTCCTACCCTTTGTATCCTATCTTTTAACCAGTTACCAATCCATGAGAGCACCTTCCCTCTTACCCCGTGCCAGTTTACTTTGCGTAAGAGCCTTTGGTGAGGGACCTTGTGAACAGGGGCGCCGACTCCATGGGTGCTCCGGTGCTGGAGCACCCACGGAGAAAAATTGGTGGGTGCTCCGCACCCACTGGCAACTCCCCGCCCGCCCCGGACCCGCAGCAAACTTACCGGGCACCGGGAGATGTTGCGGGGGCCCGCCCCCGACACTGGGCAACGTTGCATCGCGTCAGGGGCGGGGCCCCACCCCGCCCCCGACGCCGAGTGACAGCACCCACGGGCGGGGCCGGAAGTCAGCCCCTGTGCTTGTGAAAGGTTTTTTGATAATCTAAGTACACTATATCCACTGGATCCCCTTGGTCCACATGCTTTTTGATCCCCTCAAAGAATTCTAGCCGATTGGTGAGGAATGATTTCCCTTTACTAAAACCATGTCGACTCTTCCTCAATACATTATGTTCATCTCTGTGTCTGACAATATTCTTCTTTATTATAGTTTCAACCAGTTTGCCCAGTTCTGTTCCACCAGTGCTGCTGAGACCGAACACGACGGCTTTCCACGTCTTGTGGGGACATAGGCTGTCCCCACCGAGCCAGGAGAAGTGCGGCTTTTCTGGCAGTAGTGGAAGGGGGGTTGGGCACGCTGGGCTTTGAAGCCTTTTACGGCTCTCCTGTTTTGTTTCCACTTTTCAGCAGGGGGCTGAGCCTGAGGGCAGGGCAGGCCAGAGGGGAATGGGGGGCAGCCATAAAGAACGCAGCCGACTCCTCGGATGCTGGGACACACGGCAACTAATCAATGCCATTGTATTGTATCACCGTTGGCAAAGCCGCTGTCAGGAGCATCTTCAGCCGTGGAGGCAGTTCCCCGCAGCAGTGGCTAGCCGGGTTTCTGTGGCCGTTATGCATCTGGCTGTAGTGGAAAACAGCCACGAGTCACCAGCAGAGCGGAGCCGGGCGTGGGCTGGGCTGTGGAACCGGGATGGGCCTCGATTCCGTCCTGCTGGTCTCTGGCTAAGGGCAGGCAAAGGGTGTTACTGGGGAAATGGGAGCGGTTGTGTTTCATGTTCAGGCTTTGGTATCGGTTCCTCCAGGTTTCTCATAAGCACACAGGGACGTTAGCGGACGCTCTCAATGCAGGATTGGCCCAGATACCATAATGTGATGGGGAGGGCATTTTCCTTTTGTTTTTTGGGGGTTTTTTTGTGTGTATTTCCAGTGGCATTTCTGTCTGTGGTTTCATTTTTCTTTGGAGAACGGTGTTTTCTCCTGGATCCAAAATTTAACTAGAAAAAGAAGAAGGCCTCAGGGTGCCAGATGGAGGAGCAGGCTGGGGCTAGGGCTGCTAAGAGAGCCAGAGTAGCAGGTTTTCTGTATTGTTTCCTGCCCTCTTTTTCTTGACTAGTTTCTCTTCTGCACCAAACTTGCTATTTCCTCATGTGAGGCTGGCTAGCTCAGTTGGTTAAACATCTGACTTTTAATCTGAGGGTTCAAGTCCCTGGTAAAGTGTAGGGGGATCATTTCCTCCTGTGGTCTACTTCAAGAAGCAGCTTTTCAGTACTCTCCTTGACGTTCTCTTTCTTTTGTTTTCAGGACTTGAGCTTTCCTAGGAAGGGCCATTTACTGCCTGGGACTGAAGAGGCAACTTCCTCACACGCCCACTGGCCTCACAGTTGGGAGGAAGAAAGGCTTCTGGGTGCCGACTTGTTGAGCAAATACAGGGCTGGCCAGAGAGGCCTTGAGCAAGGGAGGCAAAAAATTGTCCGCCCAGGCGCTTCTACACCACAAGTGTGAAGAACACAAGGCTATTATCACCCCCGGTCCCATGGTGTAAGGGCAGCACTCAGGGCTCTGAATCCTGCAAGCCGAGTTCAAGTCTCGGTGGGACCTTGGGGCAGCTCTTTCGCCACCTAACACTCCTGGGTGTTCCAAGGCTTCGTCTTGCTCTCTCCAACGTCGTGGGAGCCTGTCTTTTGCCGGCTCGCTGTTGTGACTTGAGCGCCGGAGGGGACGTTTGATCCAGACGTCTGGCCATGCCTGGAGTCCTGTAGGTAGGGGTGCGAGCTCCATTTCCTTTGAGTCCTGAAGCTGGGCTGCAGCCTGGCCTAGGAGGCTGCTCTATTGGTTGACCTACTGCCCAACCTTCTGCTGATGAACCTCAGCCCCCACCCGCGCAGGGTTTGATGCATCACTTAAATGCCAGGACGCTGAGGGATTTCAGCTCCCTTTGTCCAGATGGAACCTTCACCCCACTCCCAGCCAGATTCTTGTCCATGGGATCACTGTAGCGGCCTAAAAGCAACTTCAGGGACACAGACCCTGCTCTGAGGGTCAATCCTGCTGTCCTGGAGGTTGCTGGTTCTTTGGGGTCACTTTGCAGCAGAGGCAGATTCTATGTGTGGGGAGAGAGAGTCATGCCCTGGACTCAGGGTGCAGAGATACACTCAGCCTCTCACCTGCATTGGGGGGGTGCTGCCACCCCCTGCTGGAAGGTCATGGTGGTGGTGGGGCGCTGTGAGCAGCTCAACTCCTGACCCTGGTGGCAGAAGTGGGGTGGGGAGCTCCAGGTGTTTCTAGGATCTACTATTTCCACTGGCGTGTAAAGTCCAGTTTTCCCCGGCACATTCACTGCAGTGCAATTGGGTCCCTGTTTCTATGGCTGAACAGCAAAGAATCGCTCCCGGTTTCCCGTCTATCTGCAGCGTGATTAGCCTGTGTCGGTGGTTAATGAGGTGGATCTAACTGTAGATTGTTATTCATTCCCCACCTTGACAGTTCACACAGTCCCTTTCCCATGCAGATCTCCAGCACCGCAGTTTTCCCGGTAGCACCAGTTGGGTTTTCCCCGAGGCCCTGAGATTTTCAGGGTCCTTTTTTCCCTTCACCTGGAGTGAACTCAGCTTTTCCCCCGTCCCAGACAGTCCATGAAATAACAACAGCAGCGCTAAAGCAAAGGGGAGGGAACATCTCACTGGCAGGGCTGGATGGGCCCAGGGCCCCCTGCTTGTCCGTTGGTTCCATTGCAGGGAATTTGACCCCCTGCTTTGCACAAGGGACAGAGACAGATCTTGCTGTTCCTGTGTCTGTGCAAAGAAAATTGTGCTTCTGTCTGAAAGAGAGGCGGGAAATGGCCCTGTCATAAATATAAAGGGAAAGGGGAGAGGGCCTGATGCAGATAAAATCCTCTTACCAGTAAAGGGTTAAGAAATGCAGGTAGCCAGTCATCTTTTCATCAAATCCTCTCTTGTCTAAAGTAAGTTTAGATAGCATAGCGAGTAGATTTCTGTTTATTTTTGCTTGGTACGTTTCCTGTGTGAGAGGGAGGGGTTATTCCTTTTTCTTTTTCTGTAACGTTATGGCTTTGTCCAGAGGGGGGGGGATCCCTATGAGTTTGGAAATTGAGTACCCTGTAATTAGTTACCATCCTGATTTTACCTTCTTTGTTTTAATAAAATCCTTCTTTTAAGAAGCTGACTGTTTTCTATGGTGTTAAAACCCAGGGGGTGGGTTTTTAGATCACTGTGTAACCAATTGGTTGGGAGATTGTTCTCAAGCTTCCCAGGAAAGGGGGTGTACGGCTTGAGGGGGTATTTTGGGGGGGAGGGAAGTTCAAGTGATTCCTTTCCTGGATTCCTGTTAGACACTTGATGGTGGCAGCGAAAGAAGCATTTCTCAGGGTGCAGGGACCTTTGTACCTTGGGGGTTTTAACCTAAGCTGGTAAAAATAAGCTTAGGGGCTCTGAATGCGGGTCCCCACATCTTTACCCTAGAGTTTAGAGTGGGGAGGGAACCCTGACATGGTGGTAGAGGTGGGATTTATTGAACCAGAGGTTTTTTTGAACCAGACACAGGGAGTTTAGAATTTTTTTTTCTTCTCTCTGGCTCTTCTCTGTATCTGCTTGGAGCAGGAGGTGGGAGGGGTTGAGCTGCTAGGAGCTAGAGTATCTACATATGAAAGCAGGTAGTTAACCCCTACAGGGAATACCCAAGCAAGTTTTTTTTTCTTTTCTAACTCTCTCTTGTTAAGACAGAATAAAACAGAAAGGCTAAGATGACTGCCAGTGAAGCAGCTATTAAACTTGAGATAGCTCGGCTACAAGCCGATGAGGAGGAGAAGAAACATGCAAGACTGCTACAACTTAATCAGAAATCTACTCGCTATGCTACCTAAACTTACTTTAGACAAGTGAGGATTTGATGAAAAGATGACTGGTTCCTTTTTACTCCAAGACCACTCCGTGTCTGACAAAAAGCCCCACACAAAGCTTTCCCCCTCCCCAGATTTGAAAGTATCTTGTCCCCTTATTGGTCAGATGCCAGCCAGGTCAGGTGTCAGTCTGGCTACCTGCATTTCTTAACCCTTTACTGGTAAGAAGATTTTATCTGTATCAGACTCTCTCCCCTTTCCCTTTATATTTATGACAGGTCCCATGGTGGGACAATATCCTGAGGATTAAGAGCAAAGGACTCAGGCTGAGAACCGATTTAACTCCACTCATCTGGGATTCAACAAATTGTCTTCCATGGAGAGACTGGGACCTTGTGACATTGCTCCAGACTCGGGGGGTTGGGCTGCTTTAACTCCTGGCTGGCCGCCGCCTCAGCCACCTTTTGCCCCATGGCCTAGGCTCTTGGCCCTCTGTTGACTTCTCCTTGCTGGATTGCCCAGAGCAAAAAGGAAGACGTGCAGGTCTAGCATACGATGGTTTTGATCCATCAGCCACTGGGTTTTGGGCCCAGCCCACTTCTGCTGCACCCCCCTGCTGGGTCTTCAGCCCCAGCTCCAGCGTCCGGCCTAGCGCCTTGTGAGCTCCAGCGCTGGCAGGGAGATGCGCCGGCTGCTCGGAGCAGCCTTGGTAACAGCAGTTTTGTTTCTGTGTGTCTCTGTGGCGCAATGGGTCAGCGCGTTCGGCTGTTAACCGAAAGGCTGGTGGTTCGAGCCCACCCAGGGACGGGAATAATCTGATCTTGCTTCTTAAGGGACTGTTTTGCTGCCTCAAAGATGCCTCCCAGCAGCTGGTTTGCCAGGGCCCCTGCCCAGCCCCCTGCACCGCTCCCTGCCCGTGCCAGAGCTCGCAAGGCACCAGCCTGGAGCCAGGGCCGCTGGGTGCTGCTTACGAAAAGCCAGCAGACGGACACAGGGGAACTGTGCTGTGCCCATAACACAGAGGTGGATTAATCAAACCCTCTTCTGCTCGCACCGGGCCTCCCGCTTCCTACCCTGGGCCTGCAAGCGAGGGGGCGGCTTGCACAGCGCCAAGAGTCTCACCTGTGAGGCAGGAGGCGGCTGACGCCCGCAGCCTGCTGGGGAGCTCCCAGAAGTGATTAAGGGACAGAGACTCCTAAGTGCCCAGAGTAACTAGGGTTTGGGGTTCACGAGGCCGGTAAGGGGGTCACTATGTCGGCCTTGTAACCCTGGGTGTCAGGTCGCTGTGCAGCTTTGATGTAGAGCTCTGATCCCAACAACCGACCAGCAGCCCACAGCCTCACCCTGGGTCTGCCCCACCTGGTTACTCCTCACAGGCTGACCTGACCCCGCTTCCAGCCCTGGATTCGCCCCCTAATCACCCTACTGCCACTCAGAGCCACAGCCGTGGGGGTGCTGACGGAGGGAGGGGTGACTCGGGGGTGGGGTTCTTCTCTAAAGATGGCTGCAGAAAGGTGGGGCTCAGCTCTGTCAGCGACCTGCCCAGTTGCCTCGCTGACAGGGGATGCCAACATTTCTGTAAGGCGCACTGGCAGCGGGGTGGATGTGGCTGCTGCCGCAGGCCTGGCTTTAACGCCTGGTGCTTCCTCACCTGCTTGGCTGTCTGGGGCCTTCGGTGCCGCCCTGCCGGCCGTCCCTCCCAGCTGTGGGAGAAGCGGGCTGGTGTCTCAAAGGGTTTTTTGGGGCTGTCGGTGAGGGGGAATCGCTGGCTGAGGATGGCTCCGTGGAAGAGCTGAGCTTTGCATGTCGTTCCGGCCTGTGGTCTCCTCTATCATGTGGCAGTGAGTTCCACAGCTCCAGGGGGAGCTCTGCCTCCGGTACAGAAAAGCCTCCCTGTCTGGGTGAGCTGGTGGGACGCGGCTGTCAGGACAGGTTGTGGTGGCAGGAGAAGGGACGAGCTCCCTGGTGGAGACGGTTTGGACAGCGGCTGGAGCCTGGCCCTGGGCTCTGTGAGAGGAGCTGGGGCAGGGAGCGGGTTCTGGGGTGACCTGTGGGGCAGAGCAGGGAGCGGGTGCTGGGGTGACCTGTGGGGCAGAGCATGGAGTGGGTGCTGGGGTGACCTGTGGGGCAGAGCAGGGAGCAGCGGCAGATTGAACCAGCTGGAGCTGCTCAGGGCGTGTCGGTCCATCCCCAGCTGCAGGAAGGAGCCGCAGATCTCCCAGAGAGGTGGGGGCAGGGCCGTCCTTAGCCATGGGCAGAACAGACGGGCACGTAGGGCACCGCTATGCCTGGGGCACCAGACACTCTGCCGGGAGCCGGGAGGGACGGGAAGCCGTGGGGCAGGTAAGAGCAGCGCTGGGTCCTAGAGAGAGCCCAATGCGCTGCCTGCAGCACAGTCTGGGGAGGGGATTGGCTGCTGGGGTCTCTGGGAAGGGGGGGGAGGAGCTCACCTGTGAGTGTGACTCTCCCCCGGCGTGAGGGGAGGCAGGCTGGGCGGCTCTGGCAGTGTCCTTTGTTGCCCCCCATAACGTCCATTCTTCTCCCCCCCCTACAGAGCACCCCCCTTTCCCCTCCCCCCCACGGAGCACCCCTCTCTCCCCCCTCCCCTCCGGCAGGGCTGGGTTGGGTGAGGTGCTGGGGGCGGGGGGCTGGCTGCGTGCTGAGGAAGTAAAAATGAAACTAAGTCACTTCCTCGGCAGCCAGCCCAAGCAACGGGCCGGCTGGAATTACCACCCCCAGCTGGCTGGGCTGGGGACAGGGTGACCAGAGAGCATGTGGGAAAAACCAGGACAAGGGGTTGGGTGGGGTGACCAGATGTCCCACTTGTATAGGGACAGTCACAATTTTGGGATCTATTTTTATATAGGCTCCTATTACCCCCCATCCCCATCCCGATTTTCCACCCTTGCTGTCTGGTCACCCTCGGTGGGGGGTAATTGCTGCCTATATAAGACAAAGCCCCAAATAGTGGAAGTGGCCCTAGAAAATCTGTGTCTGGCCAGCGGCAGGACATTAGCACTGCAGGGGAGGGGGTGGGTGAGGCAGTGACATCACAAAGGCCTTTTGCAGGACCTAAGCCTATTGGTCAAAGGTGGTGGGAGGCGGTGACCTCACAGAGAGATGCTGACATCAGCCAGGCCAGGCCAGGGGCGCAGGGCCAGGGAAACCTCGGAGACCCCCGTGGCTTTGCTTCAGCAAGTCTCCTTGTCGAGGTCTCTCTTGGAGGACTGAGAGAGTATTAGGGTTCACGGACGTGAGCGCCAGGAGGAACCTCTTTGGAGTTTTCTCCTTTGCTTTTACGGACTTTCCTAGAAAACAGACGTCCCTGGTGTCACGGAGTATAGGGGAGTCCGGCCCTGCACCCCTCTTCCCCGGATTCACTGGGAGTCTCAGCCAGCCAGTAGAACAGAAGGTTTATTAGAGATGCCAGGAACACAATCCAACCAGAGCTTGTCAGTACATCCAGGACCCCTCAGTCGGGTCCTTCCGGGGGGCAGGGAGCTTAGACCCCAGCTTGGGGCTCCCTGCATTTCGCCCCACAGCTCCAACCGGGGCAGGGAGGCCAGACCCTGTCTGCCTCTCTCGCCTCTTCTCCGGCCAGCTTCAAACTCAAACCCAAAAGCCAAACCCTCCAGCAGTCTCTCTCCCCTCCCCCGGGGCCCCTCCTCTAGCCTGTTACCATTCTCCCAGCCAAAGGTGTCACCTCCCAACCCCCGTCCTGGCTCATGTTACAGCCTCAGGTAAAGTCTCACATTTCCAATGCAGCCTTTCCCTCAGGTCAGATCCATCTCGCTCTCTACTCCATCACATCTCTCCCCCCTCCGACACCGAACTGAGCGGGGTCACTTTAGCTAGTGACCTGGGGAAGTTCGAACCCGGTCACACCAGGCCGTTACAGTTCGACGAGCTCCCTTAGGTCGGGTGGGCTGGATGGCACCCGCAGGCCGCATGTGGGAAGGTTTATGCGGCCCGTGCCCTCTTCCCATCCCAAAACCCCTGGGGTTCAAGCTGAGATCAGGTCTTTTCCCAGCGCTCCAGTCTGGAGGGCTGTAGTTCGGGCTCTCCTGGTTAAGAGCCTCCCTCTTGATCTGGTCCCCTCTCTGACCACGTGTCCGTGTCACCAGCCGCTCGGCATCGGCCCCTTTTCCTGGATGCAGCCACGTCGGGGCGAGGTGGTGAATATACACCGTAAAGCGCCACCCAAATAGATCCGGCTGCTGCTTCTTAAGGGCCTGCCCCATGGCCAGGCATTCCTTTTCTATGGCCTGACCGTTCTGCCTCCAGGGCAGCAGCTCCTTGCTCAGATACCCGATGGGGCGTCTCCCCCGCTTCGCATAGGCCTGCATCAGCACCACGCCCAGCCCTGTGTCTGATGCTTTGGTGAACACTGTACAGGGCTTGGCCCCATCTGGGTTTACTCGATCTATAGGGCCCTGGATTAGAGCCTCCTTCAGCGCACAGAGAGCCCTCTGGCCCTGCTCGGTCCAGACTGCCTCGTCTGGCTTCCTCTTCTTACCTAGCTCTGTGATGGGGGCAGCTAGGGAGCTAAAGGGGGGTACAAACCTCTGGTGGTACCCCGCCATCCCGCTAAAGGCCTGGCCCTGTTTCTTGGTCTGGGGAACAGGCCAATCTCTGATCGCCTCCGCCTTGGCCAGCCCTGGGCTGTTGAATGACTGGTTCACCTCTAAAGCCAGCCTGTCCTTGGCCTCTCTCTCCAGGTTCTGGGCTCTTTTCCCAGTTACTCTGAATGGGGGACACCTGATGGAAGGATGGGCTCCCATCTCAGGGGAGAGATCCATCAGGGGGTCTTCCCCATTCTCCTCCCAATTGTCCCTTACCGGTTCTAGGGGTCCCCTTACTCTCCTCCCATACCACAGCTTGAAAGGGAAGCCCCCTGGTGATTCTTGGGGCAGTTCCCTGGGCCATCGGTGGGGCAGGTACTTGTCCCAGTCCTGTGGATGCTGATTTATGCAAGTCTTCAGCATCAGCCTCATGGTCCCCTGAACTCTCTCCACCAGCCCATTGCACTGGGGATAATATGCTGAGGCCCAACTGTGCCGAACCCCACATTTCTCCCACAAGCACCGGAGCAGGGCCGGCATGAAGTTGGACCCTTGGTCTGTCAGGATTTCCTTGGGGAACCCCACTCGGCTGAAAATGGTCAGCAGCGCATCCACCACGGTGTCTGCTTCAATGGAGGATAAGGGCACCGCCTCGGGGTAGCGGGTGGCGAAATCTACCACCACCCGAATGTACTTCTTCCCCGACTGGGTTGCCCAGCTGAGGGGGCCCACCCTATTCATAGCCACCTTCTGGAAAGGTTCCTCTCTGATGGGCAGGGACCTCCAGGGATCTTCTTCCTTCCCCTGGGCCAGGTGTAATAACCGGTGGTGATACTTCTGGGGCCTCACCGGCTGCCTCCTGATTCCCCACAGTTCTACTTCCCCTTGGGAAGCCCATTCCCGGCACAGGAATCCCTTCTCCCACAGGGATCTGTCTCTGGAGTCTTCCCCAAGGGGGTTTGCAGCGCTGTGGCCAGCCAGTTCCCTTAGCTTCTCCAAAGCGGGATCCCTCTGCAGCTCACTGGCCAGGCCTGGGGTCACCGCCCCACTGAGCCCTGTCCCTGGTGGCTCCCTCCCTGCCGTGGAATCACTTCCCGGCAGCACCTCTGGACCAGGTAAGCCTGGTTGGCAGCCGTCCTGCCCTGCCTGTGTGTCCCCCCATTCAGCTGGGGTCTCTGCTTCCCCGGTGCTCAGCGCTGCCCTGGCTGTCCCTGTGGGGCCAGGCAGTGAGCTCGCTGCTTTGGTCACAGCATCAGAGACTGCCTGAGCCACCTCTCCATTGTGCAGGGGGGTGGGGAGCATCTCTCTGTCCCACCCCGCCCTAGGGGTCTGGTTACAGGCAGGCAGGTAACCGGGGCCTGGCAGCTCCTCCCCCCTGCCAGCCAGGTCATTTGCATTTTCACTGACCATTTCCCTCTTAGCCAATTGGTTTCCTGAGTTCAAATTCAAATCCTCGGCCGTTACAGGGCCTGGATCCTGTCCCAAAGATACACAGTCACCCCCCAACAGCACCTCACCGCTGATATCCTGGAGACCCCCAACCACCAGCCAGCCCGACCCCTCCTGGGTCTGCACAGGGATCTGGGCCATAGGCAGGGTGAATGGGTCCGTCCCTGGGACCCTCACCCAGGTCACACAGCCCCCCAGCAGCTGGTGGGGGTGCACCACCCGGGGCCTGACCACAATTCTCTCTGTCCCGGGGTCTTGCCACCCCCCGAATGTCTCTCCATTGACCATCAGCTTCCGCTTCCACTGGGGGGTCCATAGGGCTTGAGTCCAGGGCCAGGAGTGGAAATCCGTCCACCATCCCACCCATCTGGCTGGTGGAGTTTATGGCCTTGGGACCCAGCAAGGGGGTTAGATCCCGGGGCTTTTCCGCAGGGTCTCCCTGGTTCCAATCACCAGCCTGCTCCAAGGCAGTGAGGTGGGCCTCCACATCCCCACCCTCCTTAACCAAGGGCAGCAATTTAGGATCGAGGTTCCCTGCGGAGCTGGCACCCCGGGATCTGTCCCCACTTACCCCTGGCCAGTCCCCTATGCCTCTCCGTTCCACCACCGCAAGTTCACACTGCTGCTTCTTCTGTAGGTCTTTCTCGGGCTCTTGCTGTCTCTCACCGTCCTCTTGCTCTCTCGGACTCAGCTCCAGTCCCATCCGTCTCCGATCCCCTGCTGGGGAACCCGATCGTGAAGACCCCCGTCTGGTTGGGGACCAGACTCTTGGGGATGCCAGGCTATCACTCCAGCTGCTCCCAGATCCTGCTGTAGCCCCATTGGGGTCAGGAATCTGCTCCCTGGAATGGTCATCTTCCTCCAGCCGCGTGATTAACTGGGCTTTAGTGAGCTTTCCAATGGGTATCCCTCTCTTTTTGCACAGGGTTACAATGCTCTTCTTAAGGAGAAGGCGATACGCCATCACGTCACTGCTCCCAAGTTGCTGTGGATCCACAGGCCTGTGTGCTCTTAGCTCCCCACGGTTTCCAGGAAGAACTCCAAGTGTGCCAGCCCTTCTCCAGGTCACCGCCTCTTTGCCAGGGTTGAGCTGCAGCTCCTCCGCCCCTGGGTCCACTCACGGCACCCCCAGGGGGACCCTGTCACTGCAAAAATCCTTCTCTCTCCCAGGGCCAAGCCGCAGGCTCCTCCGCCCCTGGGACTGCTCACTGCAGAGCCCAGGGGGACCCCATCAATGCACAGTCCTTCTCGCTGGTCACACACTCCCAGGGGTTAAGCGTAGCTCCTCCGCTCCCCGAAACCGCTCCTCCGTGAGCCTTCAGCACGCCTGGTCCTCGTTAGCACCCCTTCGTTCTACTGCTCCCCAGTTACTTACTGCAGGAAGCACCGTTCACGGGGTGCAGAACATCCCACCGCTGCCACCAGTTGTCACGGAGTATAGGGGAGTCCGGCCCTGCACCCCTCTTCCCCGGATTCACTGGGAGTCTCAGCCAGCCAGTAGAACAGAAGGTTTATTAGAGATGCCAGGAACACAATCCAACCAGAGCTTGTCAGTACATCCAGGACCCCTCAGTCGGGTCCTTCCGGGGGGCAGGGAGCTTAGACCCCAGCTTGGGGCTCCCTGCATTTCGCCCCACAGCTCCAACCGGGGCAGGGAGGCCAGACCCTGTCTGCCTCTCTCGCCTCTTCTCCGGCCAGCTTCAAACTCAAACCCAAAAGCCAAACCCTCCAGCAGTCTCTCTCCCCTCCCCCGGGGCCCCTCCTCTAGCCTGTTACCATTCTCCCAGCCAAAGGTGTCACCTCCCAACCCCCGTCCTGGCTCATGTTACAGCCTCAGGTAAAGTCTCGCATTTCCAATGCAGCCTTTCCCTCAGGTCAGATCCATCTCGCTCTCTACTCCGTCACACCTGGTTAGAAGGTAAGAGCCTCAGAGAGGTTTGGAACCTGTTCAGTCTGATCCATCTGGTGCCAGCTGAATTCTAGGCATGGAAAACAGTCGCTTCAGGTGGCAGAATTTTATTCCCCACTTGGGATTTTGTCCCTCAGAATCACTGGGGACATTAGGGTTTGTCCTTTTTGTTTGACCTTTTCCTCCATCCCTCCCTCCTTTCTCTTCACCTCTTACTTCTTTTGTCATTTCCCCTGTTCCCCTCCCACAACCAGGCGAGGTGTAGGGGTGTGTGTGTGTCTGGTGGGGGTGCTCTGCAGTTCCCATTGTGGATGGTCTACCCAAAAATGTGGGGCTGAAATAGTGCTCGGACAGTGACCCCACTGGTGACCTGGGCCGTCCTTTGGGCTCTCTGGTGAGAACCCTCAGCCTCCCACCCCTCAGTCTCTACCCTGATTGGCTGAGCAGGGAGTTATTGACAGGGAGGAGACTCGGGTCCTTGTTGTTCTCTTTTAAGACCAAGTAAATAAGTCATAACCAGTCACATGTGTGATGAATTTTGCTGCTTCTCTGCATTAGTTGTAGAGATTGATGGATGTTAAGGTAAGAAAGGACCATTATGTGCATCCAGTCGCACCTCCTGTATAAGCCAGGCCCTAGACCAGGCCTGCACAACATGCGGCCCTAAGGACTCAGCAGGAGCAAGGGGCCTGTCCAGGAAATGGCCAGGGCTTCTGGGAACCCGGGGGTGGCTCTGGACACCACCAGGGATCATTTGGCTCCTGGCACACAAGGCAACGTAAAAAGCTGAGAGCCCAGACATGGGGCTTGAACCCCAGACTAAGAACTTGACGCCTTACTGACCGAGCTAGCCCAGTTCAGTGAGTGCAGCTGCCCCCTTCCACCACAAGAGCAGGCAGGTAAAACAAAGGCAAAAAAAAGTCCCAGGAGCCCTTCCTCTTTTTCTCCACGGCCACAGCCCATCAGCAGGATTCCTCCTGCTCCTCCCTCCTGTGCCCCAGTGCCACTAAATTTCCGCACCTAGACAGCCGGTCCGTCCTCTGCCCCACAATCCCCCATGCTTTAGCCTCCCGACCAAATCCTGCCCCTGGCTCCATGGAACTGAGTCTCACATCTCGCTGGGAACTCGACTCCTTGTGCCCAGAGTGTCTCTGTCCCCTCCGTAGATGACTCGAGAAACACAGTGTCCGTCTTTTCCAAAGAAGTACTTAGAGAGACGTTTCCCATCTGGCCTAATGGATCAGGCGTCTGACTTCACATCAGACGATTGAGGGTTCGAGTCCCTTCATGGTTGTGTTTTGTGCACTTTCCCCTTTGTGCTGAAAGTCCTGCTCCCTTCAGGGCTGGAGCCTCTTCTTGGCCACTCTGGCCAATGCTCTGGGTTCAGCTAGAGCCCTGGGAAGGAGGTTGTCAGGGTTCACTCTGAACTCTAGTGTACAGATGTGGGGACATGCATGAAAGACCTCCCCTAAGCTTATTTTTACCAGTTTAGGATAAAAACGTCCCCAAGGCACGTTTTTGTCCTTGAACGGTACGCTGCCACCACCAAGTGATTTAAACAAACATTCAGGGAGGGTGTAACGAAATGGGACTGTTCCTACAATTTCCTCTGAATACTGAGTGGGTGCCTCAGTTTCCCCCATGCCTCAGTTTCCCCTATGCATTTAAGTCTCTAGGTGGTGGAATAAGGGGTGTGATTGTTGCAAAGCCCTAGAGGGCCAGTGTGATGACACAGAATGGCCGACACCCTGTCTCCTGGCAACTGCTGGCCTGGGCCCCTCCCCTGCAAAGGTGCCGGCTGAAGGGTTTGGGGAACAAAGGGATCAGGTGATCTCCTGGCCCAGGAAGGAGACAAAGGCAGAGGAGGGGCTGGAGAGTTTGGAGCTGGCTGGGCACATGGAGGGAGGTCCAGATGGACCTCTGGCCTCCCCACAACCCAAGATGGACCTGACTGAGGGGTCCTGTTCTCTGTACCTACAAGCTCTGGTTTAGACCCTGTTCCTGTCGTCTAATAAATCTTCTGTTTTACTGGCTGGCTGAGAGTCACGTCTGACAGTGGAGTTGGGGGGCAGGGCCCTCTGGCTTCCCCACGAGCCCCGCTGGGTGAAGAAGGGGATGCTGAACGCTCCGGGGTCAGACCCAGGAACGTGGAAGCTGTCGAAGCTTCTTGCCCTGGAGACAGTCGGCTCAGCGAGGAGGCTCCTCCAGAGTCCTGACTGGCTTCGTAGGGAGCAGTTCCAGAGCATCGCCCGACAGGGGCATCGACAGAGCAGTGACTGGGGAGCTCAGGGCTGGGATAGAAGGGGCTGTGGGTCGGGAGTGAGGAGGTCGCTGAGGCAGGGCCTCTCCTTCAAGATCCTTAAGATCACTGACTCACATATGTAAAGGCCAGGGGTGAATAGCTCAGTGGTAGAGTGTTTGACTGCAGATCAAGTGGTCCTTGGTTGAAATCCAAGTGCCCCCTTAAAAACCTTTAACAAAAATAATTGCATTTCCATTCTGTTCTAGAGTTCTACTGAATGGGGATGCCTGAAATGAATGGAAACACCCAACATTTTCCTGTGCAAATAGGGAGGTGGTGGAATCTCCTTCCTTAGAGGTTTTTAAGGTCAGGCTTGACAAAGCCCTGGCTGGGATGATCTAGTTGGGGTTGGTCCTGCTTTGAGCAGCGGGTTGGACTAGATGACCTCCTGAGGTCCCTTCCAATCCTGAGATTCTATGATTCTATGATAATATCAAGTATTATAAGTATTATAATTATATAATAAGTATTATAAGTAACTGCAGAGTTAGTGTCGTACCAGATAGTTAATTGCACAGTCTGACTTCTCTAGTCTCACTTTCTGGTCTCATTGATCACTTGGGTAGAAACAGCAAGGGTTTGGTACTTTTGTTTCTTGTTTTTTTCTCCCTTTATTTTCTCCTCAGGAATGTGTGATCTTGAGCATGTTATTTTAAGTTCCCTGTGGTCAGGATAATTCCATCTCCTTGAAATAGGTGGGGAAGTGGCCTGTTTCTATAACCTAAAATAAAGGAGCTTTTGTAAAGCAGTTTCGTCGTTAAATATGCTGGGATAAAAATAGTAACTAGTAAATTCCACAGACAGACATCAGACCAGGATCAATTGATGGGGCCAGGATCAATTAATTACAGAAGAAACAAACTCTTACTTTATAAGCATGTCTTTCTTAACTTCCTTAAATATTATGTAGTACATTAACTATATCACGTGGGTTGTTCAATGCCATGAGGCTTTAAATAAAAAAATAAATAAAATAAATAAATAAAATAAAGGTGCATTTCTTGCCTTTCCCATATTTTTCATATTATTTAAATGACCACAACTCATTGAACAGAAAATTGTTTATTTCATGCTGTGAAGTGTGTCGGTAGCTCAGATTAATAGCTTTACCTTCCTGCGCAGCATGGGGCATGGGTCACTGGCAGGTTTAAACTCATGTCTATGGTGGATTCTCTACAACTTGACATCTTTAACCCATGATTTGAGGCTGTCAGTAACTCAAGCAGAGATTAGGGATCTATCACAGGAGTGGGTGGGGTTGTTTGGTCTGCAAGGGGCACGAGGTTGGACTAGATTAGGGTGACCAGATGTCCCGACTTTATAGGGACACTCCCAATTTTGGGGGCTTTTCCTCATATAGGCTCCTATTACCCCCCACCCGTCCCAATGTTTCACACTTGCTGTCTGGTCACCCTAGACTAGATGATCACGCTGGTCCCTTCTGACCTTAAAGGCTCTGAGTCTAACAGGTAGAGGGAAGTAAAGGAAAAATTTAAAAAAAATAAACCAAATATTGTAACACGAGGGTGACTCCAACAGCTCACTGGATAGTCCCGCCCCTTTCTTCCCCCACTGGGTGTTTAATGACCTGCTGGGATTTGGGACATTAATTCTCTCCTTCCATTGATAAACTGATACAACGTGACTGAAATTTAATCAATTCCCAGGCAGGAAAACCTCACACCCCTGCATTGGCTGGGACTCGATCCCAGGTCAACTGCGTGGAGGGCAGCTCTGCTCACCACTACACCACCAATGCACCTGGCAAAAGTGCCTCTCCTGTGTGCCACTGATGCTTGACAAATGACTCACCCCCACAGCGCTCAGGAGCTGGCTGGAGAGGCCGGAGGCAGCCTGTCAGCTGTGAGCAGAGACAGGTCCCCAGAGTGACTGACAGGTGGGGACCTGGGCTCCATATCCCAGCCTGAGGTGGCTCCAGCCCCATCTCTGCCCTCAGAGAAGGGAAATGAAAATCAGTGACCCTAATGGCAAACGTGACCCCCGAAGGAAGGAGACAGCTCCTTTGAACGCACAGTTTGGGTTGGTTCCTGCTACGCACTGAGGGTTTGTTGCTGCTGCTGATTCCAGTCCTTGGGCTCTGCCCGGACAAGGAACGACTCAGGCTGTCACTCAAGGGAAGCAGGGAGATGATTTTTTTGACGGCTGCCTCGTCTTAAGGGTGTTTGTCGGCCACCTTCTAAGCTAGTGGGTGCTGGGTAGACGCAGGCAGCCCCCGCTCCTAACTCTGCAGTTACTTAGATGCAGACACAACCAGCTCTATGGCTGGTAACCCTACAGAGACTGCTGCTGATCATGAACTAGGAGCACGTCACCTTTGATTTGATTTGATTTTGTCAGAGGTTCCTGCGACCTCCAGGAGAGTTTTCAGTCCCAATGGCAACCTACTTACCCAATGTAACACAAACGAGTCCGTTCCTCCCGAGTGGACGTGGGTCTTCTTCTTCTGCACATTGTAGCCCGTGTGCCTTCATATTATACCTTTGTTTAACTGATGAAAACATAAACTAGACACTTGGAGGACTGGAACTGATCTCAGCTCAGGGACGTGTTTGCTGGGTTTTTATGCATTTGCACAGGAAAACGTTGAGTGTTTCCATTCATTTCAGTCATCCCTATTCAATGGAATCCTGAACGTAATGGAAATAGATTTGCAATTCTTTTTGTTAAATAAACACATTCGTAAGGGTGCACTTGGATTTAAACCAAGGACCACTTGATTTGCAGTCAAACACTCTACCACCGAGCTATACCCCCATGACATTTGAAAGTGTGTGAGTTATTTTAAAGATCTTGAAGGACCCAGAGTCGCATCTGCGGGGTTCACCTCTCACTGTCCGAGGGGGGCGGGGGGGGGGGAAGCCCCTTTCTCGCTTTGCTGTCTGGCCACATTGCCAGTCACTTGCCATCTACCCTATCACCGCTCTGCTGGCCGCCCTCTCTTGTCTGAGATGTCTTGAGGTCCCACCAGGAGTGGAGGAAGCTCGCTAAAAGTGGCAGGCCCCGGTGCCCGAATAGTGGCCTCGTCCCACCTCTTCCACTTGAGACCACACTCTTAATTGCCCCTTCTCCCCAAAGCCCCACTCCTGCCCTGCCTCTTCCTTCCAAAGCCCCACCTCCTGCTGGCTGCCCCTCCCCAGCATCACTCACCCTTACGGTCATTACAAAGGGGGAAGGCAGAGCTCTCCCGCTTTTAAAAGTCACGTGGCCTTGTTCCCCCCTGTTCCGGCATGTCCTGGTACCTCCACTGATACGTCTCTCAGTGATTCCAGCTGTTAGTGCGGGAGCCTCACTGCTAGTGCAGACTAGGCAGTTTCTTACATCAGAGACACTGTCCCCAAGCAGGACTAATGCTGAGACCTGGTGATCAGTGATCTCAGATCTGTTGGTCTGCAGCAAGACTCGAAATTGAGTCTCAATCAGCTCGGTTGTTACACAGCGAAGACCAAAAGGGTCAAATGGTGCCTGGGCCCCTTAAGAAGAGCCCAGCCCATCAAGTACCAGCACTTGGCTCACTGGGGAGGGGGAAGCCCCAGGGGCCCGCTGCCACTCTGGCCACTGCAGGGGAAGCCCCGGGGGGCCTGTGGGGCCGGGCTCTGCTGGGTGTTTATTCCTTCCTTTCATCACTGTGGAAGTGTAAACAGAGAGAATTTGCTCCTCTTTTCTATGTGGAACAAAAGAAGGCGGCTGAATCATTTCCAGGGCTGTAAGTAATGAAACAGAAACTAGCAGAGGATGGTTTCAATCCATCGACCTCTGGGTTATGGGCCCAGCACGCTTCCACTGCACCACTCTCCTCTCTGTGTGTGTTTGTGTGTCTGTGCATAATATTTTAAAATAATGCAAAATTTATTTGTCAATAAATAAATGTGGAGCCAGATGTCCCGATTTTTGGGTCTTTTTTTTATATAGGCTCCTATTACCCTCCACCCTCCACCACCTGAGCCCCACCTATCTGTCAGCCATCTTTCGAGACAACCCATCCTAGAATCCCAGCTCCCTCCGTCAGCACCTCCACGTCTGTGGCTCTGAGTAGGATGATTGGGGGGTGAATCCAGGCCTGGAAGGGGGGTCAGGTCAGCCTGTGAGGAGTAACCAGGTAGGGCAGACCCAGGGTGAGGCTGTGGGCTGCTGGTCGGTCGTTAGCATTAGAGCTCTAGATCAAAGCTACACAACGACATGACACCCAGGGTTACAAGGCCAACATAGCGACCCCCTTACCGGCCTCGTGAACCCCAAACCCTTGTTATTAAGGGCACTTAGGAGTTTCTGTCTCTTAATCACTTCTGGGAGCTCCCGAGCAGCCATGTTGGGGACTCGGGTTTAATCCAAGTGTAAAATTTGACAGCCACACGGAGCTCCCCAGCATCCCGAGAGCCTCCCTAGTGCTCTCCCGCAGCAGCCGCCTGCCGGTGTGGGTGGGAAAAGGGGACAAGGACGCGCTGCTGCCTCAGGCCAGGACAAGAGCCCTCACCACACCCAGGCCTGTCTCTTGCCTTGAGCCCAGGCAGCCAGAGGGGCTGGGGAGCTCCCTGGCAGGCCACCGCCTCAGTCACCTCCTGCCTCACGGCCTAGGATCTTGGCGCTCTGCTGGTCGCCGCCTCGCTTGAAGGCCCAGAGAAAAAGAAAGAAGCACATGCCTGGCAGAGGATGGTTTCGATCCATCAACCTCTGCTTTATAGGCCAGCAGGTGTCCCCGGCGGCACTCTGCTGCCTCTTCACCTGCCGTATCCAGTACCCGGCCTCCAGCATCCGGACCGTGTGAGCTCTAGCGCTGGCAGGCAGATGCGCTGGCTGGGAGGCAGCAGCCTTAGTCACAGCAGATTCATATCTCTGTGGCGCAATGGGTCAACCCATTGGGCTGTTAACCGAGAGGATGGTGGTTCAAGCCCACCCAGGAACGGAGACAATTCTGTGCTATTTCCTCGCCCCTGCGGGGCCCTTTTGCTGCCTCAACACCGTCCCTCTTGGCCTCACTGCTCCCAGCTGGTGGTCCGAAGCGTGCGCTGGATGTGACTCAGAAACCCATCTCCCAGCAGCCATGCCAGGGGCTCGGGCTTAATCCTCAAGGCCGAGCGCAAAACCTTCAGCCGGGCACGTTTCGCTCCCTTCCCGCCTCCGCCCAAGCGGCAAGGGAGAATCAGACGAGACTCGCCGGCTCGAAGACGCCTCCCTCCCACTTCCCGGTGGGCTGCACAAAGCTCTTGGCCTGCTTCATGCCCCGTCAGGGGAGTGCGGCCATGCTGCCCACGCCTGAGTCACATCTGCAGCCTGGCCCGCCCCGGCTGACGGAGCAGAGCCACACGAGTCAATGGCAGGTCTAGTCGGGGCCCCATAACCTGACCTCCCGGCACTCCGGTTCTGGGGTGGCTGGGGCCACGCAGCCCACTCTGGTGCTGGGAGGGGGCTGGGGCACTAGGCTGGGGCGGGAGCTGGGCTGATGTATTCTGGACACTTAACTGCATAGCGACCTCTCTCTGGGGGTGAAAAATCCACCCTCCTAACCAATGTAGTTCAGCTGAGCGGAGCCCTGGCGTAGATAGCGCTAGATGGGTGGAAGAATCTTCTGTCAACCTGACTACTCCAGTGATGGGAAACACCTCCCCTCGCCGCAGTGACTGTCTGCTGCAAAGTGCTACAGCAGGTGTGAGTGTAGAGAGCCTAAGGGCAGGTGCACACCACGGGGCTAAAGAGAACAGACTCTTTCCCCTGGAGCAGCAGCGGCACCCGGTGGCCAGTCGGGGTATGGCACAAAGAGTGTTTCTCAAGGAGGAGAAGTGACAAGCTGTGGCCAGCAGGGGCAGTGCCAGCCTCTTCCCAGTGGTGGGGGGCTGATGTGGAGTAGACAGAAGATTGGGGGAGCTGTGCCCCCCTCACCATGAATCCCTGCTGCTCTCTGTGGCCCCACCCCCTGCACCGTCTCAGTGAAATGTAAGCCCCGCCTCCTCCCCTGCAAGGCTCCGCCCGCTGCCCAAGTCAGAGGCCAGTGCTGTGCCCAATTGCAATTCGAGTTGTGGACGGGTGAATTCTGGGAGACAGCTGAGCTATTAAGGCACGAGGGTGACCAGTTACGACATGTTCCAAATATGTTTTACTTTGGGTCGGAGCGGGGTTATGTCTGGGACAGCCTAAGGCCTGCTTCAGCTGCTGCTCATCCGAGCACTTCAGTTCCGGGTGCTCTAGCCGGCGCTGTCTGCGGTGGGAGTCCCCGGAGCACAGGACGGAGGACAGCCAGCAGGGGATCATTGCAATGTGTGTGGGAGGCAGGGACACGTGTGTGACGTTATTGACAATAACTGGGACCATATAGAGCATGGTTGCGACAAAGGTCCTGTAGTGGCACCAAATCTTGTATAAAGGGGGTCAAATGAGGTGTCTAAGACTGGGTTATGCTTGGCTGGTTATGATTATGCCATTTATATGCATGTATCAGTTTTGTAGTGGAAGTTATGAATATTGGCTTTATAGTGTCTGTCTGTATTGCAAACTGGGGCTGTGTCTCTGGGACCACAGACAAGCTGCCAGCTCTGCCAGGCCTGCTGGATGTCCCATTAAGAGCCATCAGCGATAAAATGGACCCATTGAGAGAAGGCAAACACGCCTGTGACTCATCAAATTATGCAGAGACTTGCCCATGGGACTCCAGACTCCATTTTGCTGTGATTTTCCACAGTAAGGACAAAGGTGTCCTTATACCTGGAAGAAACTATAAAAGGCAGCTACCTCATCTCCATTTGGTCTTCATTTCCTGCTTCTTACCTCTGGAGGAACCTTTCTACACATGGAAGCTCTGAACAAAGGACTGAAGGACCCATCCCAGCTGGGGATGTAATCCAGAGACTTGATTTGAACCTGCAGTATTCCATCTCTGCAAGCCTGAACCAAGAACTTTGCCATTACTGTATGTAATTGATTCCTTTTAACCAATTCTAGCTCTCATCTAGACCGTTTTCCTTTTATGAATAAACCTTTAGATTCTAAAGGATTGGCAACAGTGTGATTTGTGGGTAAGATCTAAGTTGTATATTGACCTGGCTCTGAGGTTCGGTCCGCTGGGATCGGGAGAACCTGTTTTCTTTTACTGGGGCATTGGTTTTCATGACCATTTGTCCCCATAACGAGTGGCTCTGGTGGTGAGACTGGGAAACTGGAGTGTCTTAGGGGATTGCTTGGGATGACTTGTGGTTAGCCAGTGGGGTAAAACCAAAGTCTCCTCTCTCTGGCTGGTTTGGTTTGCCTTAGAGGTGGAAAAACCCCAGCCTTGGGCTGTAGTTGCCCTGCTTGAAGCAATTTGTCCTGAACTGGCACTCTCAGTTAGGTCCCGCCAGAACCAGCATCGTTACAGTGGCGTAGTCGTGCAAGGATCCACAGAACCAGGTCAATTAAGCTTTGGGTCAGAACCCCACGCTATCCAAATTTGATTTTTGGTATTGAGAGTAGGTTGGTTAAAGATCAGTGACCATGAGCCAGAAAGCATCAGCAAAAGCAACGAAACTGTAAGCCCTGAGAGACCGCCTGCAGTTTGAACATGAACAAAAACTGGCAGAAATTCGTATGAAAGAGAAGCAAGCGTTGGCCCAGCTGAAGAGAGAAGCTGTAGAGAGGGAGAAAGCAGCTCAAAAGAGGCGTCTGGAGCTGATGGCTGCTGAAAAGAGAGCTCGAGAGAGGCAACAAGAAACTGCAAGACTTCAGCTCCAAGTCAAAAAAGCAATGGAAGAACGGCAGAAACTGTATCCTCTTGAATGTCCAGTTTATAACTATGTTGATATGTTTTACTCTGAGCAGTTTTCTGTGTTTAACCAGTTTTGCTATGGCCAGGGAGAGGGGGATTCTAACCTGGGGGGAAATAGCTGTTTGTCTGGGAATGAAGTTTCTCAATGTCTATCCAATGTCTCAGAACTCATTGGTCAGGAAACTGTTTCTCAGGAGCAGAATAAAGTGGATGGTCTGGTGAAAACCCTAACTGAGGAAGGAAAGGGTAAAATAGTGTTGGCTAGTACAGCTTGTAAAAGTGAACCTGAAAAGGGTAACTATGATTTGCTGGAAATAGCTCAGTGGAGTGAGAAGAGCAGCAGTTTGTCTGTTGGGAGTGGCAATGTGCCTGGTAGGGAAAGTTGGGATGAGCCTAGACAGCCTTGTGAGCTGATGGTTTTATCTAGGCAGCAGTGTGGGAAGGCGAGGATAGTGGAAGATGAGTGTCCCTATACCTTACCTGTTTCCTGTGTGGAGCAATGTGACAGTGAAGAAAATGTGTCTGTGTCTGTCAGGGGTATTGACTTGCCTATGGAGGAAGCTACCTCAGTCTCCAAGCAGTTGTCTGTGAACAGCCCTGTGTGCTGGGACAAGGGAAATGGGATCCCAAGCTGTGTGTCTGGAAAAGGAGAAGGTGTCTCCAGCTCTTCTTTGTCTGTGGAGCAGACAGAAGGCGCCTCTCAGCCTGTGATGGTTCAGAATAGTGCAGTTGTCTCAGAGTTGGTTCTAAATTCAACTAAAGCCCAGGAAGGGAAGGGTCCCAAGTTTGTGTCTGCTAGGGAGAAGGGCACTGGAGTTAGTGTCTATGCAGAATCCCAGAGACCAGACAATTCTGGTGCTTGTAGTTTGCCTGTTGCTAATGTGTGGCTGGGAAAGGGTGTAGCGACTCTGTCTAATCAGGGTGATACCCTAGCCAGGGCACAAGGAGAGCAGAAAGGTGACTTGGTTGTGTTACCTACTGACCGTTTGACAACTGGTAGCAAGAAGGAAAAGATTCCTAAACTTGTGTGTGGCAAAAGGAAGGAGAATGCTTCTATCATTTTATCCAACAAGTCTAGGAGTTTGCCTGAAAGGGGATTGTGTAGGAATCTGCCTGATGAGCCAGAGGTGATCATGGATGTGAGTAAGATCCAGAAGGAGTCTGTTGTTGCTCAGGAAAATGTTCCTTTAGAGCAAGCCCTAGGTGAAGTGGGTAAGGGCAGAATTTCTGTGAGGGGTGAATTGTTGCTTAGAAAAGTTTCTAGGGACAGGAATCCTCATGGTAATCTGTGCAAGCAGTTTGCTGTAGCTGAAGGGTGTGAAAGTGATTTGATCAAGGAAGTTTCAGTTCCTAACAGCCAGAAATTTTCTGTTGTGAATGGATCCACTGACTTTCCTTTTGAAAGATCCAGTGTGGAGAGCTTTGAAAAGGTCTCAGATGGAGGGAAAGCTGTTACAGTTGATCAGTCCTATGACCAAGTGGCTGAGTTTGGCCAGCTTGTTGGGGAGACAAGGTTGTTGAGAGAGGAATGTCTCCATGCTGATTCTATAGGTGAACAGTCCGTGTCTCAGGTTCAGAGGGAAGACTGGGTAGCTGAGTCTGCAGAGCAGGACAGCTGTGTAGTTAATCTCTCGAGAATGCAGGGGATGGCAGGTGTACTCTCATCCCTAGACACTTTGGATGGAACTTGTAGTCTCTCCGTGAACTTGACTCCTGATTCCATGTGGAAGCACAGGATGGTAAGGGAAGAACAACAGAACTTTAAGGCTAGCTTGTTAGAGAAAATGGATGGTTTCTCTTTAAGACAGAGTCCAGCCTTGGAATGGGTAGCAGTCAAGGAGCTAAAAAGTGGTGAACGGGCTCCTGTCTGTGTTGATGCAAATTACCTGACTGACTGGGGGAAGAAAGACTTGCTAATAGCTGTTAGCACAGGGAGCACTCCCACTCAGCCAGGGAATTCTGTTAAGCGAGAGAGATCAGGGTTTGATCCTTCAGGCCAGGAAGAGAAGAGAGACCTAAAGTTTGCAAAGGGAAGCCACAGACTAACCCTAAAAGGCCCAAACCTCAAGGGTATTGAGCCAAAGGTGTGGCATGACAAAAATTATCGGAAATGGACACTTGCAATGAATTTGTTGTTGTTGCTCATGGTAATTTGTGTAACTATTGGGTTGTTGTTACCAAACACTGAAAGAATGTACAATGTGCCTGATCTTTTGGAAAATCCCTTGAACATGTTAAAAGGACTACATGAGAACACACTGTATGTTAAAAGGCCTTGTTATACTGATGTTGCACAGTTAATGCCTGAAAAGAGTATTGGAACTTTTCACAAGGGAAAAGACATTCCAGACCTAATGTGCTGTATGAAAAGGGAAACTGAGGCACGCTACCACATTGCTTTTACGGCTAAATGCCAAGATTTCTGTACTATGGACAACAGTAATATCTACATTGACTTGATGTTGATTGGGTTTCAGACATTGGCCAGAGCTTGTATGAATGACGTAGCGATGTTCTTTAGCTCTTGGCAATATCACATGAGACACACAGGGACCATGCTGCTAAAGCAGATCCAATCCACCATTGTTCTAACCAAGTTTTACCTTGAGTTGGTAAGGAGAGTCAATCATGTTAGGGAACATGACTTTGATAAACCATTTCTGTTGCACACTGGTACGGCTTCTAACCCAATAATAGCTGTAGTAAGACAGACCCATGGATGGGGAGCTCTTGGGCTGCAGTCAGTGATGCTTGGGTCATCCCTTCCTGCATCAATTTTGCGTTGGGGGTGTGACGTTATTGACAATAACTGGGACCATATAGATCATTGTTACAACCAAGGTCCTGTAGTGGCCCCAAATCTTGTATAAAGGGGGTCAAATGAGGTGTCTAAGACCGGGTTATGCTTGGCTGGTTATGATTATGCCGTTTATATGCATGTATCAGTGTTGTAGTTGAAGTTATGAATATTGGCTTTATACTGTCTGTAGTTGAATGGCTTTATACTGTATGTCTGTATTTCAAACTGGGGCTGGGCTTCTGGGACCCAGGACAAGCTATCAGCTCTGCCAGGCATGCTGATGGCCCATTAAGGACCATCGACTATACAATTAGCCCATTGAGAGGAGGCAAACACACCTTAAGATTCAGTAAGGTATGCAGAGACTTGCCCATGTGACTCCAGACTCCATTTTGCTGTGACTTTCCACAGTAAGGAAAGAGGTGTCTTTACACCTGGAAGAAACTATAAAAGGCAGCTGCCTCATCTCCATTTGGTCTTCATTTCCTGCTTCTTACCTCTGCAGAAACCTTTCTACAAATGGAAGCTCTGGACAAAGGACTGAAGGACCCATCCCAGCTGGGGATGTACTCCAGAGACTTGATTTGAACCTGCAGTATTCCATCTCTGCAAGCCTGACCCAAGAACTTTGCCATTACTGTATGTAATTGATTCCTTTTAACCAATTCTAGCTCTCACCTATACCTTTTTCCTTTTATGAATAAACCTTTAGATTTTAGATTCTAAAGGATTGGCAACAGCGTGATTTGTGGGTAAGATTTAAGTTGTATATTGACCTGGCTCTGAGGTTCGGTCCGCTGGGATCGGGAGAACCTATTTTCTTTTACTGGGGCATTGGTTTTCATGACCATTTGTCCCCATAACGAGTGGCACTGGTGGTGAGACTGGGAAACTGGAGTGTCTAAGGGAATTGCTTGTGTGACTTGTGGTTAGCCAGTGGGGTAAAGCCAAAGTCTCCTCTGTCTGGCTGGTTTGGTTTGCCTTAGAGGTGGAAAAACCCCAGCCCTGGGCTGTAGTTGCCCTGTTTGAAGCAATTTGTCCTGAACTGGCACTCTCAGTTGGGTCTTGCCAGAACCAGCGTCGTTACACGGCCTCCGCCCCTTTCACATTCCACAGCAAGGAGCAGCATCGAGGGTTAGGGATGAGCCATAGGGCACTAGGTGGGTGGCAGAGGCTTCAGGAGTAAACCCAGCACCCAAAGCAGTGGGGGGAGATAAGGCGTTTTCTCTTTACTTAGACACATGCTATAGCTCAGAGATCGCTTTTAAATGTCTCCCCCCCCCAACCTGGGAAAGGGGCAGGATTCTCAGGTTCTTGGTTGATTTGAATGAGGATCACAGGACCCTAGAACCATTCACTGCCCTTTCCTAGAGACACCTGTGATACACACAACGGGGCTGAGATAAATGCTTACTGGAGTCAAGAATTGCTCCCCTGGAATAGCAGCAGTATTGGGCAGCTGGAAATCTCACAAAAGCAGCTGAAGCATTGGTGGGTCAGTAATCGAAGTCCTAGGTACTGCATGGGAGGTTTAGGTTTGTTTTCTGGACACTAGCAGTGAGAGTTTTATTGCCTCAAAATTTCAGTCGAAAAATTCAGACCCCAGCTGTGTGTGGTGGGAGATGGATAGCGGTTTCTTTGGTTTGGATTTAGTTTGTTTTCTCATTCTCATTTTAAAAGCCCTTGATCATTTTGATGGGAAAAAATTGTTTGTACAAGACCAAGAAAAAGTAAGAAAAGTTAAAAATCTGCTTTGGAGTGAGGGGGTCTCTGTGTGCCAGGGCAGGGGTGGAGATTGTCATGGGGAGGGGTTAAGGGATAAATTAGAGGCTTTTGCTGGAACACAGCGGGTTGTTTTGCAGTTTAATTTTTCCAAAGGGAAACCTCCCCACTTGCCCTGTGCTGCTGCCCAGCTCAGACCCCACTGACACCCCTGTGATGAAGTGGGAGTTTTCTGAACGTTTTGTCGGCATATTGTGTAAACCTCAGTTTCCCCTATTTGTTTCACGATTATCTAGGTCAGAGGTCCAAAATGTGAGGTGCACCCTGCCAGGGGGAATCGAGTAACATTCAGGGGGATGCAACTGGGGTCCTGGCCGGCCCCCACGGGGGGAAAGGATGTAGTGCCACCCAGCTTCTCTCCTGGCCCCAGCTGCTGACCTTGGCTGCCGCCACCACTCCCAGGGATCCACTTCCAGCCCCACACCTGGACTCCGCTCCTGGTCTCAGTCCCCACCCCCAGCTGTGCCCCTGCCTCAGCTCCCTTATGCCAGTCGATGTCCCTTCACCTGTAGCTGCAGCCCCACTCCTGCCCGCAGCTGGGGTGGGAGGGGGAGCATGGACAGGGGTATGGGGGGGGGCGTAACTCTCAAAAGTTTTGGGACCATTGATCTATGTGGTGGAACAAGGGTGTTTAATCTTTGCAGAGACGCCTAAAGGGCAGGTGTGACTGTACAGAGCTGCTTGGGCCCAGACAACGGCCAGAAATTCTGTATCCTGTGACCTATGGCCGGGCTGTACCTGCTGCAAGAAGCCAGCTGGCTGGGATGAGCTGGAGAACAAAGGACGAGGTGGAGGCCAGGTGAGCAGGTTGCCTGGGGAACAGAATGAAGGACAGAAGAGGGGCAAAAGGGCATGACTGAGGTTGGGCTGTTGGAAGCAAGGAGTCTGCTGGTGTTGGGACTGGAGGGGCGAGCTCAGGCTCTGAGTTCTGGGTCTCCCCAAGATGGGCGTTGCTGAATCTTCCTGCTTCCTGGGCTAACAAAGAACCTTCCCAAGCTGTATCCCAGACCACTAATAAACCCTTCTGGTTTACAATGCTGGCTGAGAGTCCCTGGTGATTGTGGAAGTTGGGGGTGCATGATGCCCCTTTGGGGGGTGTAAGGCTTTCCCAGGTGTCCGATTCAGATGGACTCACTGTGGGAAGCTCTTGGTGTGGAACAGGGGCGCTGAAAGGTCCAAGGTCAGTCCCAGGAGGTGATGAGGCCAAGAAGGCTTCTCCCAGTGAGAGGGTGCCCTGAGGGGTGTCACACTGACGAGGGTCCTACCTGGGTTTCATTCAGAGCTGTTCCAGAGCACTGAGCCTGTGTGCCGTGACAGCCCCCCAGCATAGAATCATAGAATCATAGAATCTCAGGGTTGGAAGGGACCTCAGGAGGTCATCTAGTCCAACCCCCTGCTCAAAGCAGGACCAACCCCAACTAGATCATCCCAGCCAGGGCTTTGTCAAGCCTGACCTTAAAAACCTCTAAGGAAGGAGATTCCACCACCTCCCTAGGTAACCCATTCCAGTGCTTCACCACCCTACTAGTGAAAAAGTTTTTCCTAATATCCAACCTAAACCTCCCCCTCTGCAACTTGAGACCATTACTCCTTGTTCTGTCATCTTCTACCACTGAGAAGAGTCTAGATCCATCCTCTTTGGAACCCCCTTTTAGGTAGTTGAAAGCAGCTATCAAATCCCCCCTCACTCTTCTCTTCTGCAGGCTAAACAATCCCAGTTCCCTCAGCCTCTCCTCATAAGTCATGTGCTCCAGCCCCCTAATCATTTTTGTTGCCCTCCGTTGGACTCTTTCCAATTTATCCACATCCTTTTTGTAGTGTGGGGCCCAAAACTGGACACAGTACTCCAAATGAGGCCTCACCAGTGCCGAATAGAGGGGAATAATCACGTCCCTCGATCTGCTGGAAATGCCCCTACTTATACAGCCCAAAATGCCGTTAGCCTTCTTGGCAACAAGGGCACACTGTTGACTCATAGTCATCTTTTCGTCCACTGTAACCCCTAGGTCCTTTTCTGCACAACTGCTGCCCAGCCATTCGGTCCCTAGTCTGTAGCAGTGCATGGGATTCTTCCTTCCTAAGTGCAGGACTCTGCACTTGTCCTTGTTGAACCTCATCAGATTTCTTTTGGCCCAATCCTCTAATTTGTCTAGGTCCCTCTGTATCCTATCCCTACCCTCCAGCGTATCAACCACTCCTCCCAGTTTAGTGTCATCTGCAAACTTGCTAAGGGTGCAGTCCACACCATCCTCCAGGTCGTTGATGAAGATATTGAACAAAACCGGCCCCAGCACCGACCCTTGGGGCACTCCACTTGATATCGGCTGCCAACTAGACATGGAGCCATTGATCACTACCCGTTGAGCACGACCATCCAGCCAGTTTTCTATCCACCTTACCGTCCATTCATCCAGCCCATACTTGTTTAACTTGCTGGCAAGAACTCTGTGGGAGACTGTATCAAAAGCTTTGCTAAAGTCAAGAAATAGCACATCCACTGCTTTCCCCTCATCCACAGAGCCAGTTATTTCATCATAGAAGGCAATTAGGTTAGTCAGGTATGACTTGCCCTTGGTGAATCCATGCTGACTGTTCCTGATCACTTTCCCCTCCTTTAAGTGGTTCAGAATTAATTCCTTGAGGACCTGTTCCATGATTTTTCCAGGGACTGAGGTGAGACTGACTGGCCTGTAGTTCCCCGGATCTTCCTTCTTCCCTTTTTTAAAGATGGGCACTACATTAGCTTTTTTCCAGTCATCCGGGACCTCCCCCGATTGCCATGATTTGTCAAAGATAATGGCCAATGGCTCTGCAATCACATCGGCCAACTCCTTTAGCACCCTCGGATGCATGTGACCCACAGGCTCCACTCTCCCTGTAAATCAGAGACAAACTCCCCATTCTCCCAGTTCATCTCCCCCTGCATTGAACCCAGAGCAACTCCTGCCTCGCTGGATCTCCTGACAGCCCCGGCTGTCCAAGGAGCTGGCCAGGCTGTTCCCCTGGGTCCCTCTGCAGGGGCAGCTGTCAGTTCTGACCTCATGAGCATAGTGGTGACTATCCTGACCTGTCACACGGGGGACTAGGGCTTGATTCCCTGAGGAGAAAACTGGGATTTTGACATCAAGTGCATGTCTACAGTACAATGAATAGCCCACAGGTAGCCCAGGCCAGCTGACTCGGGCTTGCCAGGCTCGGGGTCCCACAACTTGCTCAGGCTGGAGCCCGACCACTGGGATCCTCCCCCCTCGCTAGGTTCAGTGGCCTATGTACTGAAGATGAGTTCGTAAATGGGGAGTGTACACTGGCTGCTGCCACTGGACAGACACTTCCTAGGAGGAGACCAAACAGTTAATGTGATATTCTCTAAACAATATTTGCTGAAGGAAAGTCATCCTGGGGCTCTGGATTTACCATCTCGTCATGACTCCAGCTTGAACTCGCTCAGGTTAGAAAGAAAGATTTTTTTTATTGCCAGCCTGGAAATAGCCTCCGGGGTGAAAGTCAGAGCCGGATTATTTCTAGCTCCCGCACCCTGATCACTAATGAAGGAGTAAAGGAACGTGCAAACCAATGTAGCCTTAACGTGTCATTTGCATCCTCAACCCTTGTCCCTGCGCCAGGATCTCAAGGACAGACAGAAACGTTACTCAGGGGCAGGAGGAGAGAGGAAAGCGCTTTGCCTCGTGTATTTCCACAGCCTGATGGGAAAGGCAGCAGAGGTGCTTTAGGGCACTTTCTGTCACTGATTTTATTCATGTTGGTGGGGGAGGAAAGACTTACACCTGCCAACTCTGTGAACCTGTGAATGTGAAGTGACCAAGTGATGAGTTAATAATGTTGCTGTTGCACAGGATTTAATTGGTACTAGAAAACAAGTAGCCCTTGAAGTTGAACTCTTGGGTGAATAGAATGATCTGATTGATATTCAACCTTGGGAGGCAACAGATTGTTACATCAGTCAGAAGAGCCTGGTTTGGTTTGTTTATTTGGTTCATTGGTTGGGTGTTTTCCCTGATAAATTGAGAGGGATCAGAGAAGACCCACAGGAATGATTAAAGGCTGGAGCAGGGAGAGAAGTTTAAAAACAAATGGAACCTTTCCTGCTCCTGCCGGCTGTGACAGCTGAGGACATTTTCCTTCTCCACACCAAGGTCTCTGTTCTGCCAGATGTTAAGCAGTTTGCTATTAGTCGGCTGGACTCATCACGTCAGAGTGCAGCTGCTCTAGCACCTTGACTGTTAGATAAGCTCTGCATTAGTTTCCTCTGCCAGAGGTGAGAAACCGGAACCGCCAGAGGCAAGGTCCTGTGTCTTTCCAAAGGGATCAAAACAGGGTGTGAGCATATTAACCAACGTTTTGAAAAGCATTGTTAGATGTATCTCTTGAATAACAGTAATACAATTGTAACTCTGGAACTTGGACAATTTTAACATCAATTTTAATAAAAGGTCTTTATGACTATATCTGTCTCAGTGTCCACTTCCTGTCATACCCCCAAAGGTATAACCGTGAGGCTGCACAGACGTTTGTCTCTAAAGTTCCCCTGGGTCACACCCTACCATGAACAGTGTACTCCACTTCGTGATGCTCAGGGTTTGTTTAGGCCTTGGCTACACTTGCAGATGTACAGCGCTGTGAGTTAAACCCGTCTTCGTACAGCTGAGTAGGGAAAGCGCTGCAGCCTGTCCACACTGGCAGCTGCCAGCGCACTAAGGTGGCTACATTTGAGGCATTTGCAGCTGTATTGGGAGCGGTGCATTATGGGCATTCAAGTGGCTGCAACGTGCTTTTCAAATGGGGGGGTGAGGGGGACTTTGACAGGGAGCGTGTTGGGAGAGAGAGTGGGTTTTTGGAATCTCCACAGAGTGTCAGCTCATTATCTCCTAAGTTTACACACCTCCACATCTCCTGCCTCTCTCTCAATCACTGAAAGCAAACAGCAGGGGCTTTGTTTGTTTTTAAAGAGCAGATAAAAGAGAACTTGGGGAAATGGAGCCCTCCCCCTCGCCGGTCTTCTCCCCCCCCCCCCCCCCCGCCGTCTCTGTCCAAGGCAACTTTGCTGCCGGCATTCCTAACGGAGCCCCCCCTTCCCCCTCCGCCTGCAAACAGTGGCTGTGTTTGTTTTTTTGTAAAGCAGCTCAAGAACGGAGCTCTGAACTCCAACCCGGAAGTGCCGTTTCAAAACAAAGGGAGCTTCCGGAGATCAGTAACTGCGGAGTTCCACGGCTACATTGAAGGACCAGCGTTCCACCCACTTCGCAACAGTTGCTATTCCTCTCGGGGAGGTGGAGTACAAGCAGCGCTTTATCTGAGGAGATGCAGCGCTGCACGTGCCTTGCAAGTGTAGCCAGTTAGTGAGTTACAGCGCTGCAGGCAGGTTTATTGTGCTGTAACTCGTAAGTGTAGCCAAGGCCTTAGACTAGGAAAAGTGGTGGAGTTTAGGTCAGCTCAAGGGGGAAGCTAATGCCAACCACTGCACCTGGGCTACATCTGCACTAAACTATAACTGTCTTTTTACACCAAGATCACTAACTTGAGCAGCCAACGCCATGAACAGTCCTAGTGGATGCAAGGCCCAGGTAGTTTTTGCCTCAGCGTAGCTTGTTGGGATCAAACCTCTCTCCCCCACCTGGAGCTGATGAACATTCCTGGCTGGAGGGACACACACTCCAACGACTCAAAAGGAAAAGAGTTGATAGAAAAAAATCACAGGACTGACCCCAAAGAAGGGTGAACTGCAAAAGGCAAAAGCAGGCAACTCATCCATGGGAGCTGAGAGACCACAGTGAACATGGTGCAAAGGTTGCTATGTGGGAATTCACAATTGTGATTTAAAAAAACAAACCAATCTTTGGCCAGCCGGAATCAAGGCATTTATTACACGTCTCTCATATGTGCATTCTCTGATGTCTGATAAGGTGTGAGCTCTGACTGAGGCTTTTCCCACACCCAGCGCACGTGTAGGGTTTCTCTCCGGTGTGGAGTCTCTGATGTGTGACCAGGGCAGAGCTCTGCTTAAAACTCCTCCCACACTCAGCGCATGTGCAGGGCGTTTCTCCTGTGTGGATTCTCCCATGTCTGATAAGGTGTGAGCTCCGTCTGAAGCATTTCCCGCACTCAGCGCACGTGTAGCGTGTCTCTTCCAAGTTGATGCTCTCCTGTGTAATAAGGTCTGAGAGGCAACTGAAGTTTTCCTCTGGCCTGTGCTGAGTCTCACGGGCTTTTGCTTTTTCTGGGAGTGCACAACTCCCGGAAACATTCCCATTGGATATTCCTGATAACATCCCACATTGTTCTATTTGCTCAGCATCTTCCTGCTGGGGTTTCTCCTTGTTTTCACTCACCATCCCAACACCTGATGGGAGACAGAGAGAATCCAGACATAGGTCACTGTCTGTGCCGGAGAGAAAGAAAATCTCAGAGAGAGGAATGGAAAATGGGGTGAACAAAGCAAAATATGTGCGGGAGAGACCAAACCTATTAGGATCTGATTTTCCCCAAACCCTTCCCCAGAGGAGAGAGGAAGGGATCAGTTTTGGTCCGCAGCTCATCAGAACACTCAGGGGACAGTGAGATTGGGGCAGGACCTGCTGCCAGTTGTCAGTCAGGATAGGTGGGAAGCCATGAGTGACATCTGCCTAATGATTCCACATCTGCCGGGAACAATCCTGAACTTGGAGAGCTCACAAGGTCTTTGTAGGACATCCCAAATGTTTCCTGTATTCACAGACAGTTTTTGAGTTGGTTTAACCAATTCCCTACCTGTGCAGGCAGCTCTCGGGAGCACTTCTTTCTCAGAGCCCTGGAGCTCAGGGACCCACGGCTCTTCCCCTCATTCCAGCTGCGAGATCACATCAGGTTTGGAAACTGGAAACCCATGTTCAAGGCAAAGAAAACAAGGGAGGTCAGTGGAATTTGTGGGATACCTGTCACAAGGAATATTCCATGGTTTTAAGCCCAGATCATTTTTAAGTAGTAACATCCCAAGGCCATCTTCCTTGGCTTAAAGTGGCAGGAGAGTTGTTTTCATTATTATCAATCATATTCATTACCTTAGGGCCTAAGGGACAACTAACAGTGGGTCCCCTTTGTGCTAGGCACAGTACAGACCCAGAATAGTAGATGGCCCATGTCCTGAAGAATTTGCAATCTAAATAGACAAGACAGACACAGAATGGGGGAAGGGGTAGAACCCACCAGCAGAGTGAACTATGTGAAGGCAGAGTGACAGGTCTGATGAACACAGGCATATCTCTTGAGACTGTTTTATTTAATGTTATAACCATGGCCAGTGTTTTCTGGAAATTGCTGCTATTCCTGCATTTTTTCCCGAAATTACTCTTCATTTCTGGAATTGCTGATCAAAGGGTGGGCAGGGCTAGTAGGGATTTCTGCCTGGAGACACCTGACTCCTCCCCAGGGCAAAGGGTGCGGTTGAGAGACTTGCTGCCAATTTCTTCCCTCCTCATACAAGTCTGAGCTCAGGAAAATCACTGTGCAGCTTCCCCTGGGCAGGCAGAGCACTTGGCAGTGGGACACCAGGCTCCGTCGTCATGCTGCAGAGCAGACGGGATCGCACCTGCTCTCGGCTGCATCCACAGCACCTCTCCCCTGCTCACAGCAGGTTCATGTCCCGTCTCATAGAGCAGTGAATCACAGAATATCAGGGGTTGGAAGGGACCTTAGGAGGTCATCTAGTCCAACCCCCTGCTCAAAGCAGGACCAATCCCCATTTTTTGCCCCAGATCCCTAAATGGCCCCCTCAAGGATTGAACTCACAACCCTGGGTTCAGCAGGCCAATGCTCAAACCACTGAGCTATCCCCCCTCCTAAAGCACATGGCATGGATAAGCCTTGGAGTTCTCAGTACACAGACATACCCCTGCAGGTTTTGCTGACTCAATAAGTGTATCCCCTTAGTCCTTTCCATGGGCACATAGTACAGCTGATGACCCTGGATGGGCTATCGAATAGACTATGCAGCGCTGATGCCAATATGTCTGGGTGTGTCACCCAGAAACACTGCACAAGTCTGGAAATACAGATCTACCCTACATATCTATAACTCACAATGCAAAGGTGATACAAAGATAGAAACTAAATTATCATACTTGGAAAATCATAACATTTTCATTGACATCTTACATGGCATATCTAGCACGATTCATTGCAATTTTATCATATTGGCATTAATAGTAATACTAATATAAAGTGTCTCACAATTCCATACAGTGTCACACTTAATAAACCAGTGAATTCTCAGGACCGGCTCCCAGGTCTTTGAAGATGCCGAACACCCTGCTTGTGAGGGATTGAAATACCCACATATCTGTTGGGAACACACATAGACAGACACTGTGCACGTCTGTAGTGTGTGCCACTCTAGGCTTGTATTAAACCCCCAAGGTTACAGCTTTTCTCTGTCCTTGACTTGGTAAATGCTGCCACCATCCAACTGCAAAAAAAACAACAACCCCAAAGCCTTGGACCCAGGAAGGAGCACTTGAGAATTCCTCCCTCTGGGGCACCCTCAAGCCCTTTCACCTCCCCTCCGGGAAAGAGCTGAGAAAGAAAACAAAGGAAATTAGCTGTGGCTACCAGATAATCAAACAACATGCACAAACCTCTTAGGAGATCAACAATTCCAATCCTGTTCTTAAAAGAGGTACATTTTATTAAAATTGAAAAAGCAAACAATACATCCGGAACTTAGGCTTTTTGCTAGATCCTAAAAGAAACAATTCATTTTTGTAAGCATCCAAAATAGTTTTCTTGGGGGTTTAGCTTAAAGCTTGCAAGCAAACAAAAGCATCTGGGCTAGCACAGAGGAGATCCAAAAGCCAAAATAAAAAATAAACCTGATTGTGTCTGTCTAAACATTCCCTACCCAAATAATTTCTTCTAGTTATGGAAGATGAATTTTCATACCTGCTTCAAGCCATACACAGCATTGCTACTCCGTGTCTCCTTCTCCGGAGAACAACAGACAAAGGGAAAGTTTCTTTCCCATTTTAAAACGTTCTAGCCTTTCCATTGGCTCTTTTGGTCAGCTGCCCACTCCTTTTCTTTTACCTGTGGGCTTGTTAACCCTTTACAGGTAAAGCAAGCAGAGAACTGACACCAACAGGGATTTTACAGCAAACTGGCAGGCTGGGTGTTTATAAAAGGGAGCTTCCTCCCCTCCCCTTTATTTATCACAGTATGGCTTGTGAGGTATCATTTGAAAAAGACATTATTATCCTCCTGTTAAAATGTGTAGCAACACTGTATGGAAAGTTATGAGATTTTACTGTATGATATTACTGAAAAAGTTGCAACCCTAAACCCAAGTTCCTCAGAGCCAGCAAGGCAAACAGCTGGTCAAATAGCCATTCTCTGGCAGGGGGAAGGTCACTATTTCCAAGTGGTCCTGTTAGAGTTACCTCTTGGACTAGATCCTGCGCTCCACTCAGGACTCAATCCAGAGTTGCTTCTCCCCTTGTGGGTTCTTGTACCAGCTGCTCCAAGAAGCAGTCATTTAAAGTACTGAGAAATGTTGTCTCTGCATTTCATCCTGAGGTGACATGTACCCAGTCAATATGGGGATAATTGAAATCCCCCACTATTACTGAGTGTCAGAGGGGGAGCCGTGTTAGTCTGGATCTGTAGAAGCGAGAAAGAGTCCTGTGGCCCCTTATAGACTAACAGACGTACTGGAGCATAAGCTTTTGTGGGTGAATACCCACTTCCCCCACGAAACCTTATGCTCCAATACGTCTGTTAGTCTATAAGGTGCCACAGGACTCTCCACTATAATTGAGTTCTTTATTTTGATAGCCTCTCTAATCTCCCTTAGCATTTCATCCTCACTATCACTGTCTTTGACAGGTGGTCTACAATAGATTGCTATTGTTATATTCTCATTAGAGCATGGAATTACTATCCATAGAGATTCTATGGAACATGCGGTTTCATTTAAGATTTTTACTTCATTTAAGTCTACATTTTCTTTAACATACAGTGCCAGCCCCCACCCCGCCCCCCCCACCAGCTGCTCTGTCCTTCCGATATATTTTGAACCCTGGAATGATTGTGTCCCATTGATCGTCCTCACTCCACCAGATTTCTGTGATGCTTATTATATCAATATCCTCTTTTAACACAAGGCACTCACCCATCTTATTATTTAGACTTCTAGCATTTGTGTACAAGCACTTTAAAAACTTATCTCTGTTTATTTGTCTGCCCTTTTCTGATGTGTCAGATTCTTTTGTGTGTGAATGCTTCTCGTCTGATCTGGCCCCTACTTTATCCTCTTCCAGCCTCTCCTCCTGACTAAAAACGAGAAAATCTCTATCACTAGACTCTCCTCTAAGAGAAGTTTCTGTCCAATCCACGTGCTCCTCTGCAGCCATCGGCTTTCCCCCATCTCTTAGTTTAAAAACTGCTCTGCAACCTTTTTAATGGTAAGTGCCAGCAGTCTGCTTCCACTTTGGTTTAGGTGGAGCCCATCCTTCCTGTATAGGCTCCCCCATCCCAAAAGTTTCCCCAGTTCCTAATAAATCTAAACCCCTCCTCTCTACACCATCATCTCATCCACGCATTGAGACTTTGAAGCTCTGCCTGCCTACCTGGCCCTGCGCGTGGAACTGGACGCATTTCTGAGAATGCCACCATAGGGGTCCTGGATTTCAGTCTCTTTCCTAGCGGCCTAAATTTGGCCTCCAGGACATCTCTCCTACCCTTCCCTATGTCATTGGTACCTACATGTACCACGACCACTGGCTCCTCCCCAGCACTACATACAACTCTCTCTAGATGCCTCGAGAGATCTGCAACCTTCGCACCAGGCAGGCAAGTCACCATACGGTTCTCCCGGTCAACACAAACCCAGCTATCCTTGTTTCTAATGATCGAATCTCCCATTACTAACACCTGCCTTTTCTTAATGACTGGAATTCCCTCCCCCAGCGAGGTAACCTCAGTGCAAGAGGTTGCAGATCCCAACACCATATGGAAGGAGGGTCTCAACTACGGGAAGGTTTCCCTCTGCTCCCGTTGACTGCTCTCCTTCCCTGGGCCTTTCATCCTCCTCAACAGCTCAAGGGCTGTCTGTCCAGAGGTGCGACACATCTACAGTGTCCCGGAAAGCCTCATCACCATACCTCTCTGCCTCCCTTAGCTCCTCCAGTTCTGCTACCCTGGCCTCCAAAGCCTGCACGCGGTCTCTGAGAGCCAGGAGCTCCTTGCACCGAATGCACACATACGCCACCCGCCCACAGGGCAGGTAATCAGACATGCTACATTGAGTGCAATAAACAGGATAGCCCCCACTCTGCTGCTGGGCTTCTGCCTGCATTCTCTCCTACAGCTACCTACGTTAACAATAGGCTTTATGTTTAAATCAAGTAGTTTGTATTATAGCTTAAATGTTTTAAAGAATGGCAAGAGTACCTCGCCCCCTTCCCACTCCCCTTCCATCTCCCTCACGAAACTCCCTGTTAGTAGCCCTGTTCGCAAAGCTCCCTGGTGGCTTGCTCACTGCTTTATAAAGCACTCCCCGATCACATCCCCCCACCCCTAGCCCCTGCTGTGAGCCACTCAGGGCAGGGGGCTGGGAGCACCCCCAAGACCCCAGCCCACACCCCCAGCCCTGACTCCTGCACCCCCCCCACACCCTCAGCCCCCTGCCCTCTCTTACTCCTGTGCCCCCACACACATATCTGGAGAGATCATTAAGTGGTCCGTCGAGACCCGTGGTCCGTCGAGACCCGTGGTGATTTTCAAGTGGTCTGTGGAAAAATAAGTTTCACTACAAAAACAATCAAGGTGCCTCACTTTCTTTTCAGTTACTACCTATTACTTATAGGAGGAGGATGAAGAAAAAAAGAATGAAAAATGCTGGTGGGGGGAGATAAGAGAGAATGTTCTTTTTCTTGGCTGGGTCCCAAGGAGGGGCCCCCAAAATGAAGCTGAGCTCAGGGCCCCACTAACGCTAAATCCACCACTGAGCTTCCTTCTCTGGATACCCCCAGCCAGCATTCAAGGACGCACTGAGTGTCTGTGTGATAAGTAACCCTGGCCCAGCAGCCTGCTCGTTACACCCCAAGCACATTCTGGTTTCGGTGGAGTAGGCTCAGTGTCAGAGAGGTCAGGGGTAGGAAGCTTCTGTTGGTTATGCCGCACCTAACCCTGTTTTACTTGAGCAAACAGGAGATATCTGACACTGTGCGATACGGCTCCTGTGCTCTGTTCCCAAAAGTGTTCTGCAGCAGGGGAGGGTCTCTGGTAGTGTGTGTGTCACTGGCATATGGGGGTGATGCTGAAACAGGACAGAGTAGAGGTGGCATTTTGGGGCTGGCGTGAACCTTCTCTCTTCTTTTCCCCTTCCAAGAACCGAGGGGACAGTAACCCTTACCCAGCGAGGTCACATTCTCATAGTTCTCCTGCATGACGTCTCTGTAGAGGGCTCTCTGAGCGGGGTCCAGCAGAGCCCCCTCTTCCCTGGTGAAATACACAGCCACCTCCTCGAAGGTCACCGGCCCCTGAAAGAGCAAGAGTCCAACATTCAGTGCCTGCTGCCCCTAGCAGGGTCCAGGGCGAGATCTCTGGTAGGAAGCCCAACACCCTCCCCATTGTGAGGAGCTGGATATGAAGGGGGGGGAATCTCCCCTAAGCCTGACTGGTAGGAGCCCCCTTCATATCTCACAGCAGCCGCTGGTTAGTCAGAACAGGCTTCAGCACTGGGAGTCTGGTCAGTATTCTTAGCCCATGTAGGTAGGTTATTTCTGTTCAAGAAATTAGGGCATTTCCACCTCCGAACCTTATGGGTCTGTTCCTAGAATCTAGGACACTTATTAAACAACTCCAGGTTTGCTGCACCCTGTCCTCCTCCCTTTCTCCACCATGTGTATTTGCTGCCCCGCTCCAACCTCCAAACCAGACTGTGCAAATCTTCCCATATCCAGTGTATTTGCTGTCCCTCTTCCTCCTGCAGGAACCCACCAGCAACCCCCGCGATAATCCCTACCTGAACTGGCTCCTCTGCAGCCATGTCTCTACCCTGTCCCATGGGAGGGCGAGATGAAGTGGAGCGAGACGTGCGCGTCATTCTGCAGCCTGGCAGGGTGAGAAGGGCAGTTGTGGAGGTTTCAGAACAGGCTTTAGTTAATTTCATATCACGATTCCCCCCGGCCCTTTCCCTGCAGAGACAGCCTAGAGTCTGCCATGCTGAGAAAATGCTCCATCTCTTTATTACAGTGGAGACCTGGCCCCTCCTGCAAGGATAAGCCCACAGAGACCTTTTTAACCTCCCTTCTCCCTCCCAAAATCCCATAACAAAGCCTCTGAAGACAAGGCTAGAAAAAAGCAGAACCAAAGGATCCACTGTGGGGGATTCCTTCAGACACTGACCCCACGGCAGGAGGAGGAATAGAGAGTCAGGAACTGGGTTTTTCTCTGTCCGATTCTCATTTTTCCACAGGAAAGTGATTTCACCCAGGGTGCAGTAATACATCTGTCTGGGCAGACCAGAGATCTGGAAATCTCTCTCAAAACTCTTCCGTCCCACGGCCCCTTTCAGTCTCTCTTTCTCCTTCTATCTCCTTTTCCCTGTCCCCTCCCCCTGCCCGTCCTGTAGGAAAGTCCCATTGGTGGGTTGTTTGCTCCCCCAAGGCTGGATTTGCTGCTGCAATTGCTAATGGGATGAGAAATGAGTGGGGGGAGGGTCTGTTTGAGTAGAGTCATTTTAAGGCCAGATCCCAGCATTTTCCCTTCGTTTCTTCCAGTTACCTGGAATCTCTGGCTCAGAATTTAGTATTAACAGGGCTCAGGGCTGCCCTAGGGGCCTAGTGCCAGTAGGAGAAAGACATCACCTGGGCCGGGCAGAGAAGAAGGTTTAATTAAGGTCACTTCCCAGCACAGACCCCGCTGGGGGAGCAGCAGCTGCTAAGCCTGGTCTCCCAGATCACGCTGGAGGCTGCAGCGTCTGACCCAGGAAGCTGAATCCCAATATCCTGAGCAGAGAGGGACAGGGCGTTGGAGCAGCCTTCCCCCCTTGAGCTCTCTGGGGGGAGCAGCTAATGAGAGCCCCTCCTCACAGGGGGAATTGCTGATCTCATTTGCCCCACTGTCGATCTGGAGTCACTCCTCGTCTGTCCAGGCAGTGACTCTGGATTAACAGTGGTGTCAGTGACACCAGGTTTCAGGAAGAACGAGTCCAGAGCGCTGTGGGAGAGACCGTTGTGGGGCAGCGCGAACCCCCTTCCCCCGTCCCGCACCCCCAGATCTAGGACAAGGACTCGGGGGATGAATTTTCCCAATGGAACCGGACGTTTCCGCAGTTTTCCAGAGGGGAGAAAAGCAGAATCGGTGATGTCACATTCCAAGCCCCCAGCTAGGGGCCCCAGACCCCCCCCAGAGCCCAGACCCCCAGCCAGGGGCCCCAGACCCCCCCCCAGAGCCCAGCCCCCCAGCCAGGGGCCCCCGACCCCCCCCAGAGCCCAGCCCCCCAGCCAGGGGCCCCAGACCCCCCCAGAGCCCAGCCCCCCCCAGAGCCCAGACCCCAGCCAGGGGCCCCCCAGAGATTCCCTGGGACCGAGTCCCCAGAGTCCCTGGCCAGGGACCCCCGAGCCCCCCCCACAGTGAGAGCCGCCCATGGGGGGGCAGAGACCTGCTCAGGGGTGGGGGGGGAGGGGGGTCACCCTGGGTGCGGCTCGTGGGTCTCTGGGGAGAAAGGGGGGGACCCCCCTTTCTCCCCCCTCGGGGGTCACCGGCTCTTCTCCCCCCGCCCCGATCTGCGCATGCCCAGAGCCGGGAGACACGCAGAGCCCCGCCCGCGTTCGCAACATCACTTCCGGTCCCGTCAGGCGCGCCAGGAACTACATCTCCCAGCCTGCCCCGGGAGCCGCTTCCGCCCAGCTCAGGGAGCGTGTTAACAGTTGTTAGTGCTCATGTTCAGTGCGAGCCCCAGAGAGCCGGGAGAACGAAGCCCAGAGCCTGGGGGCGGGGCTCTGGCTCCATTGGGAGCCGGGGGCGGGGCAGCGCCTGGGGGCGGGGCTCTGGCACAGCCCGGGGGCGGGGCAGCGCCTGGGGGCGGGGCTCTGGCTCCACTGGGAGCCGGGGGCGGGGCTGAGCAGCGGCTCCCGGGGGGGTCCCGTGTTTGCCGGCAGCGCTGGAGCCGCCGGGGCGATCGCGGAGCTGCTGGGCTCAGCTGCAGCCGGGCTCGGCCCCGGCCCCGCCGGGACCCGGGTGGGGACAGAGCCTGGGGCCGGGGGGTTCCCCTGTGTGGGGCCGGGGGCGGCGGGGGGACGAGCCGGAGCTGCGGGCGGGGGAAGGACAGTGGGACACGTGGGGGTGGAGCGTCCCCTGTGAGCCAGGAAAGTCCGGGGGAGAAGAAAGTGTCTGTGTCGGTGTGTTTCTGTCTCATAGAATCTCAGGGTTGGAAGGGACCTTAGTAGGTATCTAGTCCAACCCCCTGCTCAAAGCAGGACCGATCCCCAATTTTTGCCCCAGATCTCTAAATGGCCCCCTCAAGGATTGAACTCACAACCCTGGGGTTAGCAGTCCAATGCTCAAACCACTGAGCTATTCCCCCCCAGCATGTGTGGGAAAGGGAGGCTGTGACTTGTGGCACCCTCCTCTGTGGCAGGGATCCTGGTAGCTGTACGGGGCCGGGTGTGCCCAGGAACACCCTAATTAAGGGGTGGGCAAGCTCGTCCTTCCCGGTGGGCCTGAGCTCCTGGGCAGGGAGGCTTCCCCCATGGCCCTGCCCCCCATCGCCTGGTGCCTCAGCGCACCGCGTCCAGGAGCAGCAGCCTTGATACCAGCAATCTCACGTCCCTGTGGCACAATGGGTCAGTGTGTTCGGCTGGTAACTGAAAGGCTGGTGGTTCGAGCCCACCCAGGGATAGAGATAGCTCTTTGTTCCTCAAGACCTGCTGAGACCCTCAAAGGCCCCCTTTTTGCCGCCTCAAAACTGTCCCTTTGGGCCTCAGTCAATCAGGAGAAGGAAAAGTTAATGCCGTCGAAAAGTCTCTCTCTCTGTGTGTGTGTGTGTGTGTGTGTGTGTGTGTGTCTAGAAACCACTCTGCTCTAGTCTCTTTTCTCTGATTTCCTTGAGAAAATCTGAAGCCGGGAGCAAAAGCAGCTGCCCTCTCTGAGGCTTGAACTCAGGACCTTCAGATTATGAGACTGATGCGCTGCTCACTGCGCTAAGAAAAGCCCCGGGCGCAGTGCGTCTAGTATAGTCCTTTCTCAAGACAAGCTGACCCACGACATCACTGAGGCTACTCAGAATCAAATACATTTGAGACACAAGTACATAGTCCACATTCATAACTTCAAATACAAAAATGGTACACACATACAGCTAGCATCATTATAACCAGCACATGAGAACATCATTGTCATAGACACCTCGCACGACAAGCTTTGGCCAATATTTGCTGCAAATATAGAACAATGGTGGCAAAAATGATCTCTACGGTCCCAGTTCATATTAATAACGTCACAGCAGCCTACAGAGAAGTGGGAGGGAGGCGTCTTCGAGCCGGCGAGTCTCGTCCGTTTCTCCCTTGCCGCTTGGGCGGAGGCGGGAGGGGAGCGAAATGTGCCCGGCTGAAGGTTTTGCGCTCGGCCTTGAGGATTAAGCCTGATACCCACCCTGGACAGAAAAGATCTCTTGTCGCACACACACTCGGACTCAGCTTTCCTTGACTTCCTTTCACCCAGAACCCCCTTTCCTTCTTCTCCTGGGCTGCAAGTAGCCACCCCTGGGAAGCCGAGAGACAGGCACAGGATTCTACCTCCCATCAGCCAACAGCACCTCCCCAGGCTTTGGAAGAACAAACGGTGGCGCTCAACTAACCCCACTGAGCCGCTTAGCTCCTGCCCTGCCTTCCTCAGCACGACCTTCCTCCTTTGCCCCATTCCCACCTCACTTCCTCCTTTGAACCAGGGACCTTGTGTGTTAGGCAAACGTGATAACACTACACTACAGAAACTTCCTTCAAAGGTCAACCACTTGGCTGGTGCTCACGCTGGCACACACCGATGGGCGAACCTGGAGAAAGTGGCAGCAGCCCTTCGAGAGATCAACTGGTAGCAAAAAGGACTGGAGCCGGAGCTCAGGAAGTCAACCTTCTCTTGCCCTTGTGACTGCAGCTTGAAGGAGAGCTTCTTTTCCTTCCCCTTGCTGAGAAAGAGCAAGAGAAGAAGGAAAGCCAAGGTGGGCACAAGCCCCCACTGTCTTTTCCTGATGGGGAGCCTGCAAGGAGGGACTCGTGGTGGGTAGAGGTACCACTGCGCTTCGAGAAAACAGCCCAACCCTGCACACAAAGGGATCAAAAAGCATGCCAAAGCCTGGGATTGAACCAGGGACCTTTAGATCTTCAGTCTAACGCTCTCCCAACTGAGCTACTTCAGCCCCTACAGGACATCTTTCTCGCCTGCTGCTTCTCTTTCTGGGATGTGTTTGTCAGCCATGGCACACAAAAAGGACGTCATTGCGAGCGGCCCATGGAGGCAAGCTGAATTTTTTTTCCTGCCTTGCTCAGCTTGACTTGATTCCTCGCCCCATTCCTGCCTTAGTTCCTGGGTTACCTGGTGGCTGAAGGCGACTGGGGCCCAGCGGCACGGGGAGGAATTTGGGCAGCTAGACCCCGGCAGCAAGAGTCCTGCCGCGATTTGCCACCCCACCCCGTTGTCCCAGCTTCAGCTACTGCAGCTCAAATTCTCCAAGACTCCCCCCCGCACCCAGCTCCCTCTCCTGCCTTCCCCCATCTGGATCCTCAATGCCCCTCACACACTTTGTAAGAACAGGAGAATGGCCCTACTGGGTCATACCAAAGGGGCTAAGGGGGGCGGCCTGCAGCCCATGACTCCATGGGGCTGGTAGGGGCTGGTACTCACGACGCAGAGTGCTCTGAACTCTGGGGGCCAGGCCTCTGGGTGCTGGAGCCACTGGGGGCTGCACCATGCACCCACCCGGCACTCCGGGTGCTGGGGCTACTTGCCACCTGCCTACCTGGCATTTCCTCTCATTTGTGAGAGTGGATCTCAAATTGCTCATATTTGCATCCTTTTCTTTTTAATCATTAAACGCAGCTATCAAATGGTAGATGTTGCAGTTTCCTGAGGTTTTGAGGTGTTCCCTGGGTTTTTTAAGCACAGTCCTTTGTTACTGGAGGGAGTCCACACTGATTAGGCCTCAGCTGGAGTATTATGTCCAATCCTGGGCACCACATTTCAGGAAAGAAGGAGACAAATTGGAGAAAGGGCAGAGAAGAGCAACAAAAATGATTAAGGGTCTAGAAAACGTGAGCTGTGAGGGAAAACGTGAGCTGTGAAAACAATTGGGTGTGTTTAGTCTGGAGAAGAGATGACTGAGAGGGGACGTGATCACAGTTTTCAAGTACAGAAAAGGTTGTTACAAGGAGGAAGGGGACACTTTATTCTTCATCTGAGGATAGGACAAGAACCAAGGGCTTAAATTGCAGCAAGGGTGGTTTAGGTTGGACATCAGGAAAAGCTCTCTGTCTGTCAGGGCTGTTAAGCACTGGAGTGAATTCCCCAGGGAGGTTGTGGAATCTCTGTCAGGGGAGGTTTTTAAGAGCAGGTTCGACAAACACCTGTCAGGGATGGTCTAGATTATACTTATGAGTGCAGGGAGCTGGACTGGATGACCTCTCAAGGTCCCTTACAGTCCTATGGTTCTATGATTCTGCATATTGGAGGTTATGGGCTGGGGGTGGTTAAATCCCCCCCTCCCCTCGGCCTCATCTGATCAGATCCACGGTCCCATTAAGCCTTGTATTTCTCCTCCCCCAGCAGACATCCTGTCTGTGGGAGTGGCCAATGCTGGAAATAGTAAAGGAAACTCTAACCCCTTCCCCACTGACTGCACAATGACCCTTTCCATACGTTGTTACATGGGAACAGTCCCTCCTGAGCCCCCAGCCACAGAGCAGTTTGAGACATGAAGCGTGATGGTTAGCCCTGCCCTTTAATCCCCCTGCAGATACCCCATCCAAGAGTGGGTGCCCCAGTTGTGCCAGACACTGTGGAAACCCCGACCAAGGATGGGGGCCCTGATTCTGCAGGTGTTGTACAACTCATAGTGAGAGAGAGAGTCCTTGATGCCAAGAGCTCACAGGCAAAATAGATGAAGTGTGGGAGGGTGGTTCCCATTTTACAGCTGGGGAAACTGAGGCCCAAAGATGCGATGTCATTTGTCCATGTTTGCACAGAGAATAATGGGGCCAAACTTGGAACTGAATCAAAATTTTCTGAGTCACAGCCTGGCCCTTAATCACAAGCCAAGCATTGTCGATTGCACGGCAGTGGCCTCCATGGGAAGTTGCAGAATCTCCTTCATTGGAAGATTTTAAGAAGGGGTTATGCAAATACCTGTCGGGGATGACCTAGGGATACTTGGTCCTGACTCTCGGGGTCCCTCCCTGCCCTATCTCTCTACACGCCTCTGTTGTGTGGTTTTGTGCTGTGTCATTGTTCCACACTTATCTGTTTTGCATAGTGTCACTCTCTGCCCCGCCACACACACTTCAGTGGAGAAGCAGCTGGCAATCTAGTAGGCTGCCCATGGAACAATGGGACAGAGAAACCTGCATCATGTGATGCTGCACCGGCCCATGAGCCATTGCAAACCCCTCCCAAAGCCCCCTGCGGCCAGTTGCACAGTGCGATAGCTACCCACAATGCACTGCTCTTTGGGGCGACGCAAGAGTTGCTAGAGTGGATGCGCTCTGGTGACACAAGGAGCAGAGTGTTTAATTGAAACCCTTCAACTAACGCAGCATAACTCTGTAGTGTGGACACAGCCTGAGAGTGAGACAAGACCGAGCTCCCCTTGACACCAAGGATGCTCAGAGACTGAATCTGAAGAACCACAAGTTCCTCCGTAGTTGACAGGATTCGAACCTGTGCAGGGAAACCCCAATGGATTTCTAGTCCATCGCCTTAACCGCTCGGCCACAACTACTTGCTTTGTGCAGTTTTCTCACTACACTCTAGTTCTGTTCTCACTGAGTGATCGTTTCCAATTGTTTCCTCAGATCAGCTTCCACAACACACTCACTGCCGTGCCATTGTGTAAGTGTGTCCATGGCTGAACAGCAAGAATTCCTGCTCATTTCCCTGCTGGCTGGAGCATGATGAGAGTGTGTTTGTGGTTAATGGTATCAGAGGGGGAGCCGTGTTAGTCTGGGTCTGTAGAAGCGACAAAGGGTCCTGTGGCACCTTATAGACTAACAGACGTATTGAAGCATAAGCTTTCGTGGGTTCCAAAGAAGTGGGGATTCACCCACAAAGCTTATGCTTCAATACGTCTGTTAGTCTATAAGGTGCCACAGGACCCTTTGTCGCTTCTTTGTGGTTAATGACGCTGCAGTAGATTGTTGTCCATTTCCTGCCTCGACAATTCAGACAGTCCCTTTCCCTTCATAACCCCAGTACATCAGTGATTGCAATAGCAGGGGGCAGGTTTTCTCTGGGGCACTGAGCTTTGCCAGGGGGTTGGTGGCTCCTTTCTTTCCCCACCCTGGAGTAAACTCAGCTTTTTATTCCATCCCTGATGATTCATGGAATAATAACCGCAGCATGAAGAAAGAGGAGATCGAATATCTCACTGTCAGGGCTGAAGGTGGCCACATCCCCTCTGTCTGACCATTGCAGGAGAGAAGGTTTGAATGGAATCGAATGCCCTGGCTCAGACAAGAGACACAGGAAGATTTTACTGTTCATGGATCTGTGCAAAGGAAATTATTTGGGGGAGATTGTTTGGGGGAGATGATGAGGATGTTACCTTTTGAGATCAAAAATAAGACCTACAGAACTATTTTAGAAACTTGGGACTTAGACATATTTTATTTAAAGCAAGGTTCAATCCCCAGCATCTCCAAGTTCTCTTTTCACCCTGCTGCTTTGCTCACGCCCAGAGGGGAGGCTCCCCAGCAATCTCCCTGCGTGAGTTTCAGTCCTGCTCAGTGAGGGGCAAGTGCCAATTGCAGGGAAGCTCTGTGGAGGTTTATGCTCCTAAGTCACCTGGGTACTTTTAAGGTTCCCACCCGCTGTGCTGCTTGGGACGATGGCGGATGAGGAAGGAGAAGGTACAGGAGGGAAAGGTCCCATCTGCACAGACCGAGAGGCCAGGAAATGGAGGGGCAGTCAGTGCTCAGAGAGGAGAGAGGTCAGTGATTTACACCCCCCAGGGGACACTGTCTTTTCGAGGCGAGTGCAGCTGGGTTGGGATGGTGCTGAGGATGGATAGAAAAAAGGCTGGAGTCAATGACAGATGAGACCCTAGAAGGGGAAGGGAAATGGCAGCTCCACAGAAGGTCCTGGCTGCTCAGATGCCCCAGTTATAGTCCCCTGGCCTGTCCTAGAGAGAGAGAAGACAAAGAGGCACCCAACCCCCTAGAGTGATCCCATGGACAAGAATCTGGTTGGGAGTGGGGTGAAGGTTCCCTCTGGACAAAGGGAGCTGAAATCCCTCAGCGTCCTGGCATTTAAGTGATGCATCAAACCCTGCCCAGGTGGGGGCTGAGGTTTATCAGCAGAAGCTTGGGCAGTAGGTCAACCAATCGGGCTGCCTCCTAGGCCACGCTGCAGCCCAGCTTCAGGACTCAGAGGAAATGGAGCTCACACCCCTACCTACAGGACTCCAGGCATGACCAGCCTCCTGGATCAAACGTCCCCTCTGGCGCTCAAGTCACAACAGCTAGCCAGTAAAACACAGGCTCCCACGTCACTGGAGAGAGCAAGATGAAGCCTTGGAACACCCAGGAGTGTTAGGTGGCAAAAGAGCTGTCCCAAGGTCCCACTGAGACTTGAACTCGGATTGCAGGATTCAAAGCCCTGAATATTGGCCCTTACACCATGGGACCAAGGATGGTAATCTTGTGTTCGTCTGATTTCCGGTGTAGAAGAGCCTGGATGGACAATTTTTTGCCTCCCTTGCTCAAGGCTTCTATGGCTTCTCTGGCCAGCCCTTTATTTGCTCAACAAGTCGGCACACAGCGGTTTGCTGTAGACCCAGAAGCCTTTCTTCCTCCAGACTGTGAGGCCAGTGGGCATGGGAGAAAGTTGCCCCTTCAGTCCCAGGCAGAAAATGGCCCTTCCTTGGAAAGCCCAGGTCCTGAAAAGAAAAGGAAATTGATGATAGTAGGTACTGATCCTCCTTACACCTGACCAGGGACATGAACCCTGGACCCTCAGATTAAAAGTCTGATGTTCTACCAACTGAGCTAGCCAGGCTCACATAAAGAAAGTGCAAGTTTGGTGCAGAAGAGAAACTAGTCAAGAAAAAGAGGGCAGGAAACAATACAGAAAATTTGCTACTCTGGCTCCCTTAGCATCCCTAGCCCCAGCCTGTTCCTCCATCTGGCGCCCAGAGGCCTTCTTCTTTTTCTAGTTAAATCTCAGATCCAGGAGAAAACACCGTTCGACAATGAAAAACAAAATCACAGACAGAAATGCCATTGGGAATACAAATAAAGGACAATGCAATCCCCATCACAGTCTGGTATCCAGAGCTGGATTAGTTTTTGTGGGCCTGGCGCGAAACATATTTCTGGGCCCCCCCTGTGGAATGAAGGGGCCAGGGGCAAGAGCACGGTGGGGCATGAACAGGGCGGGAAGGATTGGTCCCCAGCTGGAGCGAGGCAGGGGTCAGGGGCCAGATGAGCACAGTGGGACATGGGGGGAGGATTAGTCCCTGCTGACTGGAGCAAGGCAGGGGCCGGGTCAATAGCACAGTGGGGCGGGAGCTAGCGTTGGTCCCTGGAGCAAGGGAGGGGCTGGGGGTAAACTGCAAGCGCAGAAGGGCTGGGAAGTGGTAAACAGGATTCCCCCTCCCCACCTCTGCCCACATGGAGCGGGTACCTACCTTCTCCCTGGTTCTAGCCCATTCTCTGCGTCTCTCTCTGCACTGAGCTGAGGGTGGGGGTGCACTGAGCACAGGGCTGGGGGTGCAGGGTCTGGGAGGGAGTTAGGGTGCAGGAGCAGGCTGGGGGTTGGGGTGCAGGGTCTGGCCAGGAGCCAGGGTGAGGGAGGGGGCTCAGGGTTGGGGCAGGGGGTTGGGGTGTGGAGCACTTACCTGACAGCAGCTCCCATTTGGTGCGAGGGGGGCAGGTTGGGATGTGGGGTGTGTGTGCAGGAGCTCCTGTCTGGTGGGGTGGGGTGTGTGAGGGGGGTGCATGAGTCAGAACATGGGGTGTGGGGGGCTGGTTATGTGTGGGGGTGCAGGAGTCAGGACTGGGAGATGGGAAGTGTGAGGGGGGTGCAGGAGTCAGGGCATGGGGCTGGCTTTGTGATAGCTACCCACAATGCACTGCTCTTTGGGGTGATGCAAGAGTTGCTAGAGTGGATGCGCTCTGGTGACACAAGGAGCAGAGTGTTTAATTAAAACACTTCAACTAAAGCAGCATAACGCTGTAGTGTGGACACAGCCTGAGAGTGAGACAAGACCGAGCTCCCCTGGACACCAAGGATGCTCAGGGACTGAAACTAAAGAACCACAAGTTCCTCCGTAGTTGACAGGATTCCAACCTGTGCAGGGAAACCCCAATGGATTTCTAGTCCATCGCCTTCACCACTCGGCCACAACTACTGGCTTTGTGCAGTTTTCTCACTACACTCTAGTTCTGTTCTCACTGAGTGATCGTTTCCTCAGACCAGCTTCCACAACACACTCACTGCCGTGCCCTTGTGTAAGTGTGTCCATGGCTGAACAGCAAGAATTCCTGCTCATTTCCCTTCTGGCTGGAGAATGATGAGAGTGTATTTGTGGTTAATGATGTTGCTGTAGATGGTTCATTCCCTACCTAGACAATTCAGACAGTCCCTTTCCCCATCCTATCGCCAGCACATCAGTGATGCCGATAGCAGGGGCAGGTTTCCTTTGGAGCACTGAGCTTTGCTAGGGGGTTGGTGGCTCCTTTCTTTCCTCACCCTGGAGTAAACTCAGCTTTTTTTCCCATCCCTGATGATTCATGGAATAACAACAGCAGCATGAAGAACGAGGAGATGGAATATCTCACTGCCGGGGGAAAGGTGGCACGTCCCTTCTAGGGTGACCAGATGTCCCGATTTTATAGGGACAGTCCCAATTTTGGGGTCTTTTTGTTATATAGGCTCCTATTACCCCCCACCCTCCGTCCTGATTTTTCACATTTGCTCTCTGGTCACCCTACTCCCCTCTGTCTGACCATTGTCACTGCAGGAGAGAAGGTTTGTAAGGAATCGAATGCCCTGGCTCAGACAAGAGACACAGGAAGATTTTGCTGTTCATGTATCCGTGCAAAGGAACTTGTGTCTCTGTGTGAAAACGAGGAGGGAATTGAAACACTCATAGAATCATAGAATCATAGAATCTCAGGGTTGGAAGGGACCTCAGGAGGTCATCTAGTCCAACCCCCTGCTCAAAGCAGGACCAACCCCAATTAGATCATCCCAGCCAGGGCTTTGTCAAGCCTGATCTTAAAAACCTCTAAGGAAGGAGATTCCACCACCTCCCTAGGTAACCCATTCCAGTGCTTCACCACCCTACTAGTGAAAAAGTTTTTCCTAATATCCAACCTAAACCTCCCCCTCTGCAACTTGAGACCATTACTCCTTGTTCTGTCATCTTCTACCACTGAGAACAGTCTAGATCCATCCTCTTTGGAACCCCCTTTTAGGTAGTTGAAAGCAGCTATCAAATCCCCCCTCACTCTTCTCTTCTGCAGGCTAAACAATCTCAGTTCCCTCAGCCTCTCCTCATAAGTCATGTGCTCCAGCCCCCTAATCATTTTTGTTGCCCTCCGTTGGACTCTTTCCAATTTATCCACATCCTTCTTGTAGTGTGGGGCCCAAAACTGGACACAGTACTCCAAATGAGGCCTCACCAGTGCCGAATAGAGGGGAATAATCACATCCCTCGATCTGCTGGAAATGCCCCTACTTATACAGCCCAAAATGCCGTTAGCCTTCTTGGCAACAAGGGCACACTGTTGACTCATATTCAGCTTTTCGTCCACTGTAACCCCTAGGTCCTTTTCTGCAGAACTGCTGCCCAGCCATTCGGTCCCTAGTCTGTAGCAGTGCATGGGGTTCTTCCGTCCTAAGTGCAGGACTCTGCACTTGTCCTTGTTGAACCTCATCAGATTTCTTTTGGCCCAATCCTCTAATTTGTCTAGGTCCCTCTGTATCCTATCCCTACCCTCCAGCGTATCAACCACTCCTCCCAGTTTAGTGTCATCTGCAAACTTGCTAAGGGTGCAGTCCACACCATCCTCCAGGTCGTTGATGAAGATATTGAACAAAACCGGCCCCAGCACCGACCCTTGGGGCACTCCACTTGATACCGGCTGCCAACTAGACATGGAGCCATTGATCACTACCCGTTGAGCACGACCATCCAGCCAGTTTTCTATCCACCTTACCGTCCATTCATCCAGCCCATACTTCTTTAACTTGCTGGCAAGAACGCTGTGCGAGACTGTATCAAAAGCTTTGCTAAAGTCAAGAAATAGCACATCCACTGCTTTCCCCTCATCCACAGAGCCAGTTATCTCATCATAGAAGGCAATTAGGTTAGTCAGGCATGACTTGCCCTTGGTGAATCCATGCTGACTGTTCCTGATCACTTTCCCCTCCTTTAAGTGGTTCAAAATTGATTCCTTGAGGACCTGTTCCATGATTTTTCCAGGGATTGAGGTGAGACTGACTGGCCTGTAGTTCCCCGGATCTTCCTTCTTCCCTTTTTTAAAGATGGGCACTACATTAGCTTTTTTCCAGTCATCCGGGACCTCCCCCGATTGCCATGATTTGTCAAAGATAATGGCCAATGGCTCTGTAATCACATCGGCCAACTCCTTTAGCACCCTCGGATGCAGTGCATCCGGCCCCATGGACTTGTGTTCGTCCAGCTTTTCTAAATAGTCCCGAACTACTTCTTTCTCCACAGAGGGCTGGTCACCTCCTCCCCATACCGTGCTGCGGAGTGCAGCCATCTGGGAGCTGCCCTTGTCTGTGAAGACAGAGGCAAAAAAAGCATTGAGTACACTAGCTTTCTCCGCATCCTCTGTCACAAGGTTCCCTCCCTCATTCAGCAAGGGGCCCACACGTTCCTTGACTTTCTTCTTGTTGCTAACATACCTGAAGAAACCCTTCTTGTTACTCCTAACATCTCCAGCTAGCTGCAACTCCAAGTGTGATTTGGCCTTCCTAATTTCACTCCTGCATGCCTGAACAATATTTTTATACTCCTCCCTGGTCATTTGTCCAATCTTCCACTTCTTGTAAGCTGCTTTTTTGTGTTTAAGACGAGCAAGGATTTCACTGTTAAGCCAAGCTGGTCGCCTGCCATATTTACTTTTCTTTCTACACATCGGGATGGTTTGTTCCTGCAACCTCAATAAGGTTTCTTTAAAATACAGCCAGCTTTCCTCGACTCCTTTCCCCCTCATGTTATTCTCCCAGGGGACCTTGCCCATCAGTTCCCTGAGGGAGTCAAAGTCTGCTTTTCTGAAGTCCAGGCTCTGTATTCTACTGTTCTCCTTTCTTCCTTGTGTCAGGATCCTGAACTCGACCATCTCATGGTCACTGCCTCCCAGGTTCCCATCCACTATTGCTTCCTCTACTATTTCTTCCCTGTTTGTGAGCAGCAGGTCAAGAAGAGCTTTTCCCCTAGTTGGTTCCTCCAGCACTTGCACCAGGAAATTGTCCCCTACACTTTCCAAAAACTTCCTGGATTTTCTGTGGACCGCTGTATTGCTCTCCCAGCAGATGTCGGGGTGATTAAAGTCACCCATGAGAACCAGGGCCTGTGATCTAGTAACTTCTGTTAGTTGCTGGAAGAAAGCCTCGTCCACCTCATCCGCCTGGTCTGGTGGTCTGTAGCAGACTCCCACCACGACATTACCCTTGTTGCTCACACTTCTCAATTTGATCCAGAGACTCTCAGGTTTTTCTGCAGTTTCATACTGGAGCTCTGAGCAGTCATACTGCTCTCTTACATACAACGCAACTCCCCCACCTTTTCTGCCCTGCCTATCCTTCCTGAACAGTTTATATCCATCCATGACAGTACTCCAATCGTGTGAGTTATCCCACCAAGTCTCTGTTATTCCAATTACGTCATAATTCCTTGACTGTGCCAGGACTTCCAGTTCTCCCTGCTTGTTTGGCACGGTGGTGCCAAAGGCAGCAGGGAACCCCATAGGATGAGAATAGGAGATGTTCTCACGCAGCATGTTTCTTACTTTGCCCATCTGTCAGTTTGATTATAATCGATGGAAATATTTTGCCATTGGTTTGTGTGTTTACACAGAGATTGACATTAACCAATGAATACGTCCTTCTTCCCACACTGCTGGGATCCTTCCCTGATCTCCCCCCAGACCTCTGCCCCCCACCCCCACTTCTGGGAGCCCCTCCCAGCACTGTCCATCTCCCCTGCTGGCAGGATCCTGCCACCTTCCTTTCATTTCCTGCCTCCCCCTGAGCAAAAGCTCAGCACTATTCCCACCCTGGGAATTGAGCCTAGGCCACTAGGGTGAAAACCAGGACTCCTGCCCACTCGACCACATGGGACTGGGATCGCTCTGGGGTCTAAGAGCCGCTCCTAAGAGCAGCAGCGCTGCCCAGCGGGGCCAGCACCCAGCGCTGGATTAACCCTTCCCGTGCTGAGCTTCTCTCTCTCCATTCCCAGCACCTGTGATCAGGAACCAGAGATCGGGGCTCCCAGGTTCTCCACAGCCCAGGACTGAGATTGGGACCCCCCCCCCACATTGTGCGAGGTGCTGTACAAACCCTGGCCAACACCGGGACCCCCAGGGGGGTCCCCTCAATGTCCCAGAGCCTTTGCTGCCCAAGTTCTCCTGACGCCCCTGGGATCCACCCCTCCCCCTCCTGTAAAACACCCACCTTTCCCCACAGCCCTTCTTTCCCTGCCCCCGCACTTTGCTGGCTCACCCTGGGCCCAGCTCCTCCCCCCTCCCCCAGGTGAAGCACAGATGGAGGCAACATCAGCCCCTGGAGACAGCCCCAGTGAGCGCTGCAGCCCCCCCGGGGGGATTTGCAGACACAGGAAGGGAGCAGCTGGGAGCGGTGGGGGCTGGGAAGGAGGGAGGAGCCGGAGCAGCTCCTGGGGGCGGGGCTCTGGCACAGCTCGGGGGCGGGGCAGCTCCTGGGGGCGGGGCTCTGTCACTGCCCGGGGGCGGGGCACCTCCTGGGGTCGGGGCTCTGGCACAACTCGGGGGCGGGGCAGCTCCTGGGGGCGGGGCTCTGGGTCCATTGTGAGCCGGGGGCGGGGCTCTGGCCCCATTGTGAGCCGGGGGCGGGAGCAGCTCCTGGGGGCGGGGCTCTGGCATAGCCCGGGGGCGGGGCAGCTCCTGGGGGCGGGGCTCTGGCACAGCTCGGGGGCGGGGCAGCTCCTGGGGGCGGGGCTCTGGCTCCATTGTGAACTGTGGGCGGGGCAGCTCCTGGGGGCGGGGCTCTGGCACAGCCCGGGGGCGGGGCAGCGCCTGGGGGCGGGGCTCTGGCTCCATTGGGAGCCGGGGGGGGCTGAGCAGCGGCTCCCGGGGGGTCCCGTGTTTGCCGGCAGCGCTGGAGTCGCTGGGGCGATCGCGGAGCTGCTGGGCTCAGCTGCAGCCGGGCTCGGCCCCGCCGGGACCCAGGTGGGGACAGAGCCTGGGGCCGGGGGGTTCCCCTGTGTGGGGCCGGGGGCAGCGAGGGGACGAGCCGGAGCTGCGGGCGGGGGAAGGACAGTGGGACACGTGAGGGGTGGAGCCTCCCCTGGGAGCCAGGAAAGTCCAGGGGGAGAAGAAAGTGTGTGTGTGTGTCCGTGTGTGTGTCTGTGTCTGTGTGTGTGTGTTACTGTGTGTGTGTGTGTGTGTGTGTGTGTGTGTGTGTGTGTCAGTGTCTGTGTGTGTGTCAGTGTCTGTGTGTGGCGCTGTTTGCATCCTTGTGCCACGTCCCTCTCACACACTGATCACAATTCTCTCTCCGCTTCTTCCCCTTTGCTCTCCCCTCACCACATGTGGCTACAGAAATCCCACAATGACGGACTCTCCCGTCTCTTCTTTTGCCCCATTTTCTCCATCAGTCTCCAACGGCCATTTAAATTCTCCCCAGATTTGGGATGTTCCCCCCACCAGTTTATATGAAGCCCTTTGTCCTCGTTCGGGTGGGAAATTACTGCCCCGAGTCACTCCCCAAAGGGGGTCGGGGTTGGGGGGGCTGTTTGGGGAGCCCCGAGACGTGGCTGCCTCTGGGGTGGCGATGGGGCGGCTGTTCTCTGCCAGCAGCAGGGCTTGGCCGGGGCCCAGGAGGGAACAGGAGGAGCCGGTGTCCCCTATGGAGCCTGCCCAGCCCCTTTGCTTCTGCTCCTTTCTAGCGTTTCCTTCACAGACTTTATTACTGGGGAGGCTGGAAAATGTCTCTGGGCTCAGCCCCGGCAGGAGGGGCCAGGTCCCCACTGTAGTAAAGAGATGACGCTTTTCCCCAGCATGGCAGAATGTCGGGTGTGTGTCTGCAGGGAAAGGGCCTGGGGGGATCGTGACGTGAAATTAACTAAACCCTGTTCTGCAACCTCCACAACTTTCTCCTCTCGCCCCGCCCCCAATGAACAAGCGACAGTGACACCACGTGGCCACGTGGGGTAATGCACACAGCGTCTCTCTCAGAGAGCAACAGTGACACCAGGTGGTTTACCTCCCATACCGGGTGGAGAAGCTGGAGAAAGTGGTGGCATGTCTTCGATGGGTCAGCTGGTAGCAGGGCCGGCTCCATGCACCAGCAAAACAAGCTGGTGCTTGGGGCGGCAAGTTTCTAGGGGCGGCATTCTGGCGCCAGCCATGCCACCCCTAAAAATGTGCCCCGGCTGCCCTAGCTCACCTCTGCTGTCGCCGCTGGCTCACGCACCACGGCATGTGAAACAGCTGATTCGCGTGCCGCTGCTCCCCCTCCCTTCTAGGCTTGAGAGCCTCGGGGGAGGAGGCAGGGCTGGGGATTTGGGGAAGGGGCGGAGTTGAAGTGGGGGTGGCATAAGAAAAAAACAGGGGGGGCGGCCAAATTTGTTTTTGCTTGGGGCGGCAAAAATCCTAGAGCCGGCCCTGGCTGGTAGAGCAAAGACCTGGAACCGGCTCCCAGGAAGTCATCCTTACGTCACCCTTGTGACTCCAGCTTGAAGGAGAGCTTCTTTTCCTTCCCCTCGCTGAGAAAGAGCAAGAGAAGAAAGATCACCCGCATGGGCCCACTGGGTTCACAAGCCCACGCTGCTTTTCTGTGCTGGGGAGCGTGAAATGAGGGACTCGTGGCAGGTAATGCCACTCCTGCATTTCCAGAATACAAGCCCAAAGATCATGCTAAAGCCTGGGGTTCAACTATCCATCCATCCCAGTATCCTGTCCACCGACAGTGCCCAATGCCAGGTGACACGGAGTGAGTGGACCTAACAGGTAGTGATCAAGTGATCTCTCTCCTGCCATCCATCACCCCCCCCCTCTGACAAACAGAGGCTAAGGACACCATTTCTTACCCATTCTGGCTAATAGCCATTAATGGATTTAACCTCCATGAATTTATCCATTTCTCTTTTAAACCCTGTTATAATCCTAGCCTTCAGAGCCTCTTCAAGCAAGGAGTTCCACAGGTTGACTGTGCGCTGTGTGAAGAGAAACTTCTTTTTATTTGTTTTAAACCTGCTGCTCACTAATTTCATTGGGTGCCCCCTAGTTCTTTTATTATGAGAACAAGTAAATAACTTTTCCTTATTCACTTCCTCCACACCACCCATAATTTTATATACCTCTATCATACCCCCCTTAGTCTCCTCTTTTCCAAGCTAAAAAGTCCTAGCCTCTTTAATCTCTCCTCATATGGGACCCGTTCCAGACCCCTAATCATTTTAGTTGCCCTTCTCTGAACCTTTTCTAATGCCAGTATATCCTTTTTGAGATGAGACCACATCTGTATGCCGTATTCAAGATGTGGGCGCACTATGGATTTGTATAGGGGCAGTAAGATATTCTCCATCTTATTCTCTATCCCTTTTTAATGATTCCTAACATCCCGTTTGCTTTTTTGACTGCCGCTGCACACTGCATGGACATCTTTAGAGAACTATCCACGATGACTCCAAGATCTTTTTCCTGATTAGTTGTAGCCAAATTAGCCCCCATCATATTGTATGTATAGTTGGGGTTATTTTTTCCAATGTGCATTACTTTACATTTATCCACATTAAATTTCATTTGCCATTTTATTGCCCACTCATTTAGTTTTGTGAGATCTTTTTGTAGTTCTTCACAGTCTGCTTTGATCTTAACTATCTTGAGCAGCTAGGTATCATCTGCAAACTTTGCCACCTCACTGTTTACCCCTCTTCCAAATCATTTATGAATAAGTCGAATAGGATTGGTCCTAGGACTGACCCTTGGGGAACACCACTAGTTACCCCTCTCCATTGTGAAAATTTACCATTTATTCCTATCCTTTGGTCTCTCATTGTACCAAAAGGGGAGATGGTTGCTTCTAAAGGAAGGAGAAGATTAAATGCATCCGATGAGGATGGGATTTGAACGCATGCGTGCAAAGCACAGTGGATTAGCAGTCCATCACCGTAACCACTCGGCCACCTCATCTGAGCTGTCAAAAAAAGGACAGGAGCAGAAATCACAGGCCAGCAGAGATAGGGATAATCAGGAGTTTTTAAATACTAAGTGTAAGCAGGGTCTGGATGAGCTCCCCCCTCACATCGAGTGATGAGCTGGGGAAAGACGTCAGGACCAGGCCATGTGTGCACAGACACCCCTACTCGGCCTAGGTATGCAGCATGATGGGGCCGCTTTGCCAAAGGAACCAGTTCTGGCTGGTGTTGGGTTACAAATCACTGTAGCATTGAGTGGAATGAAATGTTATTCTCCTTCCTGTCCGAGTGAAGGGCGGCAGAACATACCGAGTCCGTCCTGATGGAGGGGCGAGGTGGATGAGAAATACCTTTTATTGCACTGCATAGAAGCAATTGAGGATATCACCCTAATCCAGTGATCCCCACACTTTTCACACTGTGCCCTCTTGTCCGTGTCTGGGGCCCCTCGGAAGCCGCGGTCGAGAACCGGGGCTGGGAGCAGGGCCATGGCTTCCTAGGGAGAGGGGAGCGGACAGGGGTAAGGGGAACGAGGCTGGGCCAGGAGCCAGGGGCCCAGGCTCAGGGAAGGGTTGGGGAAGAGCTGGGGCAGACGAGGGCTGAGTGGGGCTCCCTCCGTGCCCTCAATGTGGGATCATAACCCCGACATGGGGGCCGAAGCTGGGAGAAAGGGTCCTGCCATCTAGAGCCTGAGGGCATGGGGGCACTGCCAGAGCAAGTGTCCGACCGGTGGCATCCCTGCACCACAGCCAGGGCCTGGGCCATGTGAGGGGGAGACTGAGAACGTCCCGTCTGTCCCAGAGACGCTGTTTGCGATATCCCTGAGCCACAGAACGAGGTGACGTGTTTCCCTTGAACCGTTCCCATTTTCCTTATGGTTTAAATCAATTGCTCTTTAATCCATTGGATTTGCTTGAAGCACATGCAACGATCCGTGGGTCAGGGAAGCATCCAGAGCAGAGAGAGAACCCCAGAGTGGGGACACCCCAGCCCCTGTTCTAAGTGACCACACAAAGACTGGGGGTCGAGCCCCCCAGGAATCCTGGGCCCAGCCTTGTCGGGGTCACGAGGACTCTGCCACACACGAGAGTAGACAGAGAGTCCTCGAGGTCAGGCTGCCTCTGGGTGAGGGAGTGGGAGTGAGGACTCAGGGCCTTTCTCTAGCCCATTCCACCGGGGTCGTGGATAAGCCAGGAAAATTTGCTACACTAGCAGGACCATAAGCCCCTTTACACTGGCACTCTGTCCTCATCGCTTCTCTCCCTCTCTCCCCTCGGGTCTCTCAGCACCTGGCCCCCCAGCGCTTCCTGCCAGCCCCAGACTGCGCTGTCTGGGCCTGCTCCTGTGGGTGTGAGCCTCCCTCCTGACTCCTAAGGACTCAGCAGGAGCAAGGGGCCTGTCCAGGAAATGGCCAGGGCTTCTGGGAACCCGGGGGTGGCTCTGGACACCACCAGGGATCATTTGGCTCCTGGCACACAAGGGAACATAAAAGTTAAGTGCCCAGAAATGGGGCTCGAACCCCAGACTAAGAGCTTGATGCTCTACTGACTGAGCTAGCCCAGTTTAGGGAATGTAGCGACCCCCCTTCCACCACAAGAGCAGGCCCAGTGTGATGACACAGAATGGCCGACACCCTGTCTCCTGGCAACTGCTGGCCTGGGCCCCTCCCCTGCAAAGGTGCCGGCTGAAGGGTTTGGGAACAAAGGGATCAGTGATCTCCTGGCCCGGGAAGGAGACAAAGGCAGAGGTGGGGCTGGAGAGTTTGGAGCTGGCTGGGCACATGGAGAAAGGTCCTGATGGACCTCTGGCCTCCCCACCGCCAAAGATGGACCTGACCGAGGGGTCCTGTTCTCTGTACCTACAAGCTCTGGTTTAGACCCTGTTCCTATAGTCTAATAAACCTCCTGTTTCACTGGCTGGCTGAGAGTCACGTCTGACGGTGGAGTTGGGGGGCAGGGCCCTCTGGCTTCCCCACAAGCCCCGCTGGGTGAAGAAGGGGATGCTGAACGCTCCAGGGTCAGACCCAGGAAGGTCGAAGCTGGGGAAGCTTCTTGCCCTGGAGACAGTCGGCTCAGCGAGGGGAGATGGCTACTTCAGGGGAGGGGGGGGTTGTCATGAGGGGGGAGGGTCTGTTTGTGTAGAGTCATTTTAAGGCCAGATCCCAGCATTTCCCCTCATTTCTTCCAGTTACCTGGAATCTCTGGCTCAGAATTTAGTATGAACAGGGCTCAGGGCTGCCCGAGGGGGCTGGTGCCAGCTGGAGAAAGTCATCACCTGGCCGGGCAGAGAAGAAGGTTTAATTAAGGTCACTTCCCAGCACAGACCCCGCTGGGGGAGCAGCAGCTGCTAAGCCTGGTCTCCCAGATCACGCTGGAGGCTGCAGCGTCTGACCCAGGAAGCTGAACCCCAATATCCTGAGCAGAGAGGGACAGGGCGTGGGAGCAGCCTTCCCTCCTTGAGCTCTCTGGGGGGGCAGCTAATGAGAGCCCCTCCTCACAGGGGGAATTGCTGATCTCATTTGCCCCACTGTCCATCTGGAGTCACTCCTCGTCTGTCCCGGCAGTGACTCTGGATTAACAGTGGTGTCCGTGACACCAGGTTTCAGGAAGAACGAGTCCAGAGCGCTGTGGGAGAGACCGTTGTGGGGCAGAGCGAACCCCCTTCCCCCCTCCCGCACCCCCAGATCGAGAACAAGGAGTCGGGGGATGAATTGTCCCAATGGAACCGGACGTTTCCGCAGTTTTCCAGAGGGGAGAAAAGCAGAATAGGGGATGTCACATTCCCAGCCCCCAGCCAGGGGCCCCCGACCCCCCTCAGAGCCCAGACCCCCAGGCAGGGGCCCCAGACCCCCCCAGAGCCCAGACCCCCAGCTAGGGGCCCCAGACCCACCCAGAGCCCAGACACCCAGCCAGGGGCCCCAGACCCGCCCCAGACCCCAGCCCCCAGCCAGGGGCCCCAGACGTCCAGCCAGGGGCCCCGGACCCCCCCCACAGCCCAGCCCCGAGCCAGGGGCCCCGGACCCCCCCCACAGCCCAGCCCCCAGCCAGGGGCCCCAGACCACCCCCCCCAGAGCCCAGACCCCCAGCCATGGGCCCCAGACCCCCCCCCCAGAGCCCAGACACCCAGCCAGGGGCCCCAGACCCGCCCCAGAGCCCAGGCCCCCAGCCAGGGGTCCCAGACCCCCCCCGAGCCCACACCCCGAGCCAGGGGACACAGACCCCCCCAGAGCCCAGACCCCCAGCTAGGGGCCCCAGACCCACCCGGAGCCCAGACAAGCAGCCAGGGGCCCCAGACCCGCCCCAGAGCCCAGCCCCCAGCCAGGGGCCCCAGACGTCCAGCCAGGAGCCCCGGACCCCCCCCCCCCACAGCCCAGCCCCCAGCCAGGGGCCCCAGACCCCCCCCGAGCCCAGACCCCCAGCCAGGGGCCCCAGACCCCCCCAGAGCCCAGACCCCCAGCCATGGGCCCCAGACCCCCCCCCCAGAGCCCAGACCCAGCCAGGGGCCCCAGACCCGCCCCAGAGCCCAGCCCCCAGCCAGGGGGCCCAGACCCCCCCCAGAGCCCAGACCCCCAGCCAGGGGCCCCAGACCCCCCCCCCCCCCGAGCCCAGACCCAGCCAGGGGCCCCAGACCCACCCAGAGCCCAGACACCCAGCCAGGGGCCCCAGACCCCCCCAGAGCCCAGACCCCCAGCCAGGGGCCCCAGACCCCCCCAGAGCCTAGACCCCCAGCCAGGGGCCCCAGACCCCCCCAGAGCCCAGACCCAGTCAGGGGCCCCAGACCCACTCAGAGCCCAGACACCCAGCCAGGGGCCCCAGACCCGCCCCAGAGCCCAGCCCCCCAGCCAGCGGCCCCAGACCCCAGTCAGGGGCCCCAGACCCCCACAGAGCCCAGCTCCCAGCCAGGGGCCCCAGACCCCCGCAGAGCCCAGACCCCAGCCAGGGGCCCCAGACCCCCCCAGAGCCCAGCCCCCAGCCAGGTGCCCCAGACCCCCCCCGAGCCCACACCCCGAGCCAGGGGACACAGACCCCCCCAGAGCCCAGACCCCCAGCTAGGGGCCCCAGACCCACCCAGAGCCCAGACACCCAGCCAGGGGCCCCAGACCCACCCCAGAGCCCAGCCCCCAGCCAGGGGCCCCAGACGTCCAGCCAGGGGCCCCGGACCCCCCCCCCCACAGCCCAGCCCCCATCCAGGTGCCCCAGACCCCCCCAGAGCCCAGACCCCCAGCCAGGGGCCCCGGACCCGCCCCAGAGCCCAGCCCCGAGCCAGGGGCCCCGGACCCCCCCCAGAGCCCAGCCCCCAGCCAGGGGCCCCAGACTCCACCAGAGCCCAGCCCCCAGCCAGGGGCCCCACACCCCCCCAGAGCCCAGACCCCCAGCCAGGGGCCCCAGACCCCCCCAGATCCTAGACCCCCAGCCAGGGGCCCCAGACCACCCCCCCAGAGCCCAGACCCCCAGCCAGGGGCCCCAGACCCCCCCCCCATAGCCCAGACCCAGCCAGGGGCCCCAGACCCACCCAGAGCCCAGACACCCAGCCAGGGGCCCCAGACCCGCCCCAGAGCCCAGCCAGGGGCCCCGGACCCCCCCCAGAGCCCAGCCCCCAGCCAGGGGCCCCAGACCACCCCAGAGCCCAGCCCCCAGCCAGGGGCCCCAGACCCCCCCAGAGCCCAGACCCCCAGCCAGGGGCCCCAGACCCCCCCAGAGCCTAGACCCCCCAGCCAGGGGCCCCAGACCCACCCAGAGCCCAGACACCCAGGCAGGGGCCCCAGACCCCCCCAGAGCCCAGACCCCCAGCTAGGGGCCCCAGACCCACCCAGAGCCCAGACCCCCAGCTAGGGGCCCCAGACCCACCCAGAGCCCAGACACCCAGCCAGGGGCCCCAGACCCGCCCCAGAGCCCAGCCCCCAGCCAGGGGCCCCAGACGTCCAGCCAGGGGCCCCGGACCCCCCCCACAGCCCAGCCCCCAGCCAGGGGCCCCAGACCCCCCCCGAGCCCAGACCCCCAGCCAGGGGCCCCAGACCCCCTCAGAGCCCAGACCCCCAGCCAGGGGCCCCAGACCCCCCCCCAGAGCCCAGACCCAGCCAGGGGCCCCAGACCCGCCCCAGAGCCCAGACCCCAGCCATGGGCCCCGGACCCCCCCCAGAGCCCAGCCCCCAGCCAGGGGCCCCAGACCACCCCAGAGCCCAGCCCCCAGCCAGGGGCCCCAGACCACCCCCCCCAGAGCCCAGACCCCCAGCCATGGGCCCCAGACCCCCCCCCCCAGAGCCCAGACACCCAGCCAGGGGCCCCAGACCCGCCCCAGAGCCCAGCCCCCCAGCCAGCGGCCCCAGACCCCAGCCAGGGGTCCCAGACCCCCCCCGAGCCCACACCCCGAGCCAGGGGACACAGACCCCCCCAGAGCCCAGACCCCCAGCTAGGGGCCCCAGACCCACCCAGAGCCCAGACAAGCAGCCAGGGGCCCCAGATCCGCCCCAGAGCCCAGCCCCCAGCCAGGGGCCCCAGACGTCCAGCCAGGAGCCCCGGACCCCCCCCCACAGCCCAGCCCCCAGCCAGGGGCCCCAGACCCCCCCCGAGCCCAGACCCCCAGCCAGGGGCCCCAGCCATGGGCCCCAGACCCCCCCCCCAGAGCCCAGACCCAGCCAGGGGCCCCAGACCCGCCCCAGAGCCCAGCCCCCAGCCAGGGGGCCCAGACCCCCCCCCAGAGCCCAGCCCCCAGCCAGGGGCCCCAGACCACCCCAGAGCCCAGCCCCCAGCCAGGGGCCCCAGACCACCCCCCCCAGAGCCCAGACCCCCAGCCATGAGCCCCAGACCCCCCCCCCCAGAGCCCAGACACCCAGCCAGGGGCCCCAGACCCGCCCCAGAGCCCAGCCCCCCAGCCAGCGGCCCCAGACCCCAGCCAGGGGTCCCAGACCCCCCCCGAGCCCACACCCCGAGCCAGGGGACACAGACCCACCCAGAGCCACCCAGAGCCACCCCCAGCTAGGGGCCCCAGACCCACCCAGAGCCCAGACAAGCAGCCATGGGCCCCAGACCCGCCCCAGAGCCCAGCCCCCAGCCAGGGGCCCCAGACGTCCAGCCAGGAGCCCCGGACCCCCCCCCACAGCCCAGCCCCCAGCCAGGGGCCCCAGACCCCCCCCGAGCCCAGACCCCCAGCCAGGGGCCCCAGACCCCCCCAGAGCCCAGACCCCCAGCCATGGGCCCCAGACCCCCCCCCCAGAGCCCAGACCCAGCCAGGGGCCCCAGACCCGCCCCAGAGCCCAGCCCCCAGCCAGGGGGCCCAGACCCCCCCCCAGAGCCCAGACCCCCAGCCAGGGGCCCCAGACCCCCCCCCCAGAGCCCAGACCCAGCCAGGGGCCCCAGACCCACCCAGAGCCCAGACCCCCAGCCAGGGGCCCCAGACCCCCCCAGAGCCTAGACCCCCAGCCAGGGGCCCCAGACCACCCCCCCCCAGAGCCCAGACCCCCAGCCAGGGGCCCCAGACCCCCCCCCAGAGCCCAGACCCAGTCAGGGGCCCCAGACCCACTCAGAGCCCAGACACCCAGCCAGGGGCCCCAGACCCGCCCCAGAGCCCAGCCCCCCAGCCAGCGGCCCCAGACCCCAGTCAGGGGCCCCAGACCCCCACAGAGCCCAGCTCCCAGCCAGGGGCCCCAGACCCCCGCAGAGCCCAGACCCCAGCCAGGGGCCCCAGACCCCCCCAGAGCCCAGCCCCCAGCCAGGTGCCCCAGACCCCCCCCGAGCCCACACCCCGAGCCAGGGGACACAGACCCCCCCAGAGCCCAGACCCCCAGCTAGGGGCCCCAGACCCACCCAGAGCCCAGACACCCAGCCAGGGGCCCCAGACCCGCCCCAGAGCCCAGCCCCCAGCCAGGGGCCCCAGACGTCCAGCCAGGGGCCCCGGACCCCCCCCCCCACAGCCCAGCCCCCATCCAGGTGCCCCAGACCCCCCCAGAGCCCAGACCCCCAGCCAGGGGCCCCGGACCCGCCCCAGAGCCCAGCCCCGAGCCAGGGGCCCCGGACCCCCCCCAGAGCCCAGCCCCCAGCCAGGGGCCCCAGACTCCACCAGAGCCCAGCCCCCAGCCAGGGGCCCCACACCCCCCCAGAGCCCAGACCCCCAGCCAGGGGCCCCAGACCCCCCCAGATCCTAGACCCCCAGCCAGGGGCCCCAGACCACCCCCCCAGAGCCCAGACCCCCAGCCAGGGGCCCCAGACCCCCCCCCCCATAGCCCAGACCCAGCCAGGGGCCCCAGACCCACCCAGAGCCCAGACACCCAGCCAGGGGCCCCAGACCCGCCCCAGAGCCCAGCCCCCAGCCAGGGGCCCCGGACCCCCCCCAGAGCCCAGCCCCCAGCCAGGGGCCCCAGACCACCCCAGAGCCCAGCCCCCAGCCAGGGGCCCCAGACCCCCCCAGAGCCCAGACCCCCAGCCAGGGGCCCCAGACCCCCCCAGAGCCTAGACCCCCAGCCAGGGGCCCCAGACCACCCCCCCCAGAGCCCAGACCCCCAGCCAGGGGCCCCAGACCCCCCCCCAGAGCCCAGACCCAGTCAGGGGCCCCAGACCCACTCAGAGCCCAGACACCCAGCCAGGGGCCCCAGACCTGCCCCAGAGCCAAGCCCCCCAGCCAGCGGCCCCAGACCCCAGTCAGGGGCCCCAGACCCCCACAGAGCCCAGCTCCCAGCCAGGGGCCCCAGACCCCCGCAGAGCCCAGACCCCAGCCAGGGGCCCCAGACCCCCCCAGAGCCCAGCCCCCAGCCAGGTGCCCCAGACCCCCCCCAAGCCCACACCCCGAGCCAGGGGACACAGACCCCCCCAGAGCCCAGACCCCCAGCTAGGGGCCCCAGACCCACCCAGAGCCCAGACACCCAGCCAGGGGCCCCAGACCCGCCCCAGAGCCCAGCCCCCAGCCAGGGGCCCCAGACGTCCAGCCAGGGGCCCCGGACCCCCCCCCCACAGCCCAGCCCCCAGCCAGGTGCCCCAGACCCCCCCAGAGCCCAGACCCCCAGCCAGGGGCCCCGGACCCGCCCCAGAGCCCAGCCCCGAGCCAGGGGCCCCGGACCCCCCCCAGAGCCCAGCCCCCAGCCAGGGGCCCCAGACCCCCCCAGAGCCCAGGCCCCAGCCAGGGGCCCCAGACCCCCCCAGAGCCCAGACCCCCAGCCAGGGGCCCCAGACTCCCCCCCCCCCCAGAGCCTAGACCCAGCCAGGGGCCCCAGACCCACCCAGAGCCCAGACACCCAGCCAGGGGCCCCAGACCCGCCCCAGAGCCCAGCCCCCAGCCAGGGGCCCCGGACCCCCCCCAGAGCCCAGCCCCCAGCCAGGGGCCCCAGACCACCCCAGAGCCCAGCCCCCAGCCAGGGGCCCCAGACCCCCCCAGAGCCCAGACCCCCAGCCAGGGGCCCCAGACCCCCCCAGAGCCTAGACCCCCAGCCAGGGGCCCCAGACCACCCCCCCCAGAGCCAGACCCCCAGCCAGGGGCCCCAGACCCCCCCCCCCCGAGCCCAGACCCAGTCAGGGGCCCCAGACCCACTCAGAGCCCAGACACCCAGCCAGGGGCCCCAGACCCGCCCCAGAGCCCAGCCCCCAGCCAGGGGCCCCAGACGTCCAGCCAGGGGCCCCGGACCCCCCCACAGCCCAGCCCCCAGCCAGGGGCCCCAGACCCCCCCCGAGCCCAGACCCCCAGCCAGGGGCCCCAGACCCCCTCAGAGCCCAGACCCCCAGCCAGGGGCCCCAGACCCCCCCCCAGAGCCCAGACCCAGCCAGGGGCCCCAGACCCCCCCCCAGAGCCCTCCCCCCCCCCGATCTGCGCATGCCCGGAGCCGCGAGACACAAAACTCTTCAACGGCTCCATTGGGAGCCGGGGGCGGGGCTCTGGCACTGCTCCGGGGCGGGGCAGCTCCTGGGGGGGGGCTCTGGCAAAGCCCGGGGGCGGGGCAGTTCCTGGGGGCGGGGCTCTGGCACAGCCCGGGGGCGGGGCAGCTCCTGGGGGGGGGGCTCTGGCATTGCCCGGGGGCGGGGCAGCTCCTGGGGGCGGGGCTCTGGCTCCATTGGGAGCCGGGGGCGGGTCAGCTCCTGGGGGCGGGGCTCTGGCACAGCCCGGGGGCGGGTCAGTGCCTGGGGGCGGGGCTCTGTCACAGCCCGGGGGCGGGGCAGCGCCTGGGGGCGGGGCAGTTCCTGGGGGCGGGGCTCTGGCACAGCCCGGGGGCGGGGCAGCTCCTGGGGTGGGGGGCTCTGGCATTGCCCGGGGGCGGGGCAGCTCCTGGTGGCGGGGCTTTGCACAGCTTGGGGGCGGGGCAGCTCCTGGGGGCGGGGCTCTGGCTTCATTGGGAGCCGGGGGCGGGGCAGCTCCTGGGGTCGTGGCTCTAGCACAACCCGGGGGCGGGGCAGCTCCTGGGGGCGGGGGTCTGGCACAGCCCTTGGGCGGGGCAGCTCCTGGGGGCGGGGCTCTGGCACAGACTGGGGGAGGGGCAGCTCCTGGGGGCGGGGCTCTGGCTCCATTGGGAGCCGGGGGCGGGGCTCTGGCACTGCTCGGGGGCGGGGCAGCGCCTGGGGGCGGGGCTCTGGCTCCATTGGGAGCCGGGGGCGGGGCTGAGCCACGGCTCCCGGGGGGGTCCCGTGTTTGCCGGCAGCGCTGGAGTCGCTGGGGCGATCGCGGAGCTGCTGGGCTCAGCTGCAGCCGGGCTCGTCCCCGGCCCCGCCGGGACCCGGGTGGGGACAGAGCCTGGGGCCGGGGGGTTCCCCTGTGTGGGGCCGGGGGCGGCGGGGGGACGAGCCGGAGCTGCGGGCGGGGGAAGGACAGTGGGACACGTGCGGGGTGGAGCCTCCCCTGGGAGCCAGGAAAGTCCGGGGGTGAAAAAAGTGTCTGTGTGTGTCAGTGTGTGTGTGTCAGTGTGTGTGTGTGTGTCTGACTGTGTGTGTGTGTCTGTGTGTGTGTGTGTTACTGTGTGTGTGTCAGTGTGTGTGTGTGAGTCGGTGTGTGTGTGTCATTGTGTATCTGTCAGTGTGTGTGTGTTACTGTGTGTGTGTGTGTGTCAGTGTGTGTGTGTGTGCCCGTGTGTGTGAGTCGGTGTGTGTGTGTCATTGTGTATCTGTCAGTGTGTGTGTCATTGTGTGTGTGTGTCAGTGTGTGTGTGTGTCCGCGCTCTATTTGCACCCTTGTGCCACGTCCCTCTCACACACTGATCACAATTCTCTCTCCGCTTCTTCCCCTTTGCTCTCCCCTCACCACATGTGGCTACAAAAATCCCACAATGACGGACTCTCCCGTCTCTTCTTTTGCCCCATTTTCTCCATCAGTCTCCAACGGCCATTTACATTCTCCCCAGATTTGGGATGTTTCCCCGCCCCCAGTTTATCTGCAGCCCTTTGTCCTCGTTCGGGTGGGAAATTGCTGCCCCGAGTCACTCCCCAAAGGGGGTCGGGGTTGGGGGGGCTGTTTGGGGAGCCCCGAGATGTGGCTGCCTCAGGGGTGGCGATGGGGCGGCTGTTCTCTGCCAGCAGCAGGGCTTGGCCGGGGCCCAGGAGGGAACAGGAGGAGCCGGTGTCCCCTATGGAGCCTGCCCAGCCCCTTTGCTTCTGCTCCTTTCTAGCGTTTCCTTCACAGACTTTATTACTGGGGAGGCTGGAAAATGTCTCTGGGCTGAGCCCCGGCAGGAGGGGCCAGGTCCCCACTGTAGTAAAGAGATGAAGCGTTTCCCCAGCATGGCAGAATGTCGGGTGTGTGTCTGCAGGGAAAGGGCCTGGGGGGATCGTGACGTGAAATTAACTAAACCCTGTTCTGCAACCTCCACAACTTTCTCCTCTCGCCCCGCCCCCAACGAACAAGCGACAGTGACACCGGGTGGCCACGTGGGGTAATGCACACAGCCCCTAGTTCTTATAGTATGGGAACAAGTAAATAACTTTTCCTTATTCACTTCCTCCACACCACTCATAATTTTATAGACCTCTATCATATCCCCCCTTAGTCTCCTCTTTTCCAAGCTAAAAAGTCCTAGCCTCTTTAATCTCTCCTCATATGGGACCCATTCCAGACCCCTAATCATTTTAGTTGCCCTTCTCTGAACCTTTTCTAATGCCAGTATATCCTTTTTGAGATGAGGAGACCACAATTGTACGCAGTATTCAAGATGTGGGCGCACTATGGATTTGTATAGGGGCAGTAAGATATTCTCCGTCTTATTCTCTATCCCTTTTTAATGATTCCTAACATCCCTTTTGCTTCTTTGACTGCTGCTGCACACTGCATGGACATCTTTAGAGAACTATCCATGATGACTCAAAGATCTTTTTCCTGATTAGTTGTAGCTAAATTAGCCCCCATCATATTCTATGTATAGTTGGGGTTATTTTTTCCAATGTGCATTACTTTACATTTAGCCACATTAAATGTCATTTGCCATTTTATTGCCCAATCATTTAGTTTTGTGAGATCTTTTTGTAGTTCTTCACAGTCTGCTTTGGTCTTAACTATCCTGAGCAGCTTAGTATCATCTGCAAACTTTGCCACCTCACTGTTTACCCCTTCTTCCAAATCATTTATGAATAAGTCGAATAGGATTGGTCCTAGGACTGACCCTTGGGGAACACCACTAGTTACCCCTCTCCATTGTGAAAATTTACCATTTATTCCTACCCTTTGGTCTCTCATTGTACCATAAGGGGAGATGGTTGCTTCTAAAGGAAGGAGAAGATTAAATGCATCCGATGAGGATGGGATTCGAACCCATGCGTGCCAAGCACAATGGATTAGCAGTCCATCACCTTAACCACTCGGCCACCTCATCTGAGCTGTCAAAAAAAGGACAGGAGGAGAAATCTAAGAGCAGTAGAGATAGGGATACTCAGGAGTTTTTAAATACCAAGTGTAAGCAGGGTCTGGATGAGCTCCCCCCTCACATCGAGTGATGAGCTGGGGAAAGACGTCAGGACCAGACCGTGTTTGCCCAGACACCCCTACTCGGCCTGGGTATGCAGCATGCTGGGGCCGCTTTGCCAAAGGGACCAGTTCTGGCTGGTGTTGGGCTACAAATCACTGTAGCATTGAGTGGAATGAAATGTTATTCTCCTTCCTGTCTGAGTGAAGGGCGGCAGAACATACCGAGTCCGTCCTGATGGAGGGGCGAGGTGGGTGAGAAATACCTTTTATTGCACTGCATAGAAGCGATTGAGGACGTCACCCTAATCCAGTGGTCCCCAAACTTTTCACACTGTGCCCTCTTGTCCGTGTCTGCGGCCCCTCGGAAGCCGCAGTCGAGAACCGGGGCTGGGAGCAGGGCCATGGCTGCCTGGGGACAGGGGAGCGGACAGGGGTAAGGGGAACGAGGCTGGGCCAGGAGCCAGGGGGCCAGGCTGAGGGTAGGGTTGGGGAAGATCTGGGGCAGACGAGGGCTGAGTGCGGCTCCCTCCGTGCCCTCAATGTGGGATCATAATCCCGACATGGGGGCCGAAGCTGGGAGGAAGGGTCCTGCCATCTAGAGCCTGAGGGCATGGGGCCACCGCCAGAGCACGTGTCCGACCGGTGGCATCCCTGCACCCCAGCCAGGGCCTGGGACATGTGAGGGGGAGACTGTGAACGTCCCGTCTGTCCCAGAGACGCTGTTTGCGATATCCCTGAGCCACAGAACGAGGTGACGTGTTTCCCTTGAACTGTTCCCGTTTTCCTTATGGTTTAAATTGATTGCTCTTTAACCCATTGGATTTGCTTGAAGCACATGCAACGATCCGTGGGTCAGGGAAGCATCCAGAGCGGAGAGAGAACCCCAGAGTGGGGACACCCCAGCCCCTGTTCTAAGTGACCACAACAAGGTTGGGGGTCGAGCACCCCAGGAATCCTGGGCCCAGCCTTGTCGGGGTCACGAGGACTCTGCCACACACGAGAGTAGACAGAGAGTCCTCGAGGTCAGGCTGCCTCTGGGTGAGGGAGTGGGAGTGAGGACTCAGGGCCTTTCTCTAGCCCATTCCACCGGGGTCGTGGATAAGCCAGGAAAGTTTGCTGCACTAGCAGGACCATAAGCCCCTTTACACTGGCACTCTGTCCTCATCGCTTCTCTCCCTCTCTCCCCTCGGGTCTCTCAGCACCTGGCCCCCCAGCGCTTCCTGCCAGCCCCAGACTGCGCTGTCTGGGCCTGCTCCTGTGGGTGTGAGCCTCCCTCCTGACTCCTAAGGACTCAGCAGGAGCAAGGGGCCTGTCCAGGAAATGGCCAGGGCTTCTGGGAACCCGGGGGTGCTCTGGACACCACCAGGGATCATTTGGCTCCTGGCACACAAGGGAACTTAAAAAGCTGAGTGCCCAGAAATGGGGCTTGAACCCCAAACTAGAAGCTTGATGCTCTACTGACTGAGCTAGCCTAGTTCACAGAGTGCAGCTGCCCCCTTCCACCACCAGAGCAGGCAGGTAAAACAGAGGCAAAAAAAAGTCCCAGGAGCCCTTCCTCTTTTTCTCCATGGCCACAGCCCATCAGCAGGATTCCTCCTGCTCCTCCCTCCTGTGCCCCAGTGCCACTAAATCTCCGCACCTAGACAGCCGGTCCGGCCTCTGCCCCCCAATCCCCCATGTTTAAGCCTCCCGACCAAACCCTGTCCCTGGCTCCATAGAACTAACTCTCACATCTCGCTGGGAACTCGATTCCTTGTGCCCAGAGTGTCTCTGTCCCCTCCGTAGATGAGCCGAGAAACACAGTGTCCGTCTTTTCTAAAGAAGTGGCTGGGAGAGACTTTCACCGTGTGACCACATGGCCTAATGGATCAGGCGTCTGACTTCAGATGAGACGATTGAGGGTTCGAGTCTCTTCATAGTTATGCTTGTGAAGTTTTCTCTTTGTGCTGAAAGTCCTGCTCCCTTCAGGGCTGGAGCCTCTTCTTGGCCGCTCTGGCCAATGCTCCGGGTTCAGCTAGAGCCCTGGGAAGGAGGTTGTCAGGGTTCACTCTGAGCTCTAGGGTACAGATGTGGGGACCTGCCTGAAAGACCTCCCGTAAGCTTATTTTTACCAGTTTAGGATAAAAACGTCCCCAAGGCACGTTTTTGTCCTTGAACGGTACGCTGCCACCACCAAGTTATTTAAACAAATATTCAGGGAGGGTGTAACGAAGTGGAAGTGTTCCTAAAGTTTCCTCTCAATACTGAGTGGGTGCCTCAGTTTCCCCTATGCCTCAGTTTCCCCTCTGCATTTCTTAAGTCTCTAGGTGATGGGATAAGGTGTGTGACTGTTGCAAAGCCCTAGAGGGCCAGTGTGATGACACAGCATGGCCGACACCCTGTCTCCTGGCAACTGCTGGCCTGGGCCCCTTCCCTGCAAAGGTCCCGGCTGAAGGTGTTGGAGAACAAAGGGATCAGGTGATCTCCTGGCCTGGGAAGGAGACAAAGGCAGAGGTGGGGCTGGAGAGTTTGGAGCTGGCTGGGCACATGGAGGGAGGTCCAGATGGACCTCTGGCCTCCCCACAACCCAAGACGGACCTGACTGAGGGGTCCTGTTCTCTGTACCTACAAGCTCTGGTTTAGACCCTGTTCCTGTCGTCTAATAAACCTCCAGTTTTACTGGCCGGCTGAGAGTCACGTCTGACAGTGGAGTTGGGGGCAGTGCCCTCTGGCTTCCCCACGAGCCCCGCTGGGTGAAGAAGGGGATGCTGAGGGTTAGGGTTAGACCCAGGAAGGTCGAAGCTGGGGAAGCTTCTTGCCTTGGAGACAGTCGGCTCAGAGAGAGGAGCCTCCTCCAGAGTCCTGACTGGCTTCGTAGGCAGCAGTTCCAGAGCATCGCCCGGGGACTCTGTGACAGGGGCACCGGCAGAGCAGTGACTGGGGCGCTCAGGGCTGGGATAGAAGGGGCTGCGGGTCGGGAGTGAGGGGCACCGGCAGTGCGGTGACTGGGGAGCTCAGGGCGGGATAGAAGGGGCTTGTGGACATGTAGCCATGTTGTCTTGAAGGCTGAACGCAGGAAGAATGGAGCCTTCACAGCCCACCCGATATTCCATAACATCATTAAGGAAAATATTTCTCAATGAGCTCTCAGTAAAAGATCAGAAACAGCCAGTGTCCGCATCATGCTACGGGCATTGGGATGTTCTTTAAATTTGCCAGAACAACCTAACTAACACCTAACACACATGTGAAGCTCTTCTTTTCACACCGTTGCTTATTCTCAGGATCTGCTTTGACAACATCAGCTCAGGACTAAACAAAGGGCTGGTCTACACTAAACCCCCCTGTCGAACTGAGATTCGCAACTTCAGCTAGGTTAATAACGTAGCTAAAGTTGAAGTCTCTTAGTTCGACCTTACCTGTGGTCCACACGCAGTGCGCAGGCTCCCCCGTCGACTCCGCCTGCTCCGTTCGTGGAGCAGGATTACCAGCGTCGACGGGGGAGTCTAGAGAAGACGCGATAAATTGAACACAGAAGATCGATTGGACTCCTCCGACGCGACGGGTGAGTATAGACGTACCCAAAGACTATGAATGGCTCGCCAACTACAAAAGCAGTTTCTCCTCCCTTGGTGTTCACACCTCAACTGCTAGAAGAGGGCCTCACACTCCCTAATTAAGCTTACCTCGTTATCTCTAGCCTGAATCTTCCTTGCACATTTATATCGCCCCTGGACATTTCCACTGCTTGCATCCGAAAAAGTGGGTATTGACCCACGAAAGCTTATGCTTCAATACCTCTGTTAGTCTATAAGGTGCCACAGGACCCTTTGTTGCTTCTACAGATCCAGACTAACACGGCTACCCCTCTGATACTAGTATTAACTGTAGAAGCTACAAAAGGTCCTGTGGCACCTTATAGAGTAACAAGGGTATTGAAGCATAAGCTTTCGTGGGTGAATACCCACTTCATCGGATGCAAGCAGTGGAAAAGTATTAACTGTTTCCTACTGATGGGTCTAGAAAGCATTTGTCGAGTGGAAGATGACATTTCTGACGGATTGTTCCCAAGACCTTGGACCTTGTGTTCCAACATCTCCCAGGTTCTTTGGTGAAAATAAGACCAAGGTTTCTTTGCAATGTACAGGAAGAAAGAAGTTTCTTACCCCAGATGGGACTTAAACCCACAACCTCTAACGTAGGAAGCCAATGCCTTATCCATTAGGCCACTGGGGCCCTGAACTGCAACTTGAGAAAGGATGGAAATTCCCCCTCATAATTCCACATTTCTCACATTCGTTTGGAAGCCAAACACCCCCTTTATGCACTTACAGAAATGTCGGCATCCCCTGTAAGCGAGGCAACTGGGCAGGTCGCTGACTGAGCTGAGCCCCACCTTTCTGCAGCCATCTTTAGAGAAGAACCCCACCCCAGAGTCACCCCTCCCTCTGTCAGCACCTCCATGGCTGTGGCTCTGAGTGGCAGTAGGGTGATTAGGGGGCAAATCCAGGGCTGGAAGTGGGGTCAGGTCAGTCTGTGAGGAGTAACCAGGTGGGGCAGACCCAGGGTGAGGCTCTGGGCTGCTGGTCGGTCGTTGGGATCAGAGCACTAGATCAAAGGTGCACAGCGACCTGACACCCAGGGTTACAAGGCCGACATAGCGACCCCCTTACCGGCCTCGTGAACCCCAAACCCTCGTTACTCTGGGCACTTAGGAGTCTCTGTCCCTTAATCACTTCTGGGAGCCCCCCAGCAGGCTGCGGGCGTCAGCCGCCTCCTGCCTCACAGGTGAGACTCTTGGCGCTGTGCAAGCCGCCCCCTCGCTTGCAGGCCCAGGGTAGGAAGCGGGAGGCCCGGTGCGAGCAGAAGAGGGTTTGATTAATCCACCTCTGTGTTATGGGCACAGCACAGTTCCCCTGGGTCCCTCTGCTGGCTTTTCGTAAGCAGCACCCAGCGGCCCTGGCTCCAGGCTGGTGCCTTGTGAGCTCTGGCCCTGGCAAACCAGCTGCTGGGAGGCGTCTTTGAGGCAGCAAAACAGTCCCTTAAGAAGCAACATCAGGTTATTACCGTCCCTGGGTGGGCTTGAACCACCAGCCTTTCGGTTAACAGCCGAACGCGCTGACCCATTGCGCCACAGAGACACACGGAAACAAAACTGCTGTTACCAAGGCTGCTCCGAGCAGCCGGCGCATCTCCCTGCCAGCGCTGGAGCTCACAGGGCGCTAGGCCGGATGCTGGAGCTGAGGCTGAAGACCCAGCAGGGGGGCGCAGCAGAAGTGGGCTGGGCCCAGAACCCAGTGGATGATGGATCAAAACCATTGTGTGCTAGACCTGCACGTCTTCCTTTTTGCTCCGGGCAATCCAGCAAGGAGCAATCAGCAGAGGGCCGAGAGCCGAGGCCATGAGGCAAGAGGTGGCTGAGGCAGCGGCCGGCCAGGGAGTTAAATCAGCCCAACCCCCCCGAGTCTGGATCCATGTCACAAGGTCCCAGCGTCTCCATGGAAGACAATTTGTTAAATCTCAGATGAGTGGAGTTAAATCGGTTCTCAGCCTGAGTCCTTTGCTCTTAATCCTGAGGATATTGTCCCACCATGGGGCCATTTCCCGCCTCTCTTTCAGACAGAAGCACAATTTTCTTTGCACAGACCCAGGAACAGCAAGATCTGTCTCTGTGCCTTGTGCAAAGCAGGGGGGCAAATTCCCTGGACCCGTCCTCTCCTGCAATGGAACCAACGGACGAGCAGGGGGCCCTGGGCCCATCCAGCCCTGCCAGTGAGATGTTCCCTCCCCTTCTCCTTAGTGCTGATGCTGTTATTTCATGGAGTGTCTGGGATGGGGGAAAAGCTGAGTTCACTCCAGGTGGAGGGAAAAAAGGACCCTGAAAATCTCAGGGCCTCAGGGAAAACCCAACTGCTGCTACTGTGCTGCAAAGTGACCCCAAAGAACCAGCAGCCTCCAGGACAGCAGGATCGGCCTCAGAGCAGGGACTGTGTCCCCCATGCTGCTGTGAGGTGACTGGATGCTCTGGGGACAGGAAAGCTCTGAGTATAATCCAGAGCAAACACAGCCCAACTGGGGATGTAGCTCAGTGGTAGAGCGCATGCTTTGCATGTAAGAAGCCCTGGGTTCAATCCCCACCATCTCCAAGTACTTTTAAGATTCCCACCTGCTGTGCTGCTTGGGACGATGGCGGAGGGGGAAGGAGAAGGGTACGGGAGGGGAAGGTCCCATCTGCACAGACTGAGAGGCCAGGAAACGGAGGGGCAGTCAGTGCTCAGAGAGGAGAGAGGTCACTGATTTACACCCCCAGGGGACACTGTCATTTCGAGGCGAGGGCAGCTGGGTTGGGATGGTGCTGACGATGGATAGAAAAAAGGCTGGAGTCAATGACAGATGAGACCATAGAAGGGGAAGGGAAATGGCAGCTCCACAGAAGGTCCTGGCTGCTCAGATGCCTCAGTTATAGGCATCCTGGCCTGACCTAGAGAGAGAAAAGACAAAGAGGGACCCAGCCCCGCTACAGTGATCCCATGGACAAGAATCTGGTTGGGAGTGGGGTGAAGGTTCCCTCTGGACAAAGGGAGCTGAAATCCCTCAGCGTCCTGGAATTTAAGTGATGCATCAAACCCTGCCCGGGTGGGGGCTGAGGTTCATCAGCAGAAGCTTGGGCAGTAGTGTGACGGTGTTCCCCATAAAACTTTATGGGGAGATGCTTATAAACGTATATATGTAACTAAAATATGTTTTATGCTACATGTATACATTTATAAGCATCTCCCCATAAAGTTTTATGGGGAACACCGTCACAAGTAGGTCAACCCATCGGGCTGCCTCCTAGGCCAGGCTGCAGCCCAGCTTCAGGACTCAGAGGAAATGGAGCTCGCACCCCTACCTACAGGACTCCAGGCACGACCAGCCTTCTGGATCAAACGTCCCCGCTGGCGCTCAAGTCACAACAGCGAGCAGGCAAAAGACAGGCTCCCACGTCATTGGCGAGAGCAAGACGAAGCCTTGGCACACCCAGGAGTGTTAGGTGGCAAAAGAGCTGCTCCAAGGTCCCACCGAGACTGGAACTGGGATTGCAGGATTCAAAGCCCTGAGTGCTGCCCTGACATCATGGGAGCAGTGGAAAGCACCCTGCGCTCTTCTGACTTCCGGTGTAGAAGAGCCTGGGCGGACAATAATTTGCCTTCCTTGCTCAAGGTCTCTCTGGCCTCTCTGGCTGGCCCTGCATTTGCTCAACAAGTCGGCACGCAGCAGACCCAGAAGCCTTTCTTCCTCCAGACTGGGAGGCCAGTGGGCGTGTGAGGACGTCCCAGCCAGTAAATGGCCCTTCCTAGGAAAGCCCAAGTCCTGAAAAGAAAGGAGCAACATCAAGGAGGGGATTGAAGAGCTGACTCCTGACGCTCTCAGGGGACACTGCAGGGGGAAATGATTTTTCCCACACTTCATTTGGGACTTGAACTCTGGACCCTCAAATTAAATGACTGATGCTCGACCAACTGAGCTAGCCAGGCTCAGGGAGTAAAAGAGTAAGTCTGGTGCAGAAGAGAAACTAGCCAAGAAAAAGAGGGCAGGAAACAGCAGCTTTCTCAGCTCATTTCCCCACCCTCTGCCCTGCAGGGGTTGGGGTGATCCCAGTGGCAAGAAGGGGAGCACCTCGCTGGTCAGCTAAGGGACCCGAGAAAAGTAAAACTTCATCTTTCTGCCTGGTTTCAAACCAGGGCCCCTTTGCATGTCAGGCAAATGTGATAACCAGATACTAGAGAAACTCTGCCACAGGGATCTGCCCCTCCCCTCAGAGAGCAACAGTGACACTGGGTATATATACATTTATAAGCATCTCCACATAAAGCCTTATGGGGTACACTGTCACACCCCTCACCCCCCACCCCACACCCCACACACACCCACATACCCCTACACCTCTCCTGGTGGTGGGAGGGGAACAGTGCATGAAAGGAAAGGAGAAAACTCCAAAGAGGTTCCTCCTGGCGCTCACGTCCGTGAACCCTAATACTCTCTCAGTCCTCCGAGAGAGACCCGACAAGGAGACTTGCTGAAGCAAAGCCACGGGGGTCTCCGAGGTTTCCCTGGCCCTGCGCCCCTGGCCTGGCCTGGCTGATGTCAGCATCTCTCTGTGAGGTCACCGCCTCCCACCACCTTTGACCAATAGGCCGAGGTCCTGCAAAAGGCCTTTGTGATCATAGAATCATAGAATATCAGGGTTGGAAGGGACCTTAGTAGGTATCTAGTCCAACCCCCTGCTCAAAGCAGGACCAATCCCCAATTTTTGCCCCAGATCCCTTAATGGCCCCCTCAAGGATTGAACTCACAACCCTGGGTTTAGCAGGCCAATGCTCAAGCCACTGAGCTATCCCTCACCCCAGTGATGTCACTGTCACACCCACCCCTCCCCTGCAGTGCTAATGTCCTGCCGCTGGCCAGACACAGATTTTCTAGGGCCACTTCCGCTATTTGGGGCTTTGTCTTATATAGGCAGCAATTACCCCCCACCGAGGGTGACCAGACAGCAAGGGTGGAAAATCGGGATGGGGATGGGGGGTAATAGGAGCCTATATAAAAATAGATCCCAAAATTGGGACTGTCCCTATACAAGTGGGACATCTGGTCACCCCACCCACCCCCTCTCCTGGTTTTTCACACATGCTCTCTGGTCACCCTGTCCCCAGCCCAGCCAGCTGGGGGTGGTAATTCCAGCCGGCCCCTGTTGCTTGGGCTGGCTGCCGAGGAAGTGACTTACTTTCATTTTTACTTCCTCAGCACGCAGCCAGCCCCCCGCCCCCAGCACCTCACCCAACCCAGCCCTGCCGGAGGGGAGGGGGGAGAGAGGGGTGCTCCGTGGGGGGGAGGGGAAAGGGGGGTGCTCCGTGGGGGAGGGGGGAGAAGAATGGATGTTATGGGGGGCAACAAAGGACACTGCCAGAGCCGCCCAGCCTGCCTCCCCTCACGCCGGGGGAGAGTCACACTCACAGGTGAGCTCCTCCCCCCCCTTCCCAGAGACCCCAGCAGCCAATCCCCTCCCCAGACTGTGCTGCAGGCAGCGCATTGGGCTCTCTCTAGGACCCAGCGCTGCTCTTACCTGCCCCACGGCTTCCCGTCCCTCCCGGCTCCCGGCAGAGTGTCTGGTGCCCCAGGCATAGCGGTGCCCTACGTGCCCGTCTGTTCTGCCCATGGCTAAGGACGGCCCTGCCCCCACCTCTCTGGGAGATCTGCGGCTCCTTCCTGCAGCTGGGGATGGACCGACACGCCCTGAGCAGCTCCAGCTGGTTCAATCTGCCCCACAGGTCACCCCAGCACCCGCTCCCTGCTCCGCCCCACAGGTCACCCCAGCACCCGCTCCCTGCTCCGCCCCACAGGTCACCCCAGCACCCGCTCCCTGCTCCGCCCCACAGGTCACCCCAGCACCCGCTCCCTGCTCCGCCCCACGGGTCACCCCAGCGCCCGCTCCCTGCTCCGCCCCACGGGTCACCCCAGCGCCCGCTCCCTGCTCCGCCCCACGGGTCACCCCAGCGCCCGCTCCCTGCTCCGCCCCACGGGTCACCCCAGCGCCCGCTCCCTGCTCCGCCCCACGGGTCACCCCAGCGCCCGCTCCCTGCTCCGCCCCACGGGTCACCCCAGCGCCCGCTCCCTGCTCCGCCCCACGGGTCACCCCAGCGCCCGCTCCCTGCTCCGCCCCACGGGTCACCCCAGCGCCCGCTCCCTGCTCCGCCCCACGGGTCACCCCAGCGCCCGCTCCCTGCTCTGCCCCACGGGTCACCCCAGCGCCCGCTCCCTGCTCTGCCCCACGGGTCACCCCAGCGCCCGCTCCCTGCTCTGCCCCACGGGTCACCCCAGCGCCCGCTCCCTGCTCTGCCCCACGGGTCACCCCAGCGCCCGCTCCCTGCTCTGCCCCACGGGTCACCCCAGCGCCCGCTCCCTGCTCTGCCCCACGGGTCACCCCAGCGCCCGCTCCCTGCTCTGCCCCACGGGTCACCCCAGCGCCCGCTCCCTGCTCTGCCCCACGGGTCACCCCAGCGCCCGCTCCCTGCTCTGCCCCACGGGTCACCCCAGCGCCCGCTCCCTGCTCTGCCCCACGGGTCACCCCAGCGCCCGCTCCCTGCTCTGCCCCACGGGTCACCCCAGCACCTGCTCCCTGCTCTGGCTCTTCTCACAGAGCCCAGGGCCAGGCTCCAGCTTCTGTCCAAACCGTCTCCACCAGGGAGATCGTCCCTTCTCCTGCCACCACGACTTCTCCTGACAGCCGCGTCCCACCAGCTCACCCAGACACGGAGGCTTACAGGAGGCTGAGCTCCCCCCGGAGCTGTGGAACTCACTGCCACATGACAGAGGAGACCACAGGCCGGACGACATGCAAAGCTCAGCTCTTCCACGGAGCCATCCTCAGCCAGCGATTCCCCCTCACCGACAGCCCCAGCAAAACCCTTTGAGCCACCAGCCCGCTTCTCTCACAGCTGGGAGGGACGGCCGGCAGGGCGGCACCAAAGGCCCCAGACAGCCAAGCAGGTGAGGAAGCACCAGGCGTTAAAGCCAGGCCTGCGGCAGCAGCCACATCCACCCCGCTGCCAGTGCGCCTTACAGAAATGTTGGCATCCCCTGTCAGCGAGGCAACTGGGCAGGATGTATTGCCCTGGTTAGAAACTGTGGCTAAAACACAGGCCTCGCTGTGAGCAGGATTCAAACCTGCATAGCGGAACCCTATTGGATTTTAACTCCAACGCCTTAACCACTCGGCCATCACAGCTGTGAGCACAGTGATGCTCCCATGGCAAAGAAACTGGTAAATAATCCCAATGCCTGGGCTTGAAGTCACCTGAAATACAGAAATCAAACAGCAAACCCGGCTCCCAAAGCACAGGGGGGATTTGGGGTTTGTTCTCTTTGTTTAGCCATGTGCAGTAGCACAGAGAGGGCTTTGAAAAGTCTCCCCTCCCACAGAGTGGGAATGGGAAAGAATTGTTCACTTGAAGCTTGATTTGAATGATGATGTCTGGACCACAGGGCCAGGGACTGACCTTTGCTAGAGACACAAGTGATGCACAAAACCAGGCTAAGAAAAATGTCTCCTGGAGTCAATAACTGGACTAGCAGCAGTATTGTGCAGAAGGAAATGTCTCACAAGAGGAGTTAGCGCATTGGTGGTTCAGTAGCAGAAGTCATAGCTACAGCGGGACGTCTAGCTTTGGTTTCTGGCCAATAGAGGGATGAGCCCATTAGACAAACTGGCCAAGTAGTTAAAACAATAGCCTGCTAATATTTTGTCATCCTTGTGGGCAGGAGCAGTGGAAGTCCCCTAAAAGTGTGGGGTCCACAGGTACCCAAACCGTGGCCCTGTCCCCTGAGGCCCCACCCATTTTCCCTGAGCCCCCACCCCAAAACCCAACCCCACACTGCCCCATCTCCACAAGATACCACCCACCAGTTGCTCCTCTCCACCCTCTCCCACTGTTGCTCGCCCTTAGGACTGGGAAAGAGTTGGAGGGCATATTCCCCCTACCTTCAAAGGTTGGGGGCCAGGGCCCACTGCCTCCCCATTCCAGCACCCGTGCTTCTGGGCCTCTTTTATTCTTCCCCCAGGTCTCTCAAACAACCGTTTTCCTCCTTCAGTTCAGTGAGAGCCCCACACTCTTTAGTGGGGGGAGGGATAGCTCAGTGGTTTGAGCATTGGCCTGCTAAGCCCAGGGTTGGGAGTTCAATCCTTGAGGGAGCCATTTGGGGATATGGGGCAAAAATTGGGGATTGGTCCTGCTTTGAGCAGGGGGTTGGACTAGATGACCTCCTAAGGTCCCTTCCAACCCTGATATTCTATGATTCCTTCACAGACAGACCTTGCAAGGAAAACCTCACCCAGGGTTCAGAAGCACCTGAAGTGATGGAAAACAGAGGGGAACTGACAGTGGGACCCTGTAACGATGCTGGTTCTGGCGAGACCCCACTGAGAGTGCCAGTCAGGATGAATTGCTTCAAGCAGGGCAGTTACAGCCCAAGGCTGGGGTTCTTCCACCTCTAAGGCAAACCAGCCAGCCAGAGGAGACTTTGGTTTTACCCCACTGGCTAACCACAAGTCATTCCAAGCAATCCCCTAAGACACTCCAGTTTCCCAGTCTCACCGCCAGTGCCACTCGTTATGGGGACAAATGGTCATGAAAACCAATGCCCCAGTAAAAGAAAATAGGTTCTCCCGATCCCAACGGACCGAACCTCAGAGCCAGGTCAGTATACAACTTAGATCTTACCCATAAATCACGCTGTTGCCAATCCTTTAGAATCTAAAATCTAAAGGTTTATTCACAAAAGGAGAAAGGTATAGATGAGGGTTAGAACTGGTTAAAAGGAATCAATTACATACAGTAATGGCAAAGTTCTTGGGTCAGACTTGCAGAGATGGAATAAACTGCAGGTTCAAATCAAGTCTCTGGATTACATCCCCAGCTGGGATGGGTCCTTCAGTCCTTTGTTCAAAGCTTCCATGTGTAGCAAGGTTCCTCCAGAGGTAGAAGCAGGAAATGAAGACAAAATGGAGATGAGGCAGCTGCCTTTTATAGTTTCTTCCAGGTGTAAGGACACCTTTGTCCTTACTGTGGAAAATCACAGCAAAATGGAGTCTGGAGTCCCATGGGCAAGTCTCTGCATAATTTGATGAGTCACAGGCGTGTTTGCCTTCTCTCAATGGGTCCATTTTATCGCTGATGGCTCTTAATGGAACATCCAGCCGGCCTGGCAGAGCTGGCAGCTTGTCTGTGGTCCCAGAGACACAGCCCCAGTTTGCAATACAGACAGACACTATAAAGCCAATATTCATAACTTCTACTACAAAACTGATACATGCATATAAATGGCATAATCATCACCAGCCAAGCATAACCCAGTCTTAGACACCTCGTTTGACCCCCTTTATACAAGATTTGGTGCCACTACAGGACCTTTGTCGCAACCATGCTCTATATGGTCCCAGTTATTGTCAATAACGTCACAGACCCAGAGAGGTTTTTTTTGTGTGTGCCATGGCGGACAAAAACAACCTGGACAGAGAAACAGCAGGTCATAAAGGTGCTGAAGTAGCTCAGTTGGGAGAACGTTAGACTGAAGATCTAGAAGTTCCTGGTTCAATCTCAGGCCCTGGCGTGCTCTTTGTGTGCAGGGCTGGGCTGTTTTCTAGCAGTGCAGTGGTATCTCTAGCTACCATGAGTCCTTTATTTCAGGCTCCCCTGCATGGAAAGACAGGGGGGCTTCTGCACCGAGTTGGCCCACCTGAGTTTTCTTTCTTCTCAGCAAGGGGAAGGAAAGAAGCTCTCCTTCCAGCTGGAGTCACAAGGGCGAGGTAAGGATGACTTCCTGGGAGCCGGCTCCAGTTCTTTGCTCTACCAGCCGACCCATCGAAGAGCTGCCACCACTTTCTCCAGGTTCGCCCAGCGGTGTGAGCCAGGGCGAGTGCCAGCCAAGCGGATAGAATTTGAAGGGAAGGGGCAGAGTCCTGAAAGAGAGTTTCTGTGGTGTAGTGGTTATCACGTTTGCCTAACACGCAAAAGGCCCCTGGTCTGAAACCAGGCAGAAACATGGTGGCTTCCTTTTTCCAGCTCCCCTATCTTTCCAGCAAGGCACTCCCCCTTCTGCCACTGGCCTGTCCCTGGGATAACCCCAACCCCTGCAGGACAGAGGGTGCTGAAATGAGCTGAGAAAGCACCTTGGCATCAGCTGGGTAAAACTGGAGGATCTCGGCCAGTCACCTCTTGGAGCCTTGTAGCTTGGCCTCCTCTGCCCTTGCAGGTTGGCCCATGGAAGTGCGGTTGGCTGGGCCTGTACCTGCCTCTTGGCTTCCCAGGGGTGGCTACTTGCAGGAGGGAGAAGGAGAAGGAATCCTGCGGATGGGCTGTGGCCATGGAGAAAAAGAGGAAGGGCTCCTGGGACTTTTTTTTGCCTCTCTTTTACTTGCCTGCTCGCTCTTGTGGTGGAAAGGGGGAAGCTGCACTTACTGAACTGGGCTAGCTCAGTCAGTAGACCATCAAGCTCTTAGTCAGGGGTTCAAGACCCATGTCTGGGCTCTCAGCTTTTTAAGTTCCCTTGTGTGCCAGGAGCCAAATGATCCCTGGTGGCGTCCAGCGCACCCCCGGGTTCCCAGAAGCCCTGGCCATTTCCTGGACAGGCCCCTTGCTCCTGCTGAGTCCTTAGGAGTCAGGAGAGAGGCTCACACCCACAGGAGCAGGCCTAGACAGTGCAGTCTGGGGCTGGTAGGAAGCGCTGTGGGGCCAGGAGCTCTGCCCCTCTCCCCATTCCACCCCTTCTCCAAATCCCCACCCCCGCCCCCGCCGTAATGTGATTGGGGATGGCATTCTCCTCTTTTTTTGTATTTCCAATCGCATTTCTGTCTGTGATTTTGTTTTTCTTTGTCGAACGGTGTTTTCTCCTGGATCTGAGATTTAACTAGAAAAAGAAGAAGGTCTCTGGGCACCAGATGGAGGAGCAGGCTGGGGCTAGGGCTGCTAAGGGAGCCAGAGTAGCAAGTTTTCTGTATTGTTTCCCGCCCTCTTTTTCTTGACTAGTTTCTCTTCTGCACCAAATTTGCCCTTTTCGCATGTGAGCCTGGCTAGCTCAGTTGGTCGAGCATCAGACTTTTAATGTGATCGTCCAGGGTTCAAGTCCCTGGTCGGGTGTAAAAAGCATCCTATTCTCCAAAAGGCAGTTCTTCAGTATCTTCCCTCACACTAGTTTTTTCCTTTCAGGACTTGGGCTTTCCTAGGAAGGGCCATTTTCTGCCTGTGACTGACGGGGCAACTCTCTCACATGCCCACTGGCCTCACAGTCTGGAGGAAGGAAGGCTTCTGGGTCTGGGTTTTCTGTGTGCAGAGAGCCAGACACCTCCAGGTCTGCAAGTCTGGAGGGAAATGGGGAACGTCTGTACTTTGGAATTTGCAGGACTTGTCTTGGACCATCAAATGGAACAGTTGCAAGGGTTTGCTTGTGGCAGGCACCATGGCTTAGCTGGCTAAAGCGCCTGTCTAGTAAACAGGAGATCCTGGGTTCAACTCCCAGTGGTGCCTTGTAGAACTTTTGTCTCCTCTCATCACATTTCCCTGTGTCTTTCTAGGGAACAGAAGAGGCCTCCCTTGGCAATCCAAGTAACTGCTTGCTAAGGAAAAGGCTTCTTTGAAGAGGAGCATTAGAAAGAATCAAATCACGAGCCTGGAGCTGATGAAAAGGCTGCTGTGACCGGCATTGGCAAGGCGGTGGCTTCGACTGCAATTCCTGCAACACGAGAGCCTGTGCCACACGTCCTTCTGATGCGCTGGGGATGTCTCCTGTTGTGTGTTTGGTTGTTGTGGTAATAGCACCTTGTTGTTACTATGGCAACTGAGTTAGATTATTAGGGGATAGCCCAGCCAGTTTTGGCTGGTTTGGTTAGTTCAGTGTGTGAAAATAAATGGCTGCTTCCATGGCTCTCAGCTCTCTGTGTCTTAAATGATTTCTTCCTAAACCTGCTGCCCAATGATACAACGAAGTGGCGACGAGGACGGGATCCCTGTGCTGCCCCAGCAACAGAGGGAAGTAGAAGTCAAGGTAAAAAGAAAGAAAAAACCCCTATCAAAATCATTTAGCCGTTGGAAGGGGGTGAGAACTGGCTTGTTCGGCACTGACTGAAACCTGAAACTAAACCCACGGCTACACTTACAGGGCCACTGGAACCCTTTGAGGAGAACATAGTGCAATGGCACGTGTGTACTGAGCGTTTGGAGCTTTTTGTGATTGCCAATGACATTACAGAAGAGAAGAAGGTGTCAATATTCTTAAGTGTTGTGGGGGCTAAAACCTACTCCCTGCGATGCAGCTCACTACACCCTGTTAAGCCTGAGACCAAATCTTACAGTGACATTGTGGGAATCCTGGGGTCCCATTTCCCCCCCAAACCACTGGTAACTGCTGAAAGATATAGTGGGTTCCACAAAAGAGACCACAAAGAAGATGAACCAGTTGTACAATTTGTAGCAACTTTAACAAGGCTTGCGGAACACTGTGACTGTAAGGAGATGTTAAATGACGCCCTGCGTGACAGGTTCGTGTGTGGCCTGCACAGTGACGCTATACGGAAGCGCCTATTGACAGAGGCTCAGCTTAAAGAGCAAGAGAAGAAGGAAAGCTCACATGGGCCCACTGGGCACACCAGCCCACGCTGCTTTTCCCTGCTGGGGAGTGTGAAATAAGGGACTCGTGGCAGGTAAAGCCACTGCTGCACGTCCAGAAAACAGCCCAGCCCTGCGCCCACAGAGCAGGCTGAAGCCTGGGGGTGAACTAAGGATCTCTAGATATTCAGTCTAATGCTCGCCTGACTGAGCTACTTCAGCACCTACAAGGGACCTCTTTAGGCTGCTGCTTCTCTGTCTGGGATGTTTCTGTCAGTCCTGGCACACAAGAAGGACGTCATTGCGAGAGGCCCAGGAGGGCCTGATGAATTCTTGCCGGCCTCACTCAGCCCTGTGAAGTATTATCCTGGACTCAGCTCTCCATTGGTCTGTCTGCTTTGGGGCAGGGACCATAACACGTCCTGCTGCATTCGTTATTTCAAAGGGTGGTTTAGGATTTTCAGTCTCAGACTGAAGTAGATGACCCGACAAACACAGTGTCCGTCTTGTCTAAAGAAGTGGCTTGGAGACACTTTTCCCATATGACCGTGTGGCCTAATGGATCAGGTGTCTGACTTCGGATCAGAAGATTGAGGGCTCGAGTCCCTTCGTGCTTGTGCTTGTGCAGTTTTCTCTTTCTGCTGAAAGTCCTGCTCCCTTCAGGGCTGGAGCCTCTTCTTGGCGGCTCAGGCCAATCCTCTGGGTTCAGCTAGAGCCCTGGGAAGGAGGTTGTCAGGGTTCGCTCTGAACTCTAGTGTACAGATGTGAGGACCTGCATGAAACACCCCCTAAGCTTATTTTTACCAATTTAGGATAAAAACGTCCCCAAGGCACGTTTTTGTCCTTGAACAGTACGCTGCCACCACCAAGTGATTTAAACAAACATTCAGGGAGGGTGTAACGAAGTGGGAATGTTCCTAATGTTTCCTCTGAATACTGAGTGGGTGCCTCAGTTTCCCCTATGCCTCAGTTTCCCCTTTATCTTTCTTAAGTCTCTAGGTGGTGGGATAAGGGTGTGTGATTGTTGCAAAGCCCTAGAGGGCCAGTGTGATGACAGAGAATGGCCGACACCCTGTCTCCTGGCAATTCATGGCCTGGGCCCCTCCCCTGCAAAGGTGCCGGCTGAAGGGGTTGGGGAACAAAGGGATCAGTGATCTCCTGGCCCAGGAAGGAGACAAAGGCAGAGGAGGGGCTGGAGAGTTCGGAGCTGGCTGGGCACATGGAGGGAGGTCCAGATGGGCTCTGGCCTCCCCACCCCCCAAGATAGACCTGACTGAGGGGTCCTGTTCTCTGTACCTACAAGCTCTGGTTTAGACCCTGTTCCTGTTGTGTAATAAACCTTCTGTTTCACTGGCTGGCTGAGAGTCACGTCTGACTGCGGAGTTGGGGGGCAGGGCCCTCTGGCTTCCCCAGGAGCCTCACCCGGGTGGACTCGCTGCGGTGAAGAAGGGGATGCTGACCGCTCCGGGTCAGACCCAGGAAGGTGGAAGCTGGGGAAGCTTCTTTCCCTGGAGACAGTCGGCTCAGCGAGGAGGCTCCTCCAGAGTCCTGACTGGCTTCGTAGGGAGCAGTTCCAGAGCATCGCCCAACAGGGGCATCGACAGAGCAGTGACTGGGGAGCTCAGCCCCTCACAGCCCCTCCCCCTCACACTGACACCTCCATGGACCCTCCCCCTCACAGCCCCTCCCCCTCACACCGACACCCCCATGGACCCTCCCCCTCACAGCCCCTCCCCCTCACACCGACACCCCCATGGACCCTCCCCCTCACAGCCCCTCCCTTCACACACACAGGGACTTGTTCTCTGGGCTCTGACATTACAAACCCAGGGGGGAGGTTTCTGAGGATTTACTCCCTGAGCCCCTCCCCCTCTCACCGCTCCCCTGAGTGCAGAGGGGCTGGGCTCAGGCAGCCAGTTTCACCCAGGGATTTCCCAGCCCAGGCCCCCGAGTCTCCTCTGCCCGTATCTGCCAGTGACACTGCGCGTGGGCGGCGGCTACAAGGGGCTCGGGGAGGCTGAACCTCCCCAAACGGGGCAAGAAATGCTGGTGGGACGCACCCCCCTTGGAGGGGGGCTGGGCCGCTGCCTTGGGACAGACCCTCCCGAGGAGTGGGGGAGCCACCGGCACTCAGACCTCACGCACAGGCCTGGCTCTCGCCTTCAGCCCAGGCAGCCAGAGGGGCCGGGGAGCTCCCTGGCAGTCCCACACCTCAGCCACCTCTTGCCTCACGGCCTTGGCTCCTGGCGCTCTGCTGGTCGCCCCCTCGCTTGGAGGCCCAGAGCAAAAAGAAACAAGCACCTGCCTAGCAGAGGATGGTTTCGATCCATCGACCTCTGGGTTATGGGCCCAGCACGCTGCCGCTGCGCCACTCTGCTGGGTCTCTGCCTCCAGCATCCAGCCCCCAGCCTCCAGCATCCACACTAGCGCCTTGCGAGCGCTGGCGCTGGCCAGCAGAGATCTCAGCCACAATGCCCCAGATGGGCAAACGCTGTGGGCTCCTGAAGCCTCTGCCCCCCTATGGATCTGGGCTTTCCTTCCTCCCTTGCTCTTTCTCAGCAAGGGAAGGAAAGAAGCTCTCCTTCAAGCTGGAGTCACAAGGGCGAGGTAAGGATGACTTCCTGGGAGCCGGCTCCAGTTCTTTGTTCTACCAGCCGACACATCGAAGAGCTGCCACCACTTTCTCCAGGGTCGCCCAGCGGTGTGTGCCAGGGCGAGCGCCAGCCAAGCGGATGGAGTTTGAAGGGAAGGGGCAGAGTCCTGTTGCAGAGTTTCTGTGGTGTTGTGGTTATCATGTTTGTCTAACACGCAAACGGCCCCTGGTTCGAAACCAGGCAGAAACATGATGGCTTCCTTTTCCCTAGCTGTCCAGCAAGACACTTCTCAATCTGCCACGGGCCTGTCCCTGGGATAACCCCAACCCCCGCAGGACAGAGGGTGGGGAAATGAGCTGAGAAATCACCTTGGCATCAGCCAGGGAAAACTGCAGTATCTTGGCCAGTCACCTCTTGGAGCCTTGTGGCTTGGCCTCCTCTGCCCTTGGAGGTTGGCCTACAGAGCCCAGCTCTTCCCACTTGCCAAAGGAGGAAGTGAGGGGGGAATGGGGCAAAAGAGGAAGGTCGTGCTGAGGAAGGCAGGACAGAAGCTAAGCGGCTCAGTGGGGTTAGTCGAGCGCCACCGTTCGTTCTGCCAAAGCCTGGGGAGGTGCTGTTGGCTGCTGGGAGGTAGAATCCTGTGCCTGCCCCTCGGCTTCCCAGGGGTGGCTACTTGCAGCCCAGGAGAAGCAGCGGGGTTCTGGGTGGCAGGAAAAGTAGCCATGGGGAGTCCCAGTGGGCTCCTTCCTGGCAAGATGTTTTTCTGTGTCAGGCTTGGGAGTTGCCTGTGAGCCGGGGGTGGACTTGTTCCCGTGGGAACCGCTGCTCCTGTCTCCCCGACCTGGGGGCGCCAGTGACAGCTTGGGAGGGGGCAGGTGCTGGCTTGAGTGACGGGGATCCAAGCAGCCCCAGCCTGCTCCTCCGGGGCCAAGGCCACTGCTAGTCTCCTGCCTTGTGACATCAGGATTTCAATCTCCCCAGCATGAGCTGTGGCACGTGTATTAACCCTTCTTGGGGGGCCTGGTCGCTGCCCAAGTAGCTCAGTGGGGAGTGGATGAGATTGAAGATCTGAAGGTTTCTGGCTGGATGCCAGGCCCTAGCTCACCCCTTCCCCCTGGGCCTGTCGTGCTGGGCTTTCCCCTGGGTGTGCAGCTGGGCCCTGAACTCACGAGTTTCCCTCGTTTCAGAGGCAACACGTGCAGAGGGCAGGATGTGGGGCCATGTGCCCCACCTGGGTTAGCATCCCTGCTACAGCATGGGGTGCTGCCAGGCTCCCTCCCTGCACAGCAGCGGCTGGAGGGGGGAGTGGAGCGGGGCTGCCTTTGCTGCTTCCTCTCCCCGCATTGTTCACTCCTGGGAGGGGTGCCGGCCCTGACTTTCTGTCTCAGGAAGGGGAGGAAAAAGGAATCTCTTTTCAAACCCCCAGTCCCACCGCTGACCGAGGGGTGACTTTCTAAGCTCCCGTTACAGTGGAGGATTTAGCGTTAGTGGAGCTCTGTGCACATAAACATTCCCCATTCATCCCAGCCCTGGTATGTCTCCAGTCGCCGCTGTCCCCTGGCAGCAGCAAAGGAAGTTTCCCACCATCCAGGAGACCCCAGCCTGGGAGTAAAGTCAGCTTTAGGCTGCTCCCCTCTCCCTTCTTGGAATCAAGTTCATGTTTGTACCATGAGTTACAGCAGCCGAACCCCCCGAGTCTGGAGCAATGTCACAATGTCCCAGTCTCTCCATGGAAAACAATTTGTTAAATCCCAGCTGAGTGGAGTTAAATCGGTTCTCAGCCTGAGTCCTTTGCTCTTAATCCTGAGGATATTGTCCCACCATGGGGCCATTTCCCGCCTCTCTTTCAGACAGAAGCACAATTTTCTTTGCACAGACACAGGAACAGCGAGATCTGTCTCTGTCCCTTGTGCAAAGCAGGGGGGCAAATTCCCTGGACCCGTCCTCTTCTGCAATGGAACCAATGGACGAGCAGGGGGCCCTGGGCCCATCCAGCCCTGCCAGTGAGATGTTCCCTCCCCTTCTCCTTAGCGCTGCTGCTGTTATTTCATGGAGTGTCTGGGACGGGGGAAAAGCTGAGTTCACTCCAGGTGGAGGGAAAAAAGGACCCTGAAAATCTCAGTGCCTCGGGGAAAACCCAACTGCTGCTACCGGGGTCGCTGAGGTGCTGGGGATCTGCACGGGACAGGGACTGTGTGAACTGTCCAGGTGGGGAATGAATAACAATCTACGGCTAGATCCACCTCATTAACCACCGACACAGGCTAATCACGCTGCAGAGAGACGGGAAACCGGGAGCGATTCTTTGCTGTTCAGCCATAGACACAGTGATCCAATTGCACCGCAGTGAATGTGCTGGGGAAAGCTGGACTTTACAGGCAGGTGGAAATAGCAGATCCTAGAAACACCTGGAGCTCCCCACCCCACTTCTGCCACCAGGGTCAGGAGTTGAGCTGCTCACAGCCCCCCCATCACCATGACCTTCCAGCAGGGGGTGACAGCACCCCCCAATGCAGGTGAGAGGCTGAGTGTATCTCTGCACCCTGAGTCCAGGGCATGACTCTCTCTGCCCCGCACATAGAATCTGGATCAGCCGGAAAGTGACCCCAAAGAACCAGCAACCTCCAGGACAGCAGGATCGGCCTCAGAGCAGGGAATGTGTCCCTGGAGTTGCTTTTAGGCCACTACAGTGATCCCATGGACAAGAATCTGGCTGGGAGTGGGGTGAAGGTTCCCTCTGGACAAAGGGAGCTGAAATCCCTCAGCGTGCTGGAATTTAAGTGATGCATCAAACCCTGCCCGGGTCGGGGCTGAGGTTCATCAGCAGAAGGTTGGGCAGTAGGTCAACCAATAGAGCTGCCTCCTAGGCCAGGCTGCAGCCCAGCTTCAGGACTCAGAGGAAATGGAGCTCGCACCCCTACCTACAGGACTCCAGGCACGACCAGCCTTCTGGATCAAATGTCCCCTCTGGCGCGCAAGTCACAACAGCGAGCGGGTAAAAGACAGGCTCCCACGTCACTGGAGAGAGCAAGACGAAGCCTTGGAACAGATTCAAAGCCCTGAGTGCTGCCCTTACACCATGGGACCAGTGGAAAGCAGGCTGTGTCCTTTTGACTTCCGGTGTAGAAGCGCCTGGGCGGAGACTAATTTGCCTTCCTTGCTCAAGGCCTCTCTGGCCAGCCCTGCATTTGCTCAACAAGTCGGCACGCAGTGGTTTGCTGTAGACCCAGAAGCCTTTCTGCCTCCAGACTGTGAGGCCAGGGGGCGTGTGAGGAAGTCCCAGGCAGTAAATGGCCCTTCCTAGGAAAGCCCAAGTCCTGAAAAGAAAAGAGTAACATCAAGGAGGGGATTGAAGAGCTGACTCCTGACGCTCTCAGGGGGCACCGCAGGGGGAAATGATCTTCCCTACACTTGACCAGGGACTTGAACACTAGACCATGAGATTAAAATTCTGATGCTCGACCAACTGAGCTAGCCAGGAAAGAACAAGATTGTTGGGGACTAGAAACTAGCGAAGAAAAAGCAGGCAGGAAACAACAGCTTTCTCCCGCACGCTTTCTCAGCTCATTTCCCCACCCTCTGTTCTGCAGGGGTTGGGGTGATCCCAGTGGGAAAAAGGGGAGCACCTCGCTGGACAGCCCCCACTCCCCTCCTAGAGCCCGGAAGAGAACCCAGGAGTTCTGGCTCCCAGCCCCATTTTTTCTAACCCCCACTCCCCTCCCAGAGCCAGGAGAGAACCCAGGAGTCCTGACTCCCAGCCCTCCCTGCTCTAACCCACCAGCCCCCACTCCCCTCCCAGAGCTGTCTGGCGCTGCCAGGCTCCCCTCCACTCTCATGCTTCAGGGCCACCTGCCGTGGGGGTCAGGAAGAGTTCGTTTCCCCCCCATGTGCAGCCCACATCGGCTAACGATCTCCCCTTCCTCTCCTTTGCCCACCAGCCGGGGGCGTGTCCCCCCAACCTCCCTATCTGAGAGGGGAAGGGTCGGGCACAGCACCCGGGGGAGGGGGGCTCCATTCCAGGGACGAGTGAGCTGCATCGCAGAGCCCACGACTACGCCCCAGGGGCAGAAGGGAGCCTGGCTCCTCCCACAGGGCTCAGGGGGCGGAGCCAGCCCCGAGGACAGGCCCTCAGTGCCGCCCGCAGGAGGGACACTCAGGGAAGCCTCACACGCGCCCCCCCCAAGGGCCCTGCAGCCTGACTCCGCCATCACCAGCTACTCTCGGCCAGTGGGGCTGGGTCCTGAGTCAGCGGGAACATGGCGTAGACCAGAGCCTGGGCGACCAGACGGGTCAGAAACCCTTCACTCCCGCCCCGATGTCACTTGAGTAACACAGAGGGGAAACTGAGGCACGCGGCCAGGTCTGCTGCACAGCGCCAGGTCCATTGCTTCCTTGGACCGGCCACCCCGAGGGCATCGTGAGTATCTGCAAGGGGCTGGGGCTGGGGGGTCTCTCATCCAGGGCGGGGCAGGCCCCAGGGAGCAACGGGTTCAGGCTCTCTGCAGACTCAGGCAGCCAATTCCATGTGTGCCCCATTTCCTTGCTGTTTCACCTGACGCCACAGGCCAGCTGACCCCGCCCCATCTCAGCTCCTCCCCACAGCCTGTCCTATCGCCCCCACGCTATCCATGGGGGGTAACGCACACAGCATCTCTCTCAGAGAGCAACAGCGACACCGGGTGGCCACGTGGGGTAATGCACACAGCATCTCTCTCAGAGAGCAACAGTGACACCGGGTGGCCACGTGGGGTAATGCACACAGCGTCTCTCTCAGAGAGCGACAGTGACACCGGGTGGCCACGTGGGGTAATGAACACAGCGTCTCTCTCAGAGAGCAACAGCGACACTGGGTGGCCAGGTGGGGTAATGCACACAGCATCTCTCAGAGAGCAACAGTGACACTGGGTTGCCATGTGGGGTAATGCACACAGCGTCTCTCTCAGAGAGCAACAGTGACACTGGGTTGCCATGTGGGGTAATGCACACAGCGTCTCTCTCAGAGTGCATAGCTCACTCATACCGGGTGGCGAAGCTGGAGAAAGTGGTGGCAGCTCTTCCATGGGTCAGCTGGTAGAACAAAGGTCTGGAGCCCGCGCTCAGGAAGTCATCCTTACATCACCCTTGTGACTCCAGCTTGAAGGGGAGCTTCTTTTCCTTCCCCTGCTGAGAAAGAGCAAGAGAAGATAGAAAGCTCACATGGGACGACTGGGTCCACAAGCCCACGCTGCTTTTCCCTGCCGGGGAGTGTGAAATAAGGGACTCGTGGCAGGTAAAGCCACTGTTGCGCTTCCAGAAAAGAAGCCACACCTGTGCCCAAAGATCATGCTGTAGCCTGGGGTTGAACTAGGGTCCTCTAAATCATCAGTCTAACACTCTCCTGACTGAGCTACTTCAGCACCTACAAGTGATTATTTTGACCTGCTGCTTCTGTGTCTGGGATGTTTCTGTCAGTCCTGGCACACAAGAAGGACGTCATTGCAAGAGGCCCAGGAGGAGAAGATGAATTCTTGCCGGCCTCACTCAGCCCTGTGATGTGTTACCCTGGACTCAGCTCTCCATTGGTCTGTCTGCTTTGGGGCAGGGACCATAACACGTCCTGCTGCATTCGTTATTTCAAAGGGTAGTTTAGGATTTTCAGTCTCAGACACGGTGCACAAAGCGGGACTCAACCCTGGGTGGAAACTAAATGAGCCGCCCACAGATTCTGGCAGCCACAAGGAGCCATTTGGTGTGAGAGCCAGACCTGCCCCTGTCCCAGAGGGAGGGGTCATCTGGGAGGGGACTGAAACACGGACCTAGCAGCTCTTAACTCTATTATCAGTGCCTGGGAGTGTAATTTAAACCATAAGAAAAACCACACGGGGCTAGACTGAAACTCTGTGTCGTTTTTTCTGAATCTTACCAGGTGCCCCAAAAGCCACTCAACAAGGCACCACTGGGAGTTGAACCCAGGATCTCCTGTTTACGAAACAGGTGCTTTAACCAGCTAAGCCATGGTGCCTGCCTCTTGCAGGTGCAGGGTATCTGCCCACACCTGACTCCCCACCAGACCCCACCGGGCCTGACACACTTTGCTTGTGTTTGGATTCTGCAAAGCAGAGGAGCAGGTGAAGTTTTACTCCCACAGTGTGTGATTCTTTGGACAGGTCTAGGGTACAGAATTAGGTGGGTGTAACTACATTACTCCGGGGTTAAAAATGTACACCCCACCCCCACGAGCAATACAGTCATATCAGGCTAACCCCGGTGTAGATAGCCTAGGACTCGGACGTGGTGCTTCTCACTTCCAGGAAGCAGCTGGGTTCGCAGTGCAAGGATAAGCAGGAAACCTGCCTTAGCACCCCCATTGTGCCTCTGACCAAGAGCCGCCCGAGGTAACCCCACACCCCAACCATGTGCCCCAATCCCCTACCCCAGACTTGAGCACCCCCAATAAAGGAGCCCTTTCCTGCACCCCAAGATCCTCATACCTGCACTCCCAGCCCAGAGCCCTGACCCCCTTCTACACCTCAAACCCCTGCCTCAGCCCAGAGCCCCCAAACATGGAGAAGGGTGGGGCAGTAGGGACTACGGGATGTGAGGCTGGTTAAAATGCAACTGCACAAAAAACCTCCCCCTTTGCTCCAGCTAAAGGCCCAACTTTGGCCTGTCCCTGTTTCACGAAAATCTACATCTCTCCCCCGGCTCTTAGACACCCCCTCTCCCCCAGGGGTATTTTCATGGGTTCTTCTTTTTTTCATGGGCTCGTACAAATAGTTTTGCCATGGAAATGATCCAGTACATTTAAAAGGAGAAAACCAATCACACAACACGTGTGTATCTCCTCCCCCAGACAGAGTGTGGGTCTGAATCTTTCTACTGACCAGTCTGGGCAGGCAGAGTCACCCCCACATTCACTGCACGTCGGGCCCAGGACTTGCGCCCAACAGTTCTTGGGGCTGTGGGGAGAACCGAGCGTCACGGGCAGCAGCGAGGGAGGGCGGCTGGGACTGAGCTGTCTGGGGAATATTTTAATCCTTAACTATTTTTTGGAGGTATTAGCTAGTGGTTATAGATCAAATTATAATAATAACAAACTTGGCATCTTCTCTTATCCCCTGAAAGGATCCTGAGTCGTTTTGTCTGTATAACATTTGCCGCAGCCCCTCCTATCCCAGCCCTGAGCTCCCCAGTCACCGCTCTGCCAGTGCCCCTCACTCCCGACACGCAGCCCCTTCTATCCGAGCCCTGAGCTCCCCAGTCACCGCTCTGCTGGTGCCCCTCACTCCCGACCCGCAGCCCCTTCTATCCCGGCCCTGAGCTCCCCAGCTGCTGGTAGGCGTCTCTGTGGTATCGTGGGTCAGTGAGTTCAGCTGTGAATCGAAAGGAGGTTTATGCTCCCCCAGGAAGTCGGGCTCCTCGTGGGCTCCTCAAGATCTGCTGGGAGCCGTGAATCCCCCTTTTGCCGCCACGAAGGCTCCTCTTGGACACTGTGGGGTCACCTGCCGGCTGGAAGAGTGGGGGGGGGCAGCGCCGCAAAAGCCCGTCTCCGAGCAGCCATGCCGGGGACTTGGGTTCAATCCAAGTGTAAAATCTGACAGCCCCACGGAGCTGCCGAGCGTCCCGAGAGCCTCCCTCGTGTTCTCCCGCAGCAGCCGCCTGCCGGTGTGGGTGGGAAAAGGGGACGAGGACGCGCTGCTGCCTCAGGCCGGGACGGGAGCCCTCACCACGCACAGGCCTGGCTCTCGCCTTCAGCCCAGGCAGCCAGAGGGGCCGGGGAGCTCCCTGGCAGTCCCACACCTCAGCCACCTCTTGCCTCATGGCCTCGGCTCTCGGCGCTCTGCTGGTCGCCCCCTCGCTTGAAGGCCCAGAGCAAAAAGAAACAAGCACCTGCCTAGCAGAGGATGGTTTCGATCCATCAACCTCTGGGTTATGGGCCCAGCACACTGCCGCTGCGCCACTCTGCTGGGTCTCTGCCTCCAGCATCCAGCACCCAGCCTCCAGCATCCACACTAGCGCCTTGCGAGCGCTGGCGCTGGCCAGCAGAGGTGCAGACTGCTAGGCAGCATCCTGGGTGATCACAGTCTCGTGTCTCTGTGGCGCAATGGGTCAGCGTGTTCGGCTGTTAATTGAAAGGTTGGTGGTTCGAGCCCACCCAGGGAAAGCGATAACCCTCAGTTCCTCATGACCTGCTGAGAGCCTCAAAGGCCCCTTTTTGCCACCTCAAAAGCGTCCCTCTCGGCAGCTGGTTTGCCAGGGCCCCTGCCCAGCCCCCTGCACCGCTCCCTGCCAGGGCCAGAGCTCGCAAGGCACCAGCCTGGAGCCAGGGCCGCTGGGTGCTGCTTACGAAAAGCCAGCAGAGGGACACAGGGGAACTGTGCTGTGCCCATAACACAGAGGTGGATTAATCAAACCCTCTTCTGCTCGCACCGGGCCTCCCGCTTCCTACCCTGGGCCTGCAAGCGAGGGGGCGGCTTGCACAGCGCCAAGAGTCTCACCTGTGAGGCAGGAGGCGGCTGACGCCCGCAGCCTGCTGGGGAGCTCCCAGAAGTTATTAAGTGTTTGGGGTTCACTGAGGAAAGTAAGGCTCTTAGACACTGGACATCAGACGCCCCTAAGATTATCATCACCCCTGGTCCCATGGTGTAAGGGCAGCCCTCAGGACTTTGAATCTTACAAGCCGACTTCAAGTCTCGGTGGGACCTTGAGGCAGCTCTTTTGCCACCTAACACTACTGGCTGTTCTAAGGCTTCGTCTTGCTCTCTCCAGTGACGTGGGAGCCTGTCTTTTGCCGGCTCGCTGCTGTGACTTGAGCGCCAGAGGGGACGTTTGATCCAGAAGGCTGGTCGTGCCTGGAGTCCTGTAGGTAGGGGTGCGAGCTCCATTTCCTCTGAGTGCTGAAGCTGGGCTGCAGCCTGGCCTAGGAGGCAGCCCGATGGGTTGACCTACTGGCCCAAAGTCACTTGGGCGGCGTTGGTGTTCCCCAGGAATGCTGACGGGCTGGGCTAAGGGAGGGAGGCTGAATACTCCTCCCTATCAGTCAGGGCGGAAGACGAGGGCTGCGGGAGTGGGCAGGTTGATGAGCTGGGCCTTCTAGCGTTCGGTCGGTGACGAGGTGGGGAACGTGACCTGTGAGAGGCAGCTGCTGGCCTGTCAGGAATGGCTCAGAGGTGGAGTTAGGGACCTTGTCATTAGCCCAGAAGGGTGTCATGCTCAAGACCGATCTTTTGGCTGCAGGTAATTTCCTCAGCCATGTAGCGCCCACTGCTCCACGTGTGGTGCTGAGACCGAACACGACGGCCTTCCACTTCTCGTGGGGCACTAGGACGTCCCTACCGAGTCAGGAGAAGTGTGGCTTTTCTGCCGGTATTGGAAGGGGTGGGGCACGGTGGGCTTTGGAGGCTTTTACAGCTCTACTACTGTGTTATTCAATTCTCAGTGGGTGGCTGAGCTGGAGGGCAGGTCGGGCCTGAGGGGAATGTCGGGGCAACCACAAAGAACGCAACCGACTCTTCGGCTCATGGGACACACTGTGTCTAATCAATGCCACAGCATTGTATCCCTGTTGGCAGAGCTGCCGTGAGGAGCGTTTTCAGCGACGAAGGCAGGTCCCCGCAGCAGTGTCTATCTGGGGCTCTGTGACCATTAAACAGCGACCGTGAGTCACCAGCAGAGCGGAGGCGGGCATGAGCTGGGCTGTGGGACCGGGACGGGTCTTGATTCCATTCTGCTGGTCTCTGATTGAGGGCAGGCAAAGGGTGTTACTGGGGAAGTGGGGGCAGTTGTGTTTCGTGTTCAGGCTTTGGTATTGGTCCCTCTAGGTTTCTCATAAGCACACAGGGACGATAGCGGGTGCTCTCAATGCAGGAGTGGACCAGATACCATAATGTGATGGGGATGGCATTTTCCCATTTTGTTTTGTTTTTTTGTATTTCCAATGGCATTTCTGTCAGTTATTTTGTTTTTCTTTGTCGAACGGTGTTTTCTCCTGGATCTGAGATTTAACTAGAAAAATAAAAAGGCCTCAGTGCACCAGATGGAGGAGCAGGCTGGGGCTAGGGCTGCTAAGGGAGTCAGAGCAGCAGGTATTCTGTATTGTTTCCCACACTTGTTTTCTTGACTAGTGTCTCTTCTACACCAAACTTGCCCTTTTCTCATGTGAGCCTGGCTAGCTCAGTTGGTAAAGCATTAAACTTTTAATCTGAGAGTCCAGGGTTCAAGTACCTGGTCAGAGGTAAAATACACTTCTTCAGTTCCCCCCTTGATACTAACATCTTCCTTTCAGGACTTGTACTTTCCTAGTAAGAGCCATTTTCTGCCTGTGACTGACAGGGCAACTTCCTCACATGCCCACTGTGCACGGAGAGCCGGACACCTCCAGGTCTGCAAGTTTTGAGGGAAATGGGGAACGTCTGTACTTTGCAATAGTCAGGTCTTGTCTTGGACCATCAAATGGAACAGTTGCAAATCTTTGCTTGAGGCAGGCACCATGGCTTAGCTGGCTAAAGCACCTGTCTAGTAAACAGGAGATCCTGGGTTCAACTCCCAGTGGTGCCTTGTTGTGCGGCTTTGTCTCCTCTCATCACATTTCCCTATGTCTTTCTAGGAAACAGAAGATTCCTCCCTTGGCAATCCAAGTAACTGCTTGCTAAGGAAAAGGCTTCTTGGAAGAGGAGCATTAGAAAGAATCAAATCACGAGCCTGGAGCTGATGAAAAGGCTGCTGTGACCGGCATTGGCAAGGCGGTGGCTTCGACTGCAATTTGTGCAACACGAGAGCCTGTGCCACACGTCCTTGTGAGTCGCTGGGGATGTCTGCGCACAGAGACCCTGATAGACAATCTCTGCAGGTCTGGTGGGAAATGGAGAGTTACTCTCCTGTCACCTTCCTTTTCATTGTCATTGATGAAAAATGGAGCAGTTGGGAGAAAAGTCCCAGACAGCGGCACCGTGGCTAAGCTGGCTGAGTGCAAGAGGGGACTTGAGCGCCAGAGGGGACGTTTGATCCAGACGTCTGGCCATGCCTGGAGTCCTGTAGGTAGGGGTGCGAGCTCCATTACCTCTGAGTCCTGAAGCTGGGCTGCAGCCTGGCCTAGGAGGCAGCCCGATGGGTTGACATGTCCCCTGCACTCGCTGGTTATCTCCGTCTGCTCCCGCTCTAGAGACTTTTTTCTATCCCATCTCTCCTCCTCTTCTCTCCTGTGCTCTCTCTTTCCCTGCTCCCCTTTGTTTTCCATGGGACCTGGCCCCATAGTTCTATGTTGTGCAATATCGTCTTTAACTTTCCAAATCAGCTGGGGCCTGGAGAATATTTCCAGGTGGTTGCTCCCTACGTAGATTGCAGTGATCTCTGGTGTGTCCTCACGGCGAACCAGCTCACAAAAAAGAGCCAGGAGCTGGTCCCAGTGTATCCCCCATCTGCAGTGTAGAGAGAAAATTACCTCCACCCACGGTCCATCTGCAAACCCCTTGCTGAATTACAGGTTGTGTTGGAAGCCCACTGCACAATGCTGTGTCCACAAACTCACATCCCCAGCCATAGGGGCACTTCCATATTGTGTAAATAAGGGACACGGGGGAGGAAGTGGACAGGGTAAAAACCTGTGGTGCTTATGGCCCACCACATGCATTGACCTCCCCTCAGGCAGGGAACTTATAGGCCCGAGATCACCTGCCCCCTATAGCCTGGATCTCTGACATACCCAGGCCCAACTGGGTAGCTGCTCTTGCAATCCCTCTATGGAAGAATTGGGAGCCATACTCTCCCAGCGGCAATATTTCAGAGGTGGATACAGACTTTGTGACAGAAAGCCCGGGGGAAGGAGACCAAAGCCCCGAGGTAAGTGGGGAAGTGGGATACCGGGAGGAAGCACAAGTAGGTGAGTGCAAGAGGGGAGGGCTCCTGCCCCATACTGGGACAGCAGGACAATCGGTGAGTTATCTTAAATGCCTATACACAAATGCAAGAAGCCTGGGGAACAAGCAGGGAGAACTGGAAGTCCTGGCACAGTCAAGGAATTATGATGTAATTGGAATAACAGAGACTTGGTGGGATAACTCACACGATTGGAGTACTGTCATGGATGGATATAAACTGTTCAGGAAGGATAGGCAGGGCAGAAAAGGTGGGGGAGTTGCGTTGTATGTAAGAGAGCAGTATGACTGCTCAGAGCTCCAGTATGAAACTGCAGAAAAACCTGAGAGTCTCTGGATTAAATTTAGAAGTGTGAGCAACAAGGGTAATGTCGTGGTGGGAGTCTGCTACAGACCACCAGACCAGGGGGATGAGGTGGACGAGGCTTTCTTCCAGCAACTAACAGAAGTTACTAGATCACAGGCCCTGGTTCTCATGGGTGACTTTAATCACCCCGACATCTGCTGGGAGAGCAATACAGCGGTCCACAGACAATCCAGGAAGTTTTTGGAAAGTGTAGGGGACAATTTCCTGGTGCAAGTGCTGGAGGAACCAACTAGGGGAAAAGCTCTTCTTGACCTGCTGCTCACAAACAGGGAAGAAATAGTAGAGGAAGCAATAGTGGATGGGAACCTGGGAGGCAGTGACCATGAGATGGTCGAGTTCAGGATCCTGACACAAGGAAGAAAGGAGAACAGTAGAATACAGAGCCTGGACTTCAGAAAAGCAGACTTTGACTCCCTCAGGGAACTGATGGGCAAGGTCCCCTGGGAGAATAACATGAGGGGGAAAGGAGTCGAGGAAAGCTGGCTGTATTTTAAAGAAACCTTATTGAGGTTGCAGGAACAAACCATCCCGATGTGTAGAAAGAAAAGTAAATATGGCAGGCGACCAGCTTGGCTTAACAGTGAAATCCTTGCTCGTCTTAAACACAAAAAAGCAGCTTACAAGAAGTGGAAGATTGGACAAATGACCAGGGAGGAGTATAAAAATATTGTTCAGGCATGCAGGAGTGAAATTAGGAAGGCCAAATCACACTTGGAGTTGCAGCTAGCTGGAGATGTTAGGAGTAACAAGAAGGGTTTCTTCAGGTATGTTAGCAACAAGAAGAAAGTCAAGGAACGTGTGGGCCCCTTGCTGAATGAGGGAGGGAACCTTGTGACAGAGGATGTGGAGAAAGCTAGTGTACTCAATGCTTTTTTTGCCTCTGTCTTCACAGACAAGGGCAGCTCCCAGATGGCTGCACTCCACAGCACGGTATGGGGAGGAGGTGACCAGCCCTCTGTGGAGAAAGAAGTAGTTCGGGACTATTTAGAAAAGCTGGACGAACACAAGTCCATGGGGCCGGATGCACTGCATCCGAGGGTGCTAAAGGAGTTGGCCGATGTGATTGCAGAGCCATTGGCCATTATCTTTGACAAATCATGGCAATCGGGGGAGGTCCCGGATGACTGGAAAAAAGCGAATGTAGTGCCCATCTTTAAAAAAGGGAAGAAGGAAGATCCGGGGAACTACAGGCCAGTCAGTCTCACCTCAATCCCTGGAAAAATCATGGAACAGGTCCTCAAGGAATCAATTTTGAACCACTTAAAGGAGAGGAAAGTGATCAGAAACAGTCAGCATGGATTCACCAAGGGCAAGTCATGCCTGACTAACCTAATTGCCTTCTATGATGAGATAACTGGCTCTGTGGATGAGGGGAAAGCAGTGGATGTGCTATTTCTTGATTTTAGCAAAGCTTTTGATACAGTCTCGCACAGCGTTCTTGCCAGCAAGTTAAAGAAGTATGGGCTGGATGAATGGACGGTAAGGTGGATAGAAAACTGGCTGGATGGTCGTGCTCAACGGGTAGTGATCAATGGCTCCATGTCTAGTTGGCAGCCGGTATCAAGTGGAGTGCCCCAAGGGTCGGTGCTGGGGCCGGTTTTGTTCAATATCTTCATCAACGACCTGGAGGATGGTGTGGACTGCACCCTTAGCAAGTTTGCAGATGACACTAAACTGGGAGGAGTGGTTGATACGCTGGAGGGTAGGGATAGGATACAGAGGGACCTAGACAAATTAGAGGATTGGGCCAAAAGAAATCTGATGAGGTTCAACAAGGACAAGTGCAGAGTCCTGCACTTAGGACGGAAGAATCCCATGCACTGCTACAGACTAGGGACCGAATGGCTGGGCAGCAGTTCTGCAGAAAAGGACCTAGGGGTTACAGTGGACGAAAAGCTGAATATGAGTCAACAGTGTGCCCTTGTTGCCAAGAAGGCTAACGGCATTTTGGGCTGTATAAGTAGGGGCATTTCCAGCAGATCGAGGGACGTGATTATTCCCCTCTATTCGGCACTGGTGAGGCCTCATTTGGAGTACTGTGTCCAGTTTTGGGCCCCACACTACAAGAAGGATGTGGATAAATTGGAAAGAGTCCAACGGAGGGCAACAAAAATGATTAGGGGGCTGGAGCACATGACTTATGAGGAGAGGCTGAGGGAACTGAGATTGTTTAGCCTGCAGAAGAGAAGAGTGAGGGGGGATTTGATAGCTGCTTTCAACTACCTAAAAGGGGGTTCCAAAGAGGATGGATCTAGACTGTTCTCAGTGGTAGAAGATGACAGAACAAGGAGTAATGGTCTCAAGTTGCAGAGGGGGAGGTTTAGGTTGGATATTAGGAAAAACTTTTTCACTAGTAGGGTGGTGAAGCACTGGAATGGGTTACCTAGGGAGGTGGTGGAGTCTCCTTCCTTGGAGGTTTTTAAGGTCAGGCTTGACAAAGCCCTGGCTGGGATGATCTAGTTGGGGTTGGTCCTGCTTTGAGCAGGGGGTTGGACTAGATGACCTCCTGAGGTCCCTTCCAACCCTGAGATTCTATGATTCTATGATTCTATGTCTCTGCACCTCCCCTATCCGGAAGAACAGAGGCTGAGGGGGCACAAAGGGAAAAGGTGACAAACAGGCCCGAACAGGAGAGATTTCCTTTTTGTTACAATTTATCAAAATCTCATCCCTGAAAAGCTCTGAAGGGGTGTAGCTCAGCCCCCCAACCACTCAACGCGCTGCCGTAGATAATTCTGCCACCGAGACTGCTGGCTCCCTGCTCCTCTCCCTCCCCAATAGGGATTTTCACATGTAGAAAGGAGGGTTTGGGGAGCAAAGATTGACAAGGTGTCGGAGCGCTCAAAGCATGGGCAGCGCTCTGGGCTCTGCTTGAGAGATCCTGGCATAGGGGCAGGTGAGGGAGGAAGGATTGTAGATTTGTGGTGTCTGACCTGCACTCTGCAGAGGAGGTGATAAGTGAAAGGGCATTTTTGATTCCTCCCCCCTCAGTGTCCCCTGGGAGGGAATTCTAGGCTCCATGGGGCCAAAGAAGTGGACAAAGCCATTGGGTTAATGAAAACCTGTGCTCCAGGTGAGGTTTGAACTCACAATCTCAGCATGTCTCCTTTCAGCACTGCCGTATAAGTACTGTGCGCTAACCCATTGCGCCACTGGAGCCCTTGTTCAGGGCTGTTCTCCCAGTCCCCCAGGCTGACAGAGGCAAGGATTGACTCCAAACAATGCTAAGTGGAGTTGAGAGAGGGGAGAGCCAAGTGCTGGTACTTGATGGGCTGGGCTCTTCTTAAGGGGCCCAGGCACCATTTGACCCTTTTGGTCTTCACTGTGTAACAACCGAGCTGATTGAGACTCAATTTCGAGTCTTGCTGCAGCCCAACAGATCTGAGATCACTGATCACCAGGTCTCAGCATTAGTCCTGCTTGGGGACAGTGTCTCTGATGTAAGAAACTGCCTAGTCCGCACTAGCAGTGAGGCTCCCGCACTAACAGCTGGAATCACTGAGAGACGTGTCAGTGGAGGTACCCAGACATGCCGGAACATAGGCGCTGACTTTTGTCGGCGCCGGTGGGTGTTCGCGCCCCTGGGCCCACCCTAACTCCACTCCCAGCGCTGCCCCTTCCCCAGATCTCCCCACCCCCCCGCTTCCTGCCTGGGGAAAAATTGGTGGGTGAGCAGCTCCCCGCGGGCCCCCCCATCCGCACCCAACTCACCTTCCGGCCAGTTCCCACCTCCCGCCGAAAAGCCGTGGTTTTTTTAGCCCAGCCGCCACCTCTCAGCTGTTCGGCATGGCGGCGGGCGGGGGAGGGAGCGGGGGGGCGCAGGGGAAAGCGCAGCGGGGCAGCACCTCGGGGGAGGGGTTGCCTTGGTTGCTCTGTGACTTTTAAGCCTTACCTTGGAGTTATCAGCACCAGCCGCCTCTGCTTTAGGTGCCCAGAGGAGAAGAGGTGGGCCGGACTCTTCCTCCCGCCTACCTACAGCTCACTACTAAACCTGACCCTGATACTCCTTCCTTTAAGTGCTATGTGTGTAAGGGGAAGAGCTCACTATGTGAGCCTGGCTAGCTCAGTTGGTAGAACATCAGACTTTTAATCTGAGGGTCCAGGGTTCAAGTCCCCAGTCAGGCAGAGAGACACTTTCTCCTTATGATATTCCCCCCAGAGCTTCTGAAGGTGTTTCTTGAGGACCCTCCATGACTTCAGGCTGGATGCACTGCAGCTGAGGGTGCAAAAAGAGTTGGCAAATGTTATAGGGCCACTGGCTGTTATCTTTGAAAAGTCATGGTGTTCGGTGGAGGTCCCAGATGACTGGAAAAAGGCTACTATAGTGCCCATCTTTCAAGAAGGGAGGATGCAGGGAACTACAGGCCAGTCAGTCTCACTTCAGTTCCTGGGGAAAATCATGGAGCAGGTTCTCAAGGAATCAATTCTGAACCACTTAAAGGAGAGGAAAGTGATCAGGAACAGTCAGCATGGATTCACCAAGGACAAGTCATGCCTGACTAACTTAATTGCCTTTTATGATGAGATAACTGGCTCTGTGGATGATGGGAAAGCAGTGGACATGTTATTCCTTGACTTTAGCAAAGCTTTTGATACGGTCTCCACACAGTATTCTTGCCAACAAGTTAAAGAAGTATGGGCAGGATGAATGGACGGTAAGGTGGTTAGAAAACTGGCTAGATGGTCGGGTTCAATGGGTAGTGATCAATGGCTCCATGTCTAGTTGGCAGCCGGTATCAAGTGGAGTGACCCAAGGGTCGGTCCTGGGGCCGGGTTTGTTCAATACCTGTATGTGATATTGCAGGCCTGCACAACATACGGCCCGTGGGCCGTATGCGGCGCGCGGAGGCTCTCTGTGTGGCCCGCGGGAGGCTGGCTAAAATTACAAATGACAGCTACTTCCCAAGAGTTTTTTTGCTCAACAACTTTGGGCGGAGAGTTTTTTTTTTTGCTCAACAACTTTCCTCGCATCCAGCCCTCGGCTTTTTTCTTTGGAGTAATGTGGCCCTCACCGCTTTACCCGTTGTGCAGGCCTGTGATATTGTATGTGTCCCTCCCTCCCTGTGTGGGAGTCTATATGTGACTCTCTTACCCTTCCAGAACATCGAGTTCAGTAAAACTCAAACTCTGGAAAAACAGGGAATACAGACCGATGGTACATGCCCATATAACCTTAACTCTGCCCTCTAGAAGAGAATCCCTGATCGCATATGAGAACAAAGAAAGGTTTGGGGACAAATTACAGCTACTTCCCAAGAGTTTGTTTCTTCTGTAATTAATTGATCCTGGCCCCATCAATTGATCCTGGCCTGGTGTCTGGCCGTGGAAGTTGCTAGTTACTATTTTTATCCCAGCAGATTTAAAGATGAAACTGCTTTACAAAAGCTCCTTTATTTTAGGTTATAGAAACAGGCCACTTCCCCACCTATTTCAAGGAGATGGAATTTTCCTGACCCAGAGGGAACTTAAAATAACATGCTCAAGATCCCACATTCCTTAGGAGAAAATGAAGGGAGAAAAAAACAAAACCCACCAAACCCTTGCTGTTTCTACCCAAGTGATCAATGAGACCAGAAAGTGAGACTAGAGAAGTAAGATTGTGCAATTAACTATCTGGTACGACACTAACTCTGCAGTTACTTAGGCCAGGCCTACACTACCCACCGGATCGGCGGGTAGTGATCGATCTGTTAGTAAGAAATGTGGTGTTGGTATTGTTGAAATGTGTTTAATTGGCTGTTTTAATAGTGTGTATAAGGTAAAGGTTATGCAAATCACTGGTTTGAATGAAATCCAATATGGAGTTCTCCGAAGTCAGACCCAGGAAGGTTGAAGCTGTGTAAGCTTCTTGCCCTGGAGACAGTCGGCTCAGAGAGAGGAGGCTCCCGCAGACTCCTGACTGGCTTCGTATGGAGTAGCTATGACTGTGAAGCCTGGCCCTGGCACTCCTTTCCTTAAGTGTCATGTGGGCAAGAGTAAAAGTGTGGCAGCAAACACAAGGGCCAGACTTGTGGGCATCAGGTAACGCTGTGAGAATCCCAAGCATTGGGTCAAACCGCAGGACTGCAGCAATCGGTAGCCAAGGTGGCAGGTTCTAGAGCCCCAACCTATTGTGAAGATCCCATTGAGCCGTCCTGACCAAAAGCTCTTGTGCATCTGGACACAGGGAAGGTGAGATGTTTGGAGTTCTTGAGGCCCCAAAGCTTCCTGGGGTTTTGGAATCCCCAGAGATTTGAGAATATGCTGGACTTTTAAATGTTTTAGAGTTTTGGTGAGTTGTAGATGTGAAGAGTTGGACCCGCCCCCCTCTGTCTCGCACTGTATAGAAAAATCTGCACAGCGCAAGCTCATAAAAATCCACCCTCTTCCTCAATGGCATTTTTGTCAGTGATTTCGTTTTGCTTTGTATAACCATGTTTTCTCCTGGATCCATTATTTAACTAAAAAAAGAAGAAGGTCTCAGGGCACCGGATGGGGGAGCAGGCTGGGGCTAGGGCTGCTAAGAGAGAGAGAGTAGCAAATTTTCTGTATTTTTCCTGCCCTCTTTTTCTTGACTAGTTTCTCTTCTGCACTAAACTTGCCCATTTTCCATGTGTGCCTGGCTAGCTCAGTTGGTAGAGGATCAGACTGAGAGTCGAGGGTTCAAGTCCCTTGTTAGGCAGAGAGAACTTTTTCCCCTGTCATGTCCTGAAAGAACTTCAGAAGCCAATTGTTCTTGACATTCCTTTTTTCTTTTCAGGACTTGGCCTTTCCTAGGAAGGGCCATTTATTGCCTGGGACTGAAGGGGCAACTTCCTCACACGCCCACTGGCCTCACAGTCTGGAGGAAGAAAGGTTTCTGGGTCTTCAGCAAACCGCTGCGTGCCGACTTGTTGAGAAATGCAGGGCTGGCCAGAGAGGCCTTGAGTGAGGGAGACAAAAAATTGTCCACCCAGGCTCTTCTACACTGGAAGTCAGAAGACCCAAAGTTTATCACTACTGGTCCCATGGTGTAAGGGCAGCACTCAGGGCTTTGAATCCTGCAATCCAAGTTCAAATCTCGGTGGGACCTTGGGACAGCTCTTTTGCCACCTAACGCTACTGGGTGTTCCAAGGCTTCGTCTTGCTCTGGCCAATGACGTGGGAGCCTGTCTTTTGCCTGCTCGCTGTTGTGACTTCAGCAGAAGCCGGGTCCAGACATCATCATTCAAATCAAGCTTCAAGTGCACAATTCTTTCCCACTCTGTGGGAGGGGAGACTTTGCAAAGCCCTCTCTGTGCTACTGCACGTGGCTAAGCAAAGAGAACAAACCACACATCCCCCCTGTGCTTTGGGAGCCAGGTTTGCTGTTTGATTTCTGGATTTCAGGTGACTTCAAGCCCAGGCATTGGGATTATTTACCAGTTTCTCTGGTATTGGAGCATTGTTGTGCTCACAGCTGTGATGGCCAAGTGGTTAAGGAGTTAGAGTCAAAATCCAGTAGAGTTCCCCTGTGCAGGTTCAAATCTTGCTCACAGCAAGGTCTGTGTTTTAGCCCCAGTTTCTAACCAGGGCAATTGGTCTATACAAACCCCTGAGACACTCTCAATTCTCTCCCCAGCCCAAGTCAATCTGGTTCTGCTCCTTTCCTGTAGATCCCTGGGACACTACCTCACGCTGTGTCCCTGAGGTGTCAGGCAAACTCTCAGCACCATGGAGCATCCTGACATTGATCCTTGTGACCTGTGGGTTGGATTTATTTTAGTGGGACATGGGACATGTGGAGGATAATTTAAACTCTTCATTTCCTTAGGGTTCGCCTTCAATATACTTGTATGGTGGTTAATTCATCACCATTACAGGTCTAGTGTATTTATTAGAATAGCACAAGTAAGTCACAGAAGTGACATAGTAACCGTAGCGAGTCCTATGCTGACAGAACTTGAGTTAACGTGGGCTTGTGGTGTCGATATGGCCTCAGGTCTATGACATGTCTGGGAGAGGGAACAGGAAAAGGCTGAGGGGAGACCAAGTTTTATTCAGGATTTAGGCTCCAGCTTTTGTAGAAGTGGCCTTACGGCACCCTAAAGGCTCGGGATCAAAGAGCCCCATAAGAACCAAATATCCTGTATTGATTAAAATGTCTTGACCTCAGGGTGTGTAACTCATGTGTTTAGAATTCGTGGGGGTACAGATGTGTGTTCATTATGTGTTGAAGGCCAAAACTACAAACAGGTTCAAGAAAGAATTCGATCAGTTCCTCAGGATCGGGGCATCGGCTGTTAGCCGAGGGAATCAGGGCTGCTGCATCCCCATGCTCTGCGTGGCCCTAACACTCTGACTGCCAGATGCTGGGAGGGGAGGATGGGACGGTTCACTCAGTGAGTGGCTGTTGTGTTCATTCCCTCAGACGCACCTGGCACTGGCCGCTGTCAGAAGACAGGATACGAGACCAGATGAACTGTTCCTCTGACCCACTATGGCAGTTCTTATGCTCAGATTCGTTCTTCTCGCTCCCTGCGCTGCTGCACCCTGAAATCCCTGTCGGCCAGCAAGATGAGCTGGGAGCCCGGAGAGAGGAGGCAAAGGGGTGGCCTGAGCCCCCTCTGGCACTGCCCCCGCCCCAGACAGCCCACGGAGACCCAATGCCTCCCCAAGCGACACGTGGAGACGTGCCAGCAGCGCTAAGGCGGCTCCCTGCCCCCTCTGCCCCCTCCCTCCATGCCACGCTGCTCCTGGACGTTGCCGGCATGTCTCTGCAGGGGGCCCCTGGGGGGAGGGACGTCTCCACGTGCTGCCTCCGCCCTGAGAGCAGACTCTGCAGCTGGCCCTCCCAACTAGACACGATAAATCGACTCCCGATACATCGATAACCACCCGATCCGGTGCGTAGTGTAGACGTACCCTCAGTTACTAGGAAGGCTATCCAGCCAGCTCTGCCCAAAGGCCACCGTCTAGAGGCTTTTGTGACACGATGTATTTCAAAATAGCTCCCTGTAGCCCCCATATTCATCATTCCTATCTGGCTGTGATATTCCATACAAAGCAGTCCATGTCAGTTAGCATAGGGAAAGTCATGATCTGCTGAAATCCGTCATTCTGTCCCAAGATGTGTAGCATTAGGGTGTAGGAAGTGATGCATTTTGCTGTGTGGCTGTCACTGAAATATGCTGTAAGTTTGCTAGTGACATACAAAGGACCCCTGCCCAGGAGGGTGTTCAATGACCATTAACCAGCAGGGGAGTTGTAATTAAGGGATTTGCAATTCACTGACAGATGCCCAAGCACCACACTCTGGGGACTGCTCCAGTCTATGACTCAGTTGTACAAGACCACACCAGGAGGATCCCCCAACCTAGTGACTCACCAAAGCCCACCCAGATATGTCTGGGCAAGTCTCTTCTAGACCAGTGCTACTCAAAGTGGTGGTCCAAGGCCCGGTGCTGGTCCGCGAGCAATCGGCTGCCGGTCCGCAGCGAGTTTCCAGGAAAGAAAGAAAGAAATAATAGTAAAATGGCACAAATAGGGTCCCTGACACATTGGGAAAAAACAATTGCCAGTCTGCCACATCAGATAGTTTGAGAAGCCCTGTTCTAGACACGAACTAAGAATATAAAATAGGAGATTGTGGCATCGTGATTTTGCCTTGCTCCTCCTGCACCTACGCTGGAAGCAGCAGGAATCCTGAGAAAATGAAGGTCATCTGAGGAGACTAGTCCAGGTTTCAGGGGGATTCTATGTATTAAGGATGGTACCAACCAGTGGGGTGAGAAAATTGCTTGACCTAACTAACTCACTGTCCTCTGGGATGGAATTCTAGGTTCCATAGGGCCAAAGAAGTGGGCAAAGCCATTGGGTTAATGAAAACCAGTGCTCCAGGTGATGCTTGAACTCACAACCTCAGCATGTCTCTGCTCAGCACTGCCGTAGAAGTACTGTGCGCTAACCCATTGCGCCACTGGAGCCCTTGGTCAGGGCTTTTCTCCCAGTCCCCCAGGCTGACAGAGGCAAGGATTGACTCCAAACAATGCTAAGTGGAGTTGAGAGAGGGGAGAGCCAAGTGCTGGTACTTGATGGGCTGGGCTCTTCTTAAGGGGCCCAGGCACCATTTGACCCTTTTGGTCTTCGCTGTGTAACAACCGAGCTGATTGAGACTCAATTTCGAGTCTTGCTGCAGACCAACAGATCTGAGATCACTGATCACCAGGTCTCAGCATTAGTCCTGCTTGGGGACGTTGACTCTCATGTAAGAAACTGCCTAGTCTGCACTAGCAGTGAGGCTCCCGCACTAACAGCTGGAATCACTGAAAGACGTGTCAGTGGAGGTACCCAGACATGCCGGAACAGGGGGAGGGGCAGCCAGCAGGAGGTGGGGTTTTGGAGGGAAGAGGCAGGGCAGAAGTGGGGCTTTGGGGAGAAGGGGCAATTAAGAGTGTGGCCTCAAGTGGAAGAGGTGGGATGAGGCCACTGTTCTGGCACCAGGGCCTGTCACTTTTAGCGAGCTTCCTCCACTCCTGGTGGGACCTCAAGACATCTCAGCCGAGAGAGGGTGGCCAGGAGAGCGGTGATAGGGTGAGAAAGAGCAAGAGAAGAAGGAAAGCTCACATGGGCCAACTGGGTACACCAGCCCACGCTGCTTTTCCCTGCTGGGGAGCGTGAAATAAGGGATTCGTGGCAGAACCAGAAAACAGCCTACACCTGTGCCCAAAAAGCATGCTAACACCTGGGGCTGAACCAGGGACCTCTACATTTTCACTCTAACACTCACCTGACTGAGCTACTTCGGCACCTACAGGAGACATTTTTGGGGCAGGGACCATAACACGTCTTGCTGCATTTGTTATTTCAAAGGGTGGTTTAGGATTTTCAGTCTCAGACACGGTGCACAAAGCAGGACTCCACCCTTGGCGTAAACGAAATGAGTTGCTCACAGATTCTGGCAACCACAATGAGGCATTTGGTGTGAGAGCTCAGACCTGCCCCTGTCCCAGACAATACTCCCAGGTGGTTCTCCCCTACATACATTGCAGTGATGTCTGGTGTGTACTCACGGGGAACCAGTTCACAAAAAAGAGCCAGGGGCTAGTCCCAGTGTAGCCCCCATCTGCTGTGTGGAGAGAATATTACCTCCAGCCACGGCCCATCTGCAAACCCCTTGCTGAATTACAGGCTCTCTTGGAAGCCCACTGCACAATGCTGTGTCCTCAAACTCACATCCCCAGCCATAGGGGCACTTCCATATTGTGTAAATAAGGGACATAGGGGAGGAAGCGGACAGGCTTAAAACCTGTGGTGCGCATGGCCCACCACATGCATTCATCTCCCCTCAGGCAGGGGACTTATAGGCCCTGGATCACCTGCCCCCTATAGCCTGGATCTCTGACACACCCAGGCCCAACTGGGTAGCCGCTCTTGCAATCCCTCTATGGGAGAATTGGGAGCCATACTCTCCCAGTGGCAATATTTCAGAGGTGGGTACAGACTTTGTGACAGAAAGCCTGGGGCTTGTCTCTGCACCTCCCCTATCCGGAAGAACAGAGGCTGAGGAGGCACAAGGGCAGAAGGTAACAAACAGGCCCGAACAGGAGAGATTTTCTTTTTGTTACAATTCATCAAAATCTCATCCCTGAAAAGCTCCGAAGGGGTGTAGCTCAGCCCCCAACCACTCAGCGCTCTGCCGTAGATAATCCTGCCACAGAGACTGCTGGCTCCCTGCTCCTCTCCCTCCCCAATGGGGATTTCCACATGTAGAAAGGAGGGTTTGGGGAGCAAAGATTGAGAGGGTGTCGGGGGGCTCAAAGGATGGGCAGCGCTCTGGGCTCTGCTTGAGAGATCCTGGCACAGGGGCCGGTGAGGGAGGAAGGATTGTAGATTTGTGGTGTCTGACCTGCACTCTGCAGAGGAGGTGATAAATCTGTGGTTTTGAGTCATAAGTGGGTGCCCTACCTACTCTGGTTGTGTGCTCTGAGCATTATCGCCTTGCTTTCCATTTAAGGTCAGGGAGGGATGTTATAACCAAGTGTTCTGGCAAAACATTTCCCCCGGCCGGGTCAGTGAACCCGATGGTGAGAAACTTTCCGTGTATTTCACTGCATGTCGGTTTCTTGTATTGTTGGATGGGGCCCGAGGCGCTGGAAGGGAAATGTCCATGGAAAACTCAGACATTGCTGATCTCTGAAAAAAGGCAGGTGTTAGTTAGACACTATGGCTTCTAGTATTCCTGTGGAATCCGAGTCTAGCTGAAGACTTCCTGTCTATCGTAGAGAGAATCATTCCATTGTAAATGCAAATGAAATGAGATCCACAACACACCATGTGCGCCAGAAAGGAGTCTACTTGGATTCACCTTTGATTACTTTCCTTCCACCCAGATCCCCGCTTCTTCTCCTGGGCTGCAAGTAGCCACCCCTGGGAAGCCGAGGAGCAGGCACAAGATTCTACCTCCCAGCAGCCAACAGCACCTCCCCAGGCCTTGGCAGAATGAACGGTGGCGCTCTACTAACCCCACTGAGCCGCTTAGCTTCTGCCCTGCCTTCCTCAGCACGACCTTCCTCTTTTGCCCCATTCCCGCCTCACTTCCTCCTTTGGCAAGTCACACAAGGGAGGCCAGCAGGAAGAGCCGGCCTCCCTGGGCCAAACTCCAAGGGCTGAGGAGGCAAAGCTCCAAGAGGTGACTGGCCGAGATCCTCCAGCTTTCCCTGGCTGATGCTAAGGCGCTTTCTCGGCTCATTTCCCCACCCTCTGTCCTGCAGGGGTTGGGGTTATCCCAAGGACAGGCCAGTGGCAGAAGGAGCAGTGTCTTGCTGGACAGCTAGGGGAGCTGGAAAAAGGAAGCCAGCATGTTTCTGCCTGGTTTTGAGCCAGGGGCCTTTTGCATGTTAAGCAAACGTGATAACACTACACAACAGAAACTTCCTTCAAATGCCAGCCACTTGGCTGGTGCTCACGCTGGCACACACCGATGGGCGAACCTGGAGAAAGCGGCAGCCCTTCGAGAGTTCAACTGGTAGAGCAAAGGACTGGAGCCGGAGCTCAGGATGTCACACTTATCTTGCCCTTGTGACTGCAGCTTGAAGGAGAGCTTCTTTTCCTTCCCCTTGCTGAGGAAGAGCAAGAGAAGAAGGAAAGCCCAGGTGGGCACAATCCCCCACTGTCTTTTCCTGCTGGGGAGCCTGAAATGAGGGACTCGTGGTGGGTAGAGGTACCACTGCGCTTCGAGAAAACAGACCACCCCTGCACACAAAGGGACCAAAGAGCATGCCAAAGCCCGGGATTGTACCAGGGACCTTTAGATCTTCAGTCTAACGCTCACCCAACTGAGCTACTTCGGCCCCTGCAGGACACCTTTCTCGCCTGCTGCTTCTCTGTCCGGGATGTGTTTGTCAGCCATGGCACACAAAAAGGACGTTATTGCGAGCGGCCCATGGAGGGAAGATGAATTTTTTTTCCTGCCTTGCTCAGCTTGACTTGCTCCCTCACCCCATTCCTGCCTTAGTTCCTGGGTTACCTGGTGGCTGAAGGCGACTGGGGCCCAGCGGCCCGTGGAGGAATTTGGGCAGCTAGACCCCGGCAGCAAGAGTCCTGCCGCCACTTGCCGCCCCACCCTGTTCTCCCGGCTTCACCTACTGGCAGTTTATTACATCAGAGACACTGTCCCCAAGCAGGACTAATGCTGAGACCTGGTGATCAGTGATCTCAGATCTGTTGGTCTGCAGCAAGACTCGAAATTGAGTCTCAATCAGCTCGGTTGTTACACAGCGAAGACCAAAAGGGTCAAATGTGCCTGGGCCCCTTAAGAAGAACCCAGCCCATCAAGTACCAGCACTTGGCTCTCCCCTCTCTCAACTCCACTTAGCATTGTTTGGAGTCAATCCTTGCCTCTGTCAGCCTGGGGGACTGGGAGAAAAGCCCTGACCAAGGGCTCCAGTGGCACAATGGGTTATATGGCAGTGCTGAACAGAGACATGCTGAGGTTGTGAGTTTAAGCCTCACCTGGAGCACTGGTTTTCATTAACCCAATGGCTTTGCCCCTTATTTGGCCCCATGGACCCTAGAATTCCCTCCCAGGGGACACTGAGGGGGGAGGAATCAAAAATGCCCCTTCACTTATCACCTCCTCTGCAGAGTGCAGCTCAGACACCACAAATCTACAATCCTTCCTCCCTCACCGGCCCCTCTGCCAGGATCTCTCAAGCAGAGCCCAGAGCGCTGCCCATCCTTTGAGCCCCCCGACACCCTCTCAATCTTTGCTCCCCAAACCCTCCTTTCTACATGTGAAAATCCCCATCGGGGAGGGAGAGGAGCAGGGAGCCAGCAGTCTCTGTGGCAGAATTATCTACGGCAGCGCGCTGAGTGGTTGGGGGGCTGAGCTACACCCCTTCGGAGCTTTTCAGGGGTGAGATTTTGATGAATTGTAACAAAAAGAAAATCTCTCCTGTTCGGGCCTCTTTGTCGCATTTTGCCCTTGTGCCCCCTCAGCCTCTGTTCTTCCGGATAGGGGAGGTGCAGAGACAAGCCCCAGGCTTTCTGTCACAAAGTCTGTACCCACCTCTGAAATATTGCCACTGGGAGAGTATGGCTCCCAATTCTCCCATAGAGGGATTGCAAGAGCGGCTACCCAGTTGGGCCTGGGTGTGTCAGAGATCCAGGCTATAGGGGGCAGGTGACCCAGGGCCTATAACGTCCCTGCCTGAGGGGAGGTCAATGCATGTGGTGGGCTGTGAGCACCACAGGTTTTTACCCTGTCCAGGTAACCCAGGAACTAAGACAGGAATGGGGTGAGGAAGCAAGTCAAGCTGAGCAAGGCAGGAAAAAAAATTCATCTTCCCTCCATGGGCCACTCGCAATGACGTCCTTTTTGTGTGCCATGGCTGACAAAAACATCCCAGACAGAGAAGCAGCAGGTCAAAAAGGTGCAGAAGTAGCTTAGTGGGGAGAGTGTTAGATTGAAGATCTAGAGGTTCCAGGTTCAATCCCAGGTTTTGGCATGTGCTTTGTGTGCAGGGGTGGTCTGTTTTCTCGAAGCGCAGTGGTACCTTTACCCACCACGAGTCCCTCCTGTCAGGATCCCCAGCAGAAAAAGACAGTGGGGGCTTGTGCCCACCTGGGCTTTCCGTCTTCTCTTGCTCTTCCTCAGCAAGGGGAAGGAAAAGAAGCTCTCCTTCAAGCTGCAGTCACAAGGGCAAGAGAAGGTTGACTTCCTGAGCTCCGGCTCCAGTCCTTTGCTCTACCAGCTGATCTCTCGAAGGGCTACCACCACTTTCCCCACCCACTAAGAGTGGTAAGCCACCTAGTGTCACTGTTGCTCTCTGAGCGAGACGCTGCATTACCCACATGGAGATATGCCTCTCTCATAGAGCTGAAAGGACTTTGAGCCCTGCTTTCACTGGCAGAACCAAGTACTGCCCCCTGATAGATTTTTGCCCCAAATGGCCCCCTCAAAGATTGAACTCACAACGCTGAGTTTAGCAAGCCAATGCTCAAACCACTCAGCTATCCCTCCCTCCTGACTGACAGTATAAATCATGGCCCCTGAATCTTGGGGGTGTGGGAGCCCGGGGGCCCCTCAGCACCATCTAGTGTGTTGGGTGGTGGAAAGCCCCAAAGCGCCCATTGTACCACTGGGGAGGGGGAAGCCCCAGGGGCCCGCTCCCACTCTGGCCACTGCAGGGGAAGCCCCAGGGGGCCTGTGGGGCCGGGCTCTGCTGGGTGTTTATTCCTTCCTGTCATCGCTGTGGAAGTGTAAACAGAGAGAATTTGCTCCTCTTTTCTATGCGGAACAAATAAAGGCGGCTGAATTATTTCCAGGGCTGTAAGTAATAAAAGAGAAACTAGCAGAGGATGGTTTCGATCCATCGACCTCTGGGTTAGGGGCCCAGCACGCTTCCGCTGCACCACTCTGCTGTGTGTGGAAAGTGCCTGCAGGATCTATTCACAGGACAGCTGAGTTTGTCCAAGTAGGTTTTATTCCTGAAGGGATTCTGCCCAAAAAACAAAATAAAATAAAATAAAATAAAATAAAATAAAAAATTGTGCACAATATTTTTATTTGTCAATAAATAAATGCGGAGCCAGCATAGGGTGACCAGATGTCCCGATTTTATAGGGACAGTCCTGATTTTGGGGTCTTTTTTGTATATAGGCTCCTCTTAACTCCCATCCCCTGTCCCCCCGCCCCCACCCCCGCCCCGCAGATTTCTGTTGTAGTTTCTGCCCTCTGCTAGCTTCTGTTTTATTACTTACAGCCCTGGAAATAATTCAGCCGCCTTCCTTTGTTCCGCATAGAAAAGAGGAGCAAATTCTCTCTGTTTACACTTCCACAGCGATGACAGGAAGGAATAAACACCCAGCAGAGCCCGGCCCCACAGGCCCCCCGGGGCTTCCCCTGCAGTGGCCAGAGTGTCAGTGGGCCCCTGGGACTTCCCCCCAGGGGTACAATGGGCCCTTTGGGGCTTTCCACCACCACACACAGCAGATGGTGCTGAGGGACCCCCAGTGACACTGGGTTCCCACGTGGGGTAATGCACACAGCGTCTCTCTCAGAGAGCAACAGCGACACCGGGTATATATATTATATATATATTTATACGCAACTCCCCATAAAGCCTTATCGGGTACACTGTCACACACCCCTCCACCCACACAAACACACCCCACACACCCCTTCACCTCTCCTGGTGGTGGGAGGGGAACAGGGGAAATGACAAAAGAAGTAAGAGGTGAAGAGAAAGGAGGGAGGGATGGAGGAAAAGGTCAAACAAAAAGGACAAACTCTAATGTCCCCAGTGATTCTGAGGGACAAAATCCCAAGTGGGGAATAAAATTCTGCCACCTGAAGCGACTGTTTTCCATGCCTAGAATTCAGCTGGCACCAGATGGATCAGACTGAACAGGTTCCAAACCTCTCGGAGGCTCTTACCGTCTAACCAGGGACGTCTGTTTTCTAGGAAAGTCCGTAAAAGGAAAGGAGAAAACTCCAAACAGGTTCCTCCTGGCGCTCACGTACGTGAACCCTAATACTCTCTCAGTCCTCCGAGAGAGACCTCGACAAGGAGACTTGCTGAAGCAAAGCCACGGGGGTCTCCGAGGTTTCCCTGGCCCTGCGCCCCTGGCCTGGCCTGGCTGATGTCAGCATCTCTCTGTGAGGTCACCGCCTCCCACCACCTTTGACCAATAGGCCGAGGCCCTGCAAAAGGCCTTTGTGATGTCACTGCCTCACCCACCTCCTCCCCTGCAGTGCTAATGTCCTGCCGCTGGCCAGACACTTGGGAGGTTTGAGCTACTCCCTGGGGATCACCCCACTCAATGAGTGTTCATTCTAGGAAGCAAGCCGGCTAGACAGTAAAACATCAGAGGCAGCTCCCAATGCTCCACTCACTTTTTCAGAATTTAGAAGACTTTATGATCAGAAGAGACCATTAGAGCATCTAATCTGACCCCCTGCATATCACAGGCGTCCTGTGTACCACAATAGCTACTTTTTGGGCAAACACATTCCAGAAAGGCATCTAGTCTTCATTAAATGACACCAAGAGATGGAGAATCCACCACTTCCCTTGGTACCTTGTTCCTGTGGTGAATCATCCTCGCTGTTGAATAATCCTCCCTGATTTGTAATTTGTCTCTTTTTACCTTCCAGCCATTGGGTCTCGTTATGCCTTTCTCTGCTAGATTAAAGTGCCCTTTAATACCCAATATTTTCTCTCCACTAAGGCACTTCAGCACTTCAATGAAGTCACCTTTCAATCTTCTTTTGATAAGCTAAACAGGTGGAGCTCTTTCAATAGCTCACTCGAAGGCATTTTTCTCCAGACCTCAGAACATTTGGTGGCTCTTTGCTGCCCCAGCTCCAATTTCTCAACATCTTTTTCAAATGAGGACACCAAAACTGGATGCAGTATTCCAATATCAGCCTCACTGATGCTGTGTCCCCCGCCCCCATCCTACTCACGGCTCTGCTCAAACGTCTCATGATGGCTTTAGCCCTGTTCACCACACTGGGAGCTCATGTTGAGTGGCTTCTCCACTACGGCCCCTCAATCCTTTCCAGAGTCTCTGCTTTCCTGGATACACTTCCCCATTCTGTAGGTGTGGCCGGCATGCCTTGTTGCTAGGTATCGGACTTTGCATTTGGCTCTGGTCAAACTTGTTTCCTTTAAATGGGCCCAGCTTGCCGAATGAGCCAGATCGCGCTGTATCACTGCCCTCTCCTCATCAGTAATAACCACTCTGCCGGTATTTTGTCACCCACCAATCTTATCAGCAGTGAGTGGATGTTATCTCCCAATTCACTGATAAAAATTATTTAAAAAAATTAGTCCTTGAGAGCTTCTTCAGACCCTTAGTCCCCAGGTCTCTCCGAGATGGCTGAGCGTGTGGTCTCCTCCCGCGCCTGACTAGCCTCTGCCCTGAGAACGATGCGTCCAGCTCGCTGTGTGCACAGGCAGGGACATCCTGCTAACCCCACAGTGTTGACAGGATGATGATAACACGGCTCTCGGGCCAGCCCTTCCCTCCTGCAGGCTGGACGCGTGGGGCGGGGATGGGGAAAGAGGAAATCTTTAACCAGCAACCCGAACCCATTGCTTACCTGGGGCTGCAGCAGAACCACGGTGACATGAGAGGTATCCATGGGAACAGCAGAGCCCTCCTTTTAAAACTGATGGGGCCATGCCGCCCCATTGCTGTGCCCCCCTAGAATTGCCCCCCCTGCTGGCTAGTCAGGGCAATGTGCTTCCCATAGAAGAGCAGGAACAGGGCTAGAGGAAAGCCAGTCAACATTTTTTGTTTCTCTGATGAAAACTGGCCCAGGGCGGAGCAAAGCTGCTGCCTTTCCCCATGGCTGAACTCAGGCTCTTAGTGTGGGATATTCCTGCCCTGCCAGCGACCCCAGGAAAGCTCACTGAGCCGCTGCCTGGCCTCAGGGACAGTCTCAGCCCGCAGGGCCCCAGGGGGCAATGAAGCAGCTGGGTCAGGCTGGGAACCCTCATTCCCAGAGAAGTGCCCTGGCTCCCTGCTCAGCAGCTGAGAAGTCAATTCCCCCCACGCCCGATGAACCAGCCTGGAGCTCAGTGCAGCGCTGGGGGTTTCTCCTTTCACTCCACTGAAGGCTGCTATCAGAGCTCCCAAAACCAGTGCTCCCGATGAGGCTTGAACTCACAAACACACCATGCATCACTACCCTATAAGTACTGTGCATTAACCCTTTGTGCCACTGGAAACCACCCTGGATAAACCCCATTGACTAGATATTCTATGTCCTGGCGCCCTCTTGTGGCCATTTCCTTTCCCTTCGTTTGGTGAAAAGCTTTGGGATTTTGTGTACAAACTTTATTTCCTCAGGAGAGACCCAGGAGCGGGGGCTGCCTGCGTCTACCCAGCACCCACTAGCTTAGAAGGTGGCCGACAAACACCCTTAAGACGAGGCAGCCGTCAAAGAAATCATCTCCCTGCTTCCCTTGAGTGACAGCCTGAATCGTTCCTTGTCCGGGCAGAGCCCAAGGACTGGAATCAGCAGCAGCAACAAACCCTCAGTGCGTAGCAGGAACAACCCAAACTGTGCGTTCGAAGGAGCTGTCTCCTTCCTTCGGGGGTCACGTTTGCCATTAGGGTCACTGATTTTCATTTCCCTTCTCTGAGCCACCTCAGGCTGGGATGTGGAGCCCAGGTCCCCACCTGTCAGTCACTCTGGGGACCTGTCTCTGCTCACAGCTGACAGGCTGCCTCCGGCCTCCCCAGCCAGCTCCTGAGCGCTGTGGGGGTGAGTCATTTGTCAAGCATCAGTGGCACACAGGAGAGGCTCTTTTGCCAGGTGCATTGGTGGTGTAGTGGTGAGCAGAGCTGCCCTCCAAGCAGTTGACCTGGGTTTGATTCCCAGCCAATGCAGGGGTGTGAAGTTTTCCTGGCTGGGAATTGGTTTAATTTCAGTCACGTTGTATCAGTTTATCAATGGAAGGAGAGAATTAATGTCCCAACTCCCAGCAGGTCACTAAACACCCAGTGGGGGAAGAAAGGGGCGGGACTATCCAGTGAGCTGTTGGAGTCACCCTCGTGTTACAATGTTTGGTTTATTTTTTTTAAATTTTTCCTTTACTTCCCTCTCCCTGTTAGACTCAGGGCCTTTAAGGTCAGAAGGGACCAGCGTGATCATCTAGTCTAGGGTGACCAGACAGCAAATGTGAAACATCGGGACGGGTGGGGGGTAATAGGAGCCTATATGAGAAAAAGCCCCCAAAATTGGGACTGTCCCTATAAAGTCGGGACATCTGGTCACCCTAATCTAGTCTGACCTCGTGCCCCTTGCAGACCAAACAGCCCCACCCACTCCTGTGATAGATCCCTAATCTCTGCTTGAGTTACTGACGGCCTCAAATCATGGGTTAAAGATGTCAAGTTACAGAGAATCCACCATAGACACTAGTTTAAACCTGCCAGTGACCCATGCCCCATGCTGCACAGGAAGGTAAAGCTCTTAATCTGAGCTACCGACACACTTCACAGCATGAAATAAACAATTTTCTGTTCAATGAGTTGTGTTCATTTAAATAATATGAAAAATATGGGAAAGGCAAGAAATGCACCTTTATTTTATTTATTTCTTTATTTAATTTATTTTTTTATTTAAAGCCTCATGGCATTGAACAACCCACGTGATATAGTTCATTTACTACATAATATTTAAGGAAGTTAAGAAAGACATGCTTATAAAGTAAGAGTTTGTTTCTTCTGTAATTAATTGATCCCGGCCCCATCAATTGATCCTGGCCTGATGTCTGGCTGTGGAATTTACTAGTTACTATTTTTATCCCAGCACATTTAAAGACGAAACTGCTTTACAAAAGTTCCTTTATTTTAGGTTATAGAAACAGGCCACTTCCCCACCTATTTCAAGGAGATGGAATTATCCTGACCACAGGGAACTTAAAATAACATGCTCAAGATCCCACATTCCTTAGGAGAAAATAAAGGGAGAAAAAAACAAGAAACAAAACCCACCAAACCCTTGCTGTTTCTACCCAAGTGATCAATGAGACCAGAAAGTGAGACTAGAGAAGTCAGACTGTGCAATTAACTCTCTGGTACGACACTAACTCTGCAGTTACTTATAATACCTATATAATACTTATTATATAATCATAATACTTATAATACTTCATATTATATCTTTGTTTAATTGATGAAAACATAAACTAGAGGATTGGAACTGATGTCAGCCGAGGGACGTGTTTGCTAGGCCTCTATGTATTTGCACAGGAAAATGTTGGGTGTTTCCATTCATTTCAGGCATCCCTGTTGAGTGGAACTTCTGAACAGAATGGAAATGCAATTATTTTTTAAAAGGTTTTTAAGGGAGCACTTGCATTTCAACCAGGAACCACTAGTTCTGCAGTCAAACACTCTACCACTGAGCTATACCCCCCTGGCCTTTACATAGCTGAGTCAGTGATCTTAAGGATCTTGAAGGAGAGGCCCTGCCTCAGCGACCTCCTCACTCCCGACCCGCAGCCCCTTCTATCCCAGCCCTGAGCTCCCAAGTCACTGCTCTGCCGGTGCCCCTCACTCCCGACCCGCAGCCCCTTCTATCCCAGCCCTGAGCTCCCCAGTCACCGCTCTGCCGGTGCCCCCCACTCCCGACCCGCAGCCCCTTCTATCCCAGCCCTGAGCTCCCCAGTCACCGCTCTGCCAGTGCCCCTCACTCCCGACCCGCAGCCCCTTCTATCCCAGCCCTGCGCTCCCCAGACACCGCTCTGCCGGTGCCCCTCACTCCCAACCCGCAGCTCCTTCCATCCCAGCCCTGAGCTCCCCAGTCACCGATCTGCCGGTGCCCCTCACTCCCGACCCGCAGCCCCTGCTGTCCCAGCCCTGAGCTCCCCAGTCACTGCTCTGTCGAGGCCCCTGTCACAGAGTCCCCGGGCGATGCTCTGGAACTGCTCCCTACGAAGCCAGTCAGGACTCTGGAGGAGCCTCCTCGCTGAGCCGACTGTCTCCAGGGCAAGAAGCTTCCCCAGCTTCGACCTTCCTGGGTGTGACCCTGGAGCGTTCAGCATCCCCTTCTTCACGCAGCGGGGCTCCTGGGGAAGCCAGAGGGGCCTGCCCCCGACTCCACTGTCAGACGTGACTCTCAGCCGGCCAGTGAAACAGGAGGTTTATTACACAACAGGAACAGGGTCTAAACCAGAGCTTGTAGGTACAGAGAACAGGACCCCTCAGTCAGGTCCATCTTGGGGGGTGGGGAGGCCAGAGCCCATCTGGACCTCCCTCCATGTGCCCAGCCAGCTCCGAACTCTCCAGCCCCACCTCTGCCTTTGTTTCCTTCCCGGGCCAGGACATCACCTGATCCCTTTGTTCCCCAACCCCTTCAGACGGCACCTTTGCAGGGAAGGGGCCCAGGCCAGCAGTTGCCAGGAGACAGCGTGTCGGCCATTCTCCCATCACACTGGCCCTCTAGGGCTTTGCAACAATCACACACCCTTATCCCACCACCTAGAGACTTAAGAAATATAAAGGGGAAACTGAGGCATAGGGGAAACTGAGGCACACACTCAGTATTCAGAGGAAACATTAGGAACAGTCCCACTTTGTTACACCCTCTCTAAATGTTTGTTTCAATCACTTGGTGGTGGCAGCGTAATGTTCAAGGACAAAAACGTGACTTGGGGACGTTTTTATCCTAAACTGGTAAAAATAAGCTTAGGGGAGGTGTTTCATGCATGTCCCCACATCTGTACACTAGAGTTCAGAGTGAACCCTGACAACCTCCTTCCCAGGGCTCTAGCTGAACCCGGAGCATTGGCCAGAGTGGCCAAGAGGCTCCAGCCCTGAAGGGAGCAGGACTTTCAGCACAAAGGGGAAAGTGAACAAAGCACAACCGCGAAGGGACTCGAACCCTCAATCGTCTGATCCAAAGTCAGACGCCTGATCCATTAGGCCGCGAGGTCACATGGGGAAAGTCACTCCAAGCCACTTCTTTGGAAAAGACGGACACTGTGTTTGTCGGGTCATCTACAGAGGGGGCAGAGACACTCTGGGCACAAGGAATCGAGTTCCCAGCGAGATGTGAGACTCAGTTCTATGGAGCCAGGGGCAGGGTTTGGTCGGGAGGCTTAAACATGGGGGATTGGGGGGCAGAGGATGGACCGGCTGTCTAGGTGCGGAGATTTAGTAGCACTGGGGCACAGGAGGGAGGAGCAGGAGAAATCCTGCTGATGGGCTGTGGCCGTGGAGAAAAAGAGGAAGGGCTCCTGGGACCTTTTTTTGCCTCTCTTTTACCTGCCTGCTCTTGTCGTGGAGGGGGGGTCACTACACTCCCTAAACTGGGCTAGCTTGCTCAGTAGAGCATCAAGCTTCTAGTCTGGGGTTCAAGCCCCATGTCTGGGCTCTCAGCTTTTTAAGTTCCCTTGTGTGCCAGGAGCCAAATGATCCCTGGTGGTGTCCAGAGCCACCCCCAGGTTCCCAGAAGCCCTGGCCATTTCCTGGACAGGCCCCTTGCTCCTGCTAAGTCCTTAGAATCATAGAATATCAGGGTTGGAAGGGACCTTAGAAGATCATCTAGTCCAACCCCCTGCTCAAAGCAGGAACAATCCCCAATTTTTGCCCCAGATCCATAAATGGCCCCTTCAAGGATTGAACTCACAACCCTGGGTTTAGCAGGCCAATGCTCAAACCACTGAACTACCCCCCCCCCCCGCCCCTTAGGAGTCAGGAGGGAGGCTCACACCCACAGGAGAAGGCCCAGACAGCGCAGTCTGGGGCTGGCAGGAAGCGCTGTGGGGCCAGGTGCGGAGAGACCCGAGGGGAGAGAGGGAGAGAAGCGATGAGGACAGAGTGCCAGTGTAAAGGGGCTTATGGTCCTGCTAGTGCAGCAAACTTTCCTGGCTTATCCACGACCCCGGTGGAATGGGCTAGAGAAAGGCCCTGAGTCCTCACTCCCACTCCCTCACCCAGAGGCAGCCTGACCTCGAGGACTCTCTGTCTACTCTCGTGTGTGGCAGAGTCCTCGTGACCCCGACAAGGCTGGGCCCAGGATTCCTGGGGGGCTCGACCCCCAGTCTTGTTGTGGTCACTTAGAACAGGGGCTGGGGTGTCCCCACTCTGGGGTTCTCTCTCCGCTCTGGATGCTTCCCTGACCCACGGATCGTTGCATGTGCTTCAAGCAAATCCAATGGATTAAAGAGCAATCAATTTAAACCATAAGGAAAACGGGAACAGTTCAAGGGAAACACGTCACCTCGTTCTGTGGCTCAGGGATATCGCAAACAGCGTCTCTGGGACAGACGGGACGTTCACAGTCTCCCCCTCACATGTCCCAGGCCCTGGCTGGGGTGCAGGGATGCCACCGGTCGGACACGTGCTCTGGCGGTGGCCCCATGCCCTCAGGCTCTAGATGGCAGGACCCTTCCTCCCAGCTTCGGCCCCCATGTCGGGGTTCTGATCCCACATTGAGGGCACGGAGGGAGCCGCACTCAGCCCTCGTCTGCCCCAGCTCTTCCCCAACCCTAACCTCAGTCTGGCCCCCTGGCTCCTGGCCCAGCCTCGTTCCCCTTACCCCTGTCCGCTCCCCTCTCCCCAGGCAGCCATGGCCCTGCTCCCAGCTCAGGTTCTCAACCGCGGCTTCCGAGGGGCCGCAGACACGGACAAGAGGGCACAGTGTGAAAAGTTTGGGGACCACTGGATTAGGGTGACGTCCTCAATCGCTTCTATGCAGTGCAATAAAAGGTATTTCTCACCCACCTCGCCCCTCCATCAGGACGGACTTGGTATGTTCTGCCGCCCTTCACTCAGACAGGAAGGAGAATAACATTTCATTCCACTCAATGCTACAGTGATTTGTAACCCAACACCAGCCATAACTGGTTCCTTTGGCAAAGCGGCCCCATCATGCTGCATACGCAGGCCGAGTAGGGGTGTCTGTGCAAACACGGCCTGGTCCTGACGTCTTTCCCCAGCTCATCACTCGATGTGAGGGGGGAGCTCATCCAGACCCTGCTTACACTTAGTATTTAAAAACTCCTGATTGTCCCTATCTCTGCTGGCCTTTGATTTCTCCTCCTGTCCATTTTTTGACAACTCAGATGAGGTGGCCGAGTGGTTAAGGTGATGGACTGCTAGTCCATTGTGCTTTGCACGCATGGGTTCAAATCCCATCCTCATCGGATGCTTTTAATCTTCTCCTTCCTTTAGAAGCAACCATCTCCCCTTATGGTACAATGAGAGACCAAGGGTAGGAATAAAGGGTACATTTTCACAATGGAGAGGGCTAACTAGTGGTGTTCCCCAAGGGTCCAATCCTATTCAACCTATTCATAAATGATTTGGAAGAAGGGGTAAACAGTGAGGTGGCAAATTTTGCAGATGATACTAAGCTGCTCGAGATAGTTAAGACCAAAGCAGACTGTGAAGAACTACAGAAAGATCTCACAAAACTAAATGATTGGGCAATAAAATGGCAAATGACATTTAATGTGGATAAATGTAAAGTAATGCACATTGGAAAAAAATAATCCCAACTATACATACAATATGATGGGGGCTAATTTAGCTACAACTAATCAGGAAAAAGATCTTGGAGTCATCGTGGATAGTTCTCTAAAGATGTCTATGCAGTGTGCAGAGGCAGTCAAAAAAGCAAACGGGATGTTAGGAATCATTAAAAAGGGATAGAGAATAAGACGGAGAATATCTTACTGCCCCTATACAAATCCATAGTGCGCCCACATCTTGAATACTGCGTACAATTGTGGTCTCATCTCAAAAAGGATATACTGGCATTAGAAAAGGTTCAGAGAAGGGCAACTAAAATGATTAGGGGTCTGGAACGGGTCCCATATGAGGAGAGATTAAAGAGGCTAGGACTTTTTAGCTTGAAAAAGAGGAGACTAAGGGGGGATATGATAGAGGTATTTAAAATTATGGGTGGTGTGGAGGAAGTGAATAAGGAAAAGTTATTTACTTGTTCTCATAATAAAAGAACTAGGGGCCACCCAATGAAATTAGTGGGAAGCAGGTTTAAAACAAATAAAAGGAAATTCTTCTTCACACAGCACACAGTCAACCTGTGGAACTCCTTGCCTGAGGAGGCTCTGAAGGCTAGGACTATAACAGGGTTTAAAAGAGAACTGGATAAATTCATGGAGGTTAAATCCATTAATGGCTATTAGCCAGAATGGGTAAGAAATGGTGTCGTTAGCCTCTGTTTGTCAGAGGGGGGGGTGATGGATGGCAGGAGAGAGATCACTTGATCATTACCTGTTGGGTCCACTCACTCCGGGTCACCTGGCATTGGCCACTGTCGGTGGACAGGATACTGGGATGGATGGATAGTTGAACCCCAGGCTTTAGCATGATCTTTGGGCTTGTATTCTGGAAATGCAGGAGTGGCATTACCTGCCACGAGTCCCTCATTTCACGCTCCCCAGCACAGAAAAGCAGCGTGGGCTTGTGGACCCAGTGGGCCCATACGGGTGATCTTTCTTCTCTTGCTCTTTCTCAGTGAGGGGAAGGAAAAGAAGCTCTCCTTCAAGCTGGAGTCACAAGGGTGACGTAAGGATGACTTCCTGGGAGCCGGTTCCAGGTCTTTGCTCTACCAGCCAGGGCCGGCTCCAGGATTTTTGCCGCCCCAAGCAAAAACAAATTTAGCCGCCCCCCTACCCAGTTTTTTTCTTACCCCATCCCCGCCTCAACTCCGCCCCTTCCCCAAATCCCCAGCCCTGCCTCCTCCCACAGGCTCTCAAGCCTAGGAGGGTGGGGGAGCAGCAGCGCGCGAATCACCTGGTTCGCACGCCGTGGCCGCTCGGGATCTCCCCCTGCCTCCCAGGCTCTCGAGTGTGGGAGGGAGGGGGAGCAGCGGCGTGCAAATCAGCTGATTCGCGCGCTGCGGCCGCTGGGGATCTCCCCCTCCAGCGGCGGCAGCAGAGGTGAGCTAGGGCAGCCGGGGCACATTTTTAGGGGCGGCATGGCTGGCGCCAGAATGCCTCCCCTAGAAAATTGCTGCCCCAAGCACCAGCTTGTTTTGCTGGTGCCTGGAGCCGGCCCTGCTACCAGCTGTCCCTTCGAAGACCTGTCACCACTTTCTCCAGCTTCTCCACCCTGTATGAGAGGTAAACCACCTGGTGTCACTGTTGCGCTCTGAGAGATGCTGTGTGCATTACCCCACGTGGCCACCCGGTGTCACTGTTGCTCTCTGAGAGAGACGCTGTGTGCATTACCCCACGTGGCCACCCAGTGTCACTGTTGCTCTCTGAGAGAGATGCTGTGTGCATTACCCCACGTGGCCACCCGGTGTCACTGTTGCTCTCTGAGAGAGATGCTGTGTGCATTACCCCACGTGGCCACCCGGTGTCACTGTTGCTCTCTGAGAGAGATGCTGTGTGCATTACCCCACGTGGCCACCCGGTGTCACTGTTGCTCTCTCAGAGAGACGCTGTGTGCATTACCCCACGTGGACACCTGGTGTCACTGTTGCTCTCTGAGAGACGCTGTGTGCGTTACCCCACGTGGCCACCCGGTGTCACTGTTGCTCTCTGAGAGAGATGCTGTGTGCATTACCTCACGTGGCCACCCGGTGTCACTGTTGCTCTCTGAGAGAGACGCTGTGTGCATTACCTCACGTGGCCACCCGGTGTCACTGTTGCTCTCTGAGAGAGACGCTGTGTGCATTACCCCACGTGGCCACCCGGTGTCGCTGTTGCTCTCTGAGAGAGACGCTGTGTGCATTACCCCACGTGGCCACCCGGTGTCACTGTTGCTTTCTGAGGGGAGGGGCATATCCCGGTTGCAGAGTGTCACGGAGTATAGGGGAGTCCGGCCCTGCACCCCTCTTCCCCGGATTCACTGGGAGTCTCAGCCAGCCAGTAGAACAGAAGGTTTATTAGAGATGCCAGGAACACAGCCCAACCAGAGCTTGTCAGTACATCCAGGACCCCTCAGTCGGGTCCTTCCGGGGGGCAGGGAGCTTAGACCCCAGCCTGGGGCTCCCTGCATTTCGCCCCACAGCTCCAACCGGGGCAGGGAGGCCAGACCCTGTCTGCCTCTCTCCCCTCTTCTCTCGCCAGCTTCCAACCCAAACTCTCCAGCCCCTCCTCCCTCTTTGTCTGTTTCCCAGGCCAGGAGGTCACCTGATCCCTTTGTTCCCCCACCTTCAGCTCATACCTTTGCCGGGGGAGGGGCCGGGCCATCTCTTGCCAGGAGTGAGAGCCATTCTCTCTGTCCAGGCCTCTGCCTTCTAGGGCTTTGTAACAATCATGCACCGTTGTCCCACCACCTAGATACTTAAGCACCGTATAGGGGAAACCGAGGCACCCACACAGTACTCAGGGAAACCTTAACAACAGTCCTAGTTCGTCACACAGAGTTTCTCTAGTGTCCTGGTTATCACGTTTGCCTGACATGCAAAGGGGTCCTGGTTTGAAACCAGGCAGAAAGATTAAGTTTTACTTTTCTCAGGTCCCTTATCTGACCAGCGAGGTGCTCCCCTTCTTGCCACTGGGATCACCCCAACCCCTGCAGGACAGAGGGCGGGGAAATGAGCTGAGAAAGCTGCTGTTTCCTGCCCTCTTTTTCTTGGCTAGTTTCTCTTTTGCACCAAACTTACTCTTTTACTCCCTGAGCCTGGCTAGCTCAGTTGGTCGAGCATCAGTCTTTTAATCTGAGGGTTCAAGTCCCTGGTGAAGTGTGCGAAAAATCATTTCCCCCTGCCGTGTCCCCTGAGAGCGTCAGGAGTCAGCTCTTCAGTACCCTCCTTGATGTTACTTGTTTCTTTTCAGGACTTGGGCTTTCCTAGGAAGGGCCATTTACTGCCTGGGACGTCCTCACACGCCCACTGGCCTCCCAGTCTGGAGGAAGAAAGGCTTCTGGGTCTGCTGCGTGCCGACTTGTTGAGCAAATGCAGGGCTGGTCAGAGAGGCCAGAGAGACCTTGAGCAAGGAAGGCAAATTATTGTCCGCCCAGGCTCTTCTACACTGGAAGTCAAAAGAGCACAGGGTGCTTTCCACTGGTCCCATGGTGTAAGGGCAGCACTCAGGGCTCTGAATCCTGCAATCTGAGTTTAAGTCTCGGTGGGACGTTGGGGCAGCTCTTTTGCCACCTAACACTCCTGGGTGTTCCAAGGCTTCATCTTACTCTCTCCAATGACGTGGGAGCCTGTCTTTTGCCGGCTTGCTGTTGTGACTTGAGCGCCAGGGGGGACGTTTGATCCAGACGTCTGGCCATGCCTGGAGTCCTGTAGGTAGGGGTGCGAGCTCCATTTCCTCTGAGTCCTGAAGCTGGGCTGCAGCCTGGCCTAGGAGGCAGCCCGATGGGTTGACCTACTGCCCAACCTTATGCTGATGAACCTCAGCCCCCACCCGTGCAGGGTTTGATGCATTACTTAAATTCCAGGGCGCTGAGGGATTTCAGCTCCCTTTGTCCAGAGGGAACCTTCACCCCACTCCCAACCAGATTCTTGTCCATGGGATCACTGTAGGGGGGCTGGGTCCCTCTTTGTCTTTTCTCTTTCTATGACAGGCCAGGGTGCCTATAACTGGGGCATCTGAGCAGCCAAGACCTTCTGTGGAGCTGCCATTTCCCTTCCCCTTGTGTGGTCTCATCTGTCATTGACTCCAGCCTTTTTTCTATCCATCGTCAGCACCATCCCAACCCAGCTGCACTTGCCTCGAAAAGACAGTGTCCCCTGGGGGGTGTAAATCACTGACCTCTCTGAGCACTGACTGCCCCTCCATTTCCTGGCCTCTCAGTCTGTGCAGATGGGACCTTCCCCTCCCATGCCCTTCTCCTTCCTCATCCGCCATCGTCCCAAGCAGCACAGTGGGTGGGAATCTTAAAAGTACTTGGAGAGGCTGGGGATTGAACCCAGGGCCTCAAACATGCAAAGCATGGGCTCCACCATGGAGCTACATCCCCACATGGTCTGTGTTTGCTCTGGATTATACTCAGAGCTCTCCTGTCCCAAGAGCATCCAGTGGCCTCGTAGCAGCATGGGGGACACAGTCCCTGCTCTGAGGCCAATCCTGCTGTCCTGGAGGCTGCTGGTTCTTTGGGGTCACTTTGCAGCACAGTAGCAGCAGTTGGGTTTCCCCTGAGGCCCTGAGATTTTCAGGGTCCTTTTTTCCCTCCACCTGGAGTGAACTCAGCTTTTCCCCCGTCCCAGACACTCCATGAAATAACAGCAGCACTAAGGAGAAGGGGCGGGAACATCTCACTGGCAGGGCTGGATGGGCCCAGGGCCCCCTGCTCGTCCATTGGTTCCATTGCAGAAGAGGACGGGTCCAGGGAATTTGCCCCCCTGCTTTGCACAAGGGACAGAGACAGATCTCGCTGTTCCTGTGTCTGTGCAGAGAAAATTGTGCTTCTGTCTGAAAGAGAGGCGGGAAATGGCCCCATGGTGGGACAATATCCTCAGGATTAAGAGCAAAGGACTCAGGCTGAGAACCGATTTAACTCCACTCATCTGGGATTTAACAAATTGTCTTCCATGGAGACACTGGGACCTTGTGACATGGATCCAGACTCGGGGGGGTTGGGCTGATTTAACTCCCTGGCCGGCCGCCGCCTCAGCCACCTCTTGCCTCATGGCCTAGGCTCTCGGCCCTCTGCTGATTGCTCCTTGCTGGATTGCCCAGAGCAAAAAGGAAGATGTGCAGGTCTAGCACACAATGGTTTTGATCCATCAGCCACAGGGTTTTGGGCCTAGTCCACTTCTGCTGCGCCCCCCTGCTGGGTCTTCAGCCCCAGCTCCAGCGTCCGGCCTAGCGCCCTGTGAGCTCTAGCGCTGGCAGGGAGATGCGCCGGCTGCTCGGAGCAGCCTTGGTAACAGCAGTTTTGTTTCTGTGTGTCTCTGTGGCGCAATGGGTCAGCGCGTTCGGCTGTTAACCGAAAGGCTGGTGGTTCGAGCCCACCCAGGGATGGTAATAATCTGATCTTGCTTCTTAAGGGACTGTTTTGCTGCCTCAAAGACGCCTCCCAGCAGCTGGTTTGCCAGGGCCCCTGCCCAGCCCCCTGCACCGCTCCCTGCCAGGGCCAGAGCTCGCAAGGCACCAGCCTGGAGCCAGAGCCGCTGGGTGCTGCTTATGAAAAGCCAGCAGAGGGACCCAGGGGAACTGTGCTGTGCCCATAACACAGAGGTGGATTAATCGCAGGGCAGGGAGTTCCCGGCGGCCATTGTGGGATACTGGCGGAGGCCAGTTCTGGTGATATAATGACCAGCAGCGTCTACACTGACGCTTTGTCACTCTCAGTTTGCTGCAAATAGCTCCAGGCCTCTCGTCGAGGTGGTTTGATTTTGTCACCAACAGAGGGCAGTTTTGTCGCCAGACAATGCATTGCCAAAAGGAGGCGACCGAGGGAGCGTCGCGTGTTTTTCACACGCCTGAGCAATATAATGATGCTGAAATAACTTTGTAGTGCAGACCTGGCCAAGGATTCACACACACAGAAGCTTGCAAGGAAAACTTCCCCTGCTCCTCTGCTTTGCAGATTCCAAACACAAGCGAAGGCCCAGGTGGGGTCTGGTAGGGAGTCAGGTGTGAACAGACCCCTTCCCTTAGCCACAGGCAGGCACCATGTTTTAGCTAGTTAAAGCACCTGTTTTGTAAACAGGAGATCCTGGGTTCAATTCCCAGTGGTGCCTTGGCTATGCTACTGAGTGTTAGGTGGCAAAAGAGTTACCCCAAGGTCCTCATGGGGAACCAGTTCACAAAAAAGAGCCAGGAGCTGGTCCCAGTGTATCCCCCATCTGCTGTGCAGAGAGAAAATTTCCTCCATCCATGGTCCATCTGCAAACCCCTTGCTGAATTACAGGCTGTCTTGGAAGCCCACTGCACACTGCTGTGTCCACAAACTCACATCCCCAGCCATAGGGGCACCTCCATATTGTGTAAATAAGGGACATGGGGGAGGAAGTGGACAGTGACACCAGGTGGTCACGTGGGGTAATGCACACAGTGTCTCTCTCACAGAGTGCATAGCTCACTCATACCAGGTGGAGAAGCTGGAGAAAGTGGTGGCAGCCCTTTGATGGGTTAGCTGGTAGAGCAAAGGTCTGGAGCCGGCGCTCAGGAAGTCATCCTTATGTCGCCCTTCTGACTCCAGCTTGAAGGAGAGCTTCTTTTCCTTCCCCTTGCTGAGAAAGAGCACGTGGCCACTCAGTGTCACTGTTGCTCTCTGACCAAGGTTTCTTTGCAATGTACAGGAAGAAAACAAGTAGTTTCTCACCCCAGATGGGACTTGAACCCACAATCTCTGGCTTAGGAAACCAATGCCTTATCCATTAGGCCACTGGGGCACTAAAAGACACCTGATGGGGGGATGGAAATTCCCTCTCATAATTGCACATTCCTCACAGTTTGTAAGCCAAATACCCCCTTTAGGAGCCTTACAGAAATGTCGGCATCCCCTGTCAGCGAGGCAGCTGGGCAGGTCACTGACAGAGGTGAGCCCCACCTTTCTGCAGCCATCTTTAGATCGGTCCTGAGGGTTTGCTGCTGCTGTTGCCATTCTGCTCCCCAAGTGATTGCCAGCAGGCGGGGCAATTCTAGGGGAGCACAGCAATGGGGGGGCATGGCCCCATCAGTTTTAAAAGGAGGGCTCTGCTGTTCCCATGGATACCTCTCATGTCACCGTGGTTCTGCTGCAGCCCCAGGTAAGCAATGGGTCCGGGTTGCTGGTTACAGATTTCCTCTTTCCCCATCCCCGCCCCACGCGTCCAGCCTGCAGGAGGGAAGGGCTGGCCCGAGAGCCGTGTTTACATCATCCTGTCAACACTGCGGGGTTAGCAGGATGTCCCTGCCTGTGCACACAGCGAGCTGGATGCATCGTTCTCAGGGCAGAGGCTAGTCAGGCGTGGGAGGGGACCACACGCTCAGCCATCTCGGAGAGACCTGGGGACTAAGGGTCTGAAGAAGCTCTCAAGGACTAATGTTTTAACTAATTTTTATCAATGAATTGGGAGAAAACATCCAATCACTGCTTATAAGATTGGTGGGTGACAAAATACCGGCAGAGTGGTAATTACTGGTGAGGAGAGGGCAGTGATACAGAGCGATCTGGCTCATTCGGCAAGCTGGGCCCATTCAAAGGAAACAAGTTTGACCAGAGCCAAATGCAAAGTCCGATACCTAGCAACAAGGCATGCCGGCCACACCTACAGAATGGGGAAGTGTATCCAGGAAAGCAGTGACTCTGGAAAGGATTGAGGGGCCGTAGTGGAGAAGCCACTCAACATGAGCTCCCAGTGTGGTGAACAGGGCTAAAGCCATCATGAGATGTTTCAGCAGAGCCCTGAGTAGGATAGGGAAGGGGAAGGGGAAGGAGAAGGGGACACAGCATCAGAGAGGCTGATATGGGAATACTGCATCCAGTTTTGGTGTCCTCATTTGAAAGAGATGTTGAGAAATTGGAGCTGGGGCAGCAAAGAGCCACCAAATGTTCTGAGGTCTGGAGAAAAATGCCTTCGAGTGAGCTATTGAAAGAGCTCCACCTGTTTAGCTTATTAAAAGAAGATTGAAAGGTGACTTCATTGAAGTGTTGAAGTGCCTTAATGGAGAGAAAATATTGGGTATTAAAGGGCTCTTTAATCTAGCAGAGAAAGGCATAACAAGACCCAATGGCTGGAAGGTAAAAAGAGACAAATTACAAATAAGGCAGAAATATTCAACAGTGAGGATGATTCACCACAGGAACAAGGTACCAAGGTACCAAGGGAAGTGGTGGATTCTCCATCTCTTGGTGTCATTTAATGAAGACTAGATGCCTTTCTGGAATGTGTTTGCCCAAAAAGTAGCTCTTGTTGTACACAGGATGCCTGTGAGATGCAGGGGGTCAGATTAGATGTTCTAATTGTCTCTTCTGACCATAAAGTCTACTAATTTCTGAAAAACTGAGTGGAGCATTGGGAGCAGCCCCTGATGTTTTACTGTCTAGCCGGCTTGCTTCCTAGAATGAACACTCATTGAGTGGGGTGATCCCCAGGGAGTCGCTCAAACCTCCCAAGTGTCTGGCCAGCGGCAGAACATTAGCACGGCAGGGGAGGGGTGGGTGAGGCAGTGACATCACAAAGGCCGTTTGCAGGACCTCGGCCTATTGGTCAAAGGTGATGTCACAAGGCAGGAGACTAGCAGTGGCCTTGGCCCCGGAGGAGCAGGCTGGGGCTGCCTGGATCCCCGTCACTCAAGCCAGCACCTGCCCCCTCCCAAGCTGTCACTGGCGCCCCCAGGTCGGGGAGACAGGAGCAGCGGTTCCCACGGGAACAAGTCCACCCCGGGCTCGCAGGCAACTCCCAAGCCTGACACAAGAAAACATCTTGCCAGAAAGGAGCCCACTGGGACTCCCCATGGCTACTTTTCCTGCCACCCAGAACCCCGCTGCTTCTCCTGGGCTGCAAGTAGCCACCCCTGGGAAGCCGAGGGGCAGGCACAGGATTCTACCTCCCAGCAGCCAACAGCACCTCCCCAGGCTTTGGCAGAACAAACGGTGGCGCTCGACTAACCCCACTGAGCCGCTTAGCTCCTGCCCTGCCTTCCTCAGCACGACCTTCCTCTTTTGCCCCATTCCCGCCTCACTTCCTCCTTTAGTAAGTGGGAAGAGCTGGGCTCTGCAGGCCAACCTCCAAGGGCAGAGGAGGCCAAGCCACAAGGCTCCAAGAGGTGACTGGCCGAGATCCTCCAGCTTCCCCTGGCTGATGCCAAGGCGCTTTCTCAGGTCATTTCCCCACCCTCTGTCCTGCAGGGGTTGGGGTTATCCCAGGGACAGGCCAATGGCAGATGGAGGAGTGTCTTGCTGGACAGCTAGGGAAAAGGAAGCCGCATGTTTCTGTCTGGTTTCAAACCAGGGGCTTTTTGCGTGTTAGGCAAACGTGATAACCACGACACCTCAGAAACTCTGTCACAGGACTCTGCCCCTTCCCTTCAAACTCCATCCACTTGGCTGGCACTCGCCCTGGCTCAAACTGCTGGGCGAACCTGGAGAAAGTGGTAGCAGCTCTCCGGTGGGTCGGCTGGTAGAGCAAAGAACTGGAGCCGGCTCCCAGGAAGTCATCCTTACCTCGCCCTTGTGACTCCAGCTTGAAGGAGAGCTTCTTTCCTTCCCCTTGCTGAGAAAGAGCAAGGGAAGAAAAAAATCCCACATCCATAGGGGGGCAGAGGCTTCAGGAGCCCACAGCATTTGCCCATCTGGGGCATTGTGGCTGAGATCTCTGCAGGCCAGTGCCAGCGCTCGCAAGGCGCTAGTGTGGATGCTGGAGGCTGGGTGCTGGATGCTGGAGGCAGAGACCCAGCAGAGTGGCCCAGCGGCAGCGTGCTGGGCCCATAACCCAGAGCTCGATGGATCGAAACCATCCTCTGCTAGGCAGGTGCTTGTTTCTTTTTGCTCTGGGCCTGCAAGCGAGGGGGCGACCAGCAGAGCGCCAGGAGCCAAGGCCGTGAGGCAGGAGGTGGCTGAGGTGTGGGACTGCCAGGGAGCTCCCCGGCCCCTCTGGCTGCCTGGGCTGAAGGCGAGAGCCAGGCCTGTGCGTGAGGTCTGAGTGCCGGTGGCTCCCCCACTCCTCGGGAGGGTCTGTCCCAAGGCAGCGGCCCAGCCCCCCTCCAAGAGGGGTGCGTCACACCAGCATTTCTTGCCCCACAGCATTTCAGCCTCCCCGAGCCCCTTGTAGCCGCCGCCCACGCGCAGTGTCACTGGTAGATACGGGCAGAGGAGACTCGGGGGCCTGGGCTGGGAAATCCCTGGGTGAAACTGGCTGCCTGAGCCCAGCCCCTCTGCACTCAGGGGAGCGGTGAGAGGGGGAGGGGCTCAGGGAGTAAATCCTCAGAAACCTCCCCCCTGGGTTTGTAATGTCAGAGCCCAGCGAACAAGTCCCTGTGTGTGTGAGGGGAGGGGCTGTGAGGGGGAGGGTCCATGGGGGAGTCAGTGTGAGGGGGAGGGGCTGTGAGGGGAGGGGCTGTGAGGGGGAGGGTCCATGGGGGTGTCAGTGTGAGGGGGAGGGGCTGTGAGGGGGAGGGTCCGTGGGGGTGTCAGTGTGAGGGGAGGGGCTGTGAGGGGGAGGGTCCATGGGGGTATCAGTGTGAGGGGAGGGGCTGTGAGGGGGAGGGTCCATGGGGGTGTCAGTGTGAGGGGGAGGGGCTGTGAGGGGGAGGGTCCATGGGGGAGTCAGTGTGAGGGGGAGGGGCTGTGAGGGGAGGGGCTGTGAGGGGGAGGGTCCATGGGGGTGTCAGTGTGAGGGGGAGAGGCTGTGAGGGGGAGGGTCCGTGGTGGTGTCAGTGTGAGGGGAGGGGCTGTGAGGGGGAGGGGCTGTGAGGGGGAGGGTCGATGGGGGTGTCAGTGTGAGGGGAGGGGCTGTGAGGGGGAGAGGCTGTGAGGGGGAGGGTCCATGAGGGTGTCAGTGTGAGGGGGAGGGGCTGTGAGGGGGAGGGTCCTTGGGGGTGTCAGTGTGAGGGGAGGGGCTGTGATGGGGAGGGGCTGTGAGGGGGAGGGTCCATGGAGGAGTCAGTGTGAGGGGGAGGGGCTGTGAGGGGGAGGGTCCATGGGGGTTTCAGTGTGAGGGGGAGCGTCCATGGGGGTGTCAGTGTCAGGGGGAGGGGCTGTGAGGGGGAGGGTCCATGGGGGTGTCAGTGTGAGGGGGAGGGGCTGTGAGGGGGAGGGTCCATGGGGGTGTCAGTGTGAGGGGGAGGGGCTGTGAGGGGCTGGGCTCCCCAGTCACTGCTCTGTCGGTGCCCCTGTCGGGCGATGCTCTGGAACTGCTCCCTATGAAGCCAGTCAGGACTCCGGAGGAGCCTCCTCGCTGAGCCGACTGTCTCCAGGGCAAGAAGCTTCCCCAGCTTCCACCTTCCTGGGTCTGACCCCGGAGCGTTCAGCATCCCCTTCTTCACCCAGCGGGGCTCGTGGGGAAGCCAGAGGGCCCTGCCCCCCAACTCCGCAGTCAGACGTGACTCTCAGCCGGCCAGTGAAACAGAAGGTTTATTACACAACAGGAACAGGGTCTAAACCAGAGCTTGTAGGTACAGAGAACAGGACCCCTCAGTCAGGTCCATCTTGGGGGGTAGAGAGGCCAGAGCCCATCTGGACCTCCCTCCATGTGCCCAGCCAGCTCCGAACTCTCCAGCCCCTCCTCTGCCTTTGTCTCCTTCCTGGCCCAGGAGATCACTGATCCCTTTGTTCCCCAACCCCTTCAGCCGGCACCTTTGCAGGGGAGGGGCCCAGGCCAGCAGTTGCCAGGAGACAGGGTGTCGGCCATGCTGTGTCATCACACTGGCCCTCTAGGGCTTTGCAACAATCACACACCCTTATCCCACCACCTAGAGACTTAAGAAATGCAGAGGGGAAACTGAGGCATAGGGGAAACTGAGGCACCCACTCAGTATTCAGAGGAAACATTAGGAACAGTCCCACTTCGTTACACCCTCCCTGAATGTTTGTTTAAATCACTTGGTGGTGGCAGCGTACAGTTCAAGCACAAAAACGTGCCTTGGGGACATTTTTATGCTAAACTGGAAAAATAAGCTTCGGGGAGGTCTTTCATGCAGGTCCCCACATTTGTAAACTAGAGTTCAGAGCGAACCCTGACAACCTCCTTCCCAGGGCTCTAGCTGAAGCCAGAGGATTTGCCTGAGCCGCCAAGAAGAGGCTCCCGCCCTGAAGGGAGCAGGACTTTCAGCACAAAGAGAAAACTGCACAAGCACAACCACGAAGGGACTCGAACCCTCAATCTTCTGATCCGAAGTCAGACACCTGATCCATTAGGCCACGCGGTCACATGGGGAAAGTCTCTCCAAGCCACTTCTTTGGAAAAGACGGACACTGTGTTTGTCGGGTCATCTACTTCAGTCTGAGACTGAAAATCCTAAACCACCCTTTGAAATAACGAATGCAGCAGGATGTGTTATGGTCCCTGCCCCAAAGCAGACAGACCAATGGAGAGCTGAGTCCAGGGTAATACTTCACAGGGCTGAGTGAGGCCGGCAAGAATTCATCAGGCCCTCCTGGGCCTCTCGCAATGACGTCCTTCTTGTGTGCCAGGACTGACAGAAACATCCCAGACAGAGAAGCAGCAGCCTAAAGCAGGTCCCTTGTAGGTGCTGAAGTAGCTCAGTCAGGCGAGCATTAGACTGAATATCTAGAGATCCTTAGTTCACCCGCAGGCTTTAGCCTGATATTTGGGTGCGGGGGTGCTGTTTTCTGGAAGCGCAGCAGTGGCTTTACCTGCCACGAGTCCCTTATTTCACACTCCCCAGCAGGGAAAAGCAGCGTGGGCTTGTGTACCCAGTGGGCCCATGTGAGCTTTCCCTCTTCTCTTGCTCTTTCTCAGCGAGGGGAAGGAGAGAAGCTCTCCTTCGAGCTGGAGTCACAAGGGTGAGGTAAGGATGATTTCCTGGGAGCCGGCTCCAGTTCTTTGCTCTACCAGCCGACCCACCGAAGAGCTGCCACCACTTTCTCCAGCTTCGCCCATCGGGGTGTGACAGGGTGAGCGCCAGCCAAGCGGATGGAATTTGAGGGGTGGGGCAAAGCCCTGTTGCAGAGTTTCTGTCGTGTCGTGGTTTTCACATTTGCCTGACACGCCAAAAGCCTCTGGTTTGAAACCAGGCAGAAACATGAAGCTTCCTTTTCTCAGGTCCCTTAGCTGACCAGCGAGGTGCTCCTCTTTTTGCCACTGGGATCACCCCAACCCCTGCAGGACAGAGGGTGGGGAAATGAGCTGAGAAAGCGTGCCGGAGAAAGCTGCTGTTTCCTGCCTGCTTTTTCTTGGTTAGTTTCTCTTCTGCACCAAACTAGCTACTATTTTATGTGAGCCTGGCTAGCTCAGTTGGTCGAGCATCAGACTTTTAATCTGAGGGTCCAGGGTTCAAGCTCTTGGTCAGGTGCTGGAGTGATCATTTACCCCAAGAACTTCAGGCATCGCCTGTTCAGTGCCCTCTTCCATGAGGAAGCTTCCTCGCCCCATTCCTGCCTTAGTTCCTGGGTTACCTGGTGGCTGAAGGCGACTGGGGCCCAGCGGCACGGGGAGGAATTTGGGCAGCTAGACCCCGGCAGCAAGAGTCCTGCCGCCATTTGCCACCCCACCCCGTTGTCCCTGGTTCAGCTACTGCAGCTCAAATTCTCCAAGACTCCACCCCGCACCCAGCTCCCTCTCCTGCCATCCCCATCTGGATCCTCAATGCCCCTCACACACTTTGTAAGAACAGGAGAATGGCCCTACTGGGTCATACCAAAGGGGCTAAGGGGGGTGGCCTGCAGCCCATGACTCCATGGGGCTGGTAGGGGCTGGTACTCGCGACGCAGAGTGCTCTGAACTCTGGGGGCCAGGCCTCTGGGTGCTGGAGCCACTGGGGGCTGCACCATGCACCCACCCGGCACTCCGGGTGCTGGGGCTACTTGCCACCTGCCTACCCGGCATTTCCTCTCTTTTGTGAGAGTGGATCTCAAATTGCTCATATTTGCATCCTTTTCTTTTTTTAAATTATTAAACGCAGCCATCAAATGCTAGATATTGCAGTTTCCTGAGGTTTTGAGGTGTTCCCTGGGTTTTTTAAGCACAGTCCTTTGTTACTGGAGGGAGTCCACACTGATTAGGCCTCAGCTGGAGTGTTATGTCCAATGCTGGGCACAATATTTCAGGAAAGATGGGGACAAATTGGAGAAAGTGCAGAGAAGAGCAACAAAAATGATGAAGGGTCTAGAAAACGTGAGCTGTGAGGGAAGATTGAAAACAATTGGGTGTGTTTAGTCTGGAGAAGAGATGACCGAGAGGGGACGTGATCACAGTTTTCAAGTACAGAAAAGGTTGTTACAAGGAGGGAGGGGACACATTATTCTTCATCTGAGGATAGGACAAGAACCAAGGGCTTAAATTGCAGCAAGGGTGGTTTAGGTTGGACATCAGGAAAAACTCCCTGTCTGTCAGGGCTGTTAAGCACTGGAGTGAATTTCCCAGGGAGGTTGTGGAATCTCTGTCAGGGGAGGTTTTTAAGAGCAGGTTCGACAAACACCTGTCAGGGATGGTCTAGATTATACTTATGAGTGCAGGGGCTGGACTGGATGACCTCTCAAGGTCCCTTACAGTCCTATGATTCTACGATTCTGCATATTGGTGTTTATGGGCTGGGGGTGGTTAAATCCCCCCCTCCCCCCGGCCTCATCTGATCAGATCCATGGTCCCATTAAGCCTTGTATTTCTCCTCCCCCAGCAGACATCCTGTCTGTGGGAGTGGCCAATGCCGGAAATAGTAAAGGAAACTCTAACCCCTTTCCCACGGACTGCACAATGATCCTTTCCATACGTTATTACATGGGAACAGCCCCTCCTGAGCCCCCAGCCACAGAGCAGTTTGAGTCATGAAGCGTGATGGTTAGTCCTGCCCTTTAATCCCCCTGCAGATACCCCATCCAAGAGTGGGTGCCCCAGTTGTGCCAGACACTGCGGAAACCCCGACCAAGGATGGGGGCCCTGATTCTGCAGGTGTTGTACAACTCATAGTGAGAGAGAGAGTCCTTGATGCCAAGAGCTCACAGGCAAAATAGATGAAGTGTGGGAGGATGGTTCCCATTTTACAGCTGGGGAAACTGAGGCCCAAAGATGCGATGTCATTTGTCCATGTTTGCACAGAGAATAATGGGGCCAAACTTGCAACTGAATCAAAATTTTCTGAGTCACAGCCTGGCCCTTAATCACAAGCCAAGCATTGTTGATTGCATGGCAGTGGCCTCCATGGGAAGTTGCACAATCTCCGTCATTGGAAGATTTTAAGAAGGGGTTATGCAAATACCTATCGGGGATGACCTAGGGATACTTGGTCCTGACTCTCGGGGTCCCTCCCTGCCCTATCTCTCTACACGCCTCTGTTGTGTGGTTTTGTGCTGTGTCATTGTTCCACACTTATCTGTTTTGCAGTGTCACTCTCTGCCCCGCCACACACACTTCAGTGGAGAAGCAGCTGGCAATCTAGTAGGCTGCCCATGGAACAATGGGACAGAGAAACCTGCATCATGTGATGCTGCACCGGCCCATGAGCCATTGCAAACCCCTCCCAAAACCCCCTGCGGCCAGTTGCACAGTGCGATAGCTACCCACAATGCACTGCTCTTTGGGGCAACGCAAGAGTTGCTAGAGTGGATGCGCTCTGGTGACACAAGGAGCAGAGTGTTTAATTGAAACACTTCAACTAACGCAGCATAACTCTGTAGTGTGGACACAGCCTGAGAGTGAGACAAGACCGAGCTCCCCTTGACACCAAGGATGCTCAGAGACTGAAACTGAAGAACCACAAGCTCCTCCGTAGTTGACAGGATTCGAACCTGTGCAGGGAAACCCCAATGGATTTCTAGTCCATCGCCTTAACCGCTCGGCCACAACTACTTGCTTTGCGCAGTTTTCTCACTACACTCTAGTTCTGCTCTCACTGAGTGATCGTTTCCAATTGTTTCCTCAGACCAGCTTCCACAACACACTCACTGCCGTGCCATTGTGTAAGTGTGTCCATGGCTGAACAGCAAGAATTCCTGCTCATTTCCCTGCTGGCTGGAGCATGATGAGAGTGTGTTTGTGGTTAATGGTATCAGAGGGGGAGCCGTGTTAGTCTGGGTCTGCAGAAGCGACAAAGGGTCCTGTGGCACCTTATAGACTAACAGACATATTGAAGCATAAGCTTTCGTGGGTTCCAAAGAAGTGGGGATTCACCCACGAAAGCTTATGCTTCAGTACGTCTGTTAGTCTATAAGGTGCCACAGGACCCTTTGTCGCTTCTTTGTGGTTAATGACGCTGCTGTAGATTGTTGTTCATTTTCTGCCTTGACAATTCAGACAGTCCCTTTCCCGTCATATCCCCAGTACACCAGTGATTGCAATAGCAGGGGCAGGTTTTCTCTGGGGCACTGAGCTTTGCCAGGGGGTTGGTGGCTCCTTTCTTTCCCCACCCTGGAGTAAACTCAGCTTTTTATTCCATCCCTGATGATTCATGGAATAACAACCGCAGCATGAAGAAAGAGGAGATCGAATATCTCACTGTCAGCGCTGAAGGTGGCCACGTCCCCTCTGTCTGACCATTGCAGGAGAGAAGGTTTCAATGGAATTGAATGCCCTGGCTCAGACAAGAGACACAGGAAGATTTTACTGTTCATGGATCTGTGCAAAGGAAATTATTTGGGGTGATTGTTTGGGGGAGTTGATGAGGATGTTACCTTTTGAGATCAAAAATAAGACCTACAGAACTATTTTAGAAACTTGGACTTAGACATATTTTATTGAAAGCAAGGGAGGTCTGAGTTCCTGAGAAGGTTTGTGTTCGCTGGAAGCAACATGGCTTGGTCTGCCATTGTACCAAATGGGGAGAGGGTTGTTTGTAAAGGAGAGGAGAAGGCTAAATGCACCCAATGATGATGGGATTCGAGCCCACGCGTGCAGAGCTCACTGGATTAGCATCCATCCCCTTAACCACTCGGCCACCTCACCGGAGCTGTTAAAGAAGGGACAGGAGGAGAAATCAAAGGCCAGCAGAGATAGGGACAATCAGGAGTTTTTAAATACTAAGTGTAAGCAGGGTCTGGATGAGCTCCCCCCTCAGATCGAGTGATGAGCTGGGGGAAAAACTTTTCACACTGTGCCCTTGTCCGTGTCTGCGGCCCCTCAGCAGCTGCGGTTGAGAACCGGGTCTGGGAGCAGGGCCATGGCTTCCTACGGAGAGGGGAGCGGGCAGGTGTAAGGGGGACGAGGCTGGGTCAGGAGCCAGGGGCCCAGGCTGAGGGTGGGGTTGGGGAAGAGCTGGGGCAGAGTGGGTCTCCCTGCATGGGGGCTGGCTCAGGCCCTGAGGTGCCCCCATGAAAGTGCCTCTGTTGCCCCCCTAGGAGTCATGCCCCACATTCTGGGGACCTCTGCCCTAAACTGACCCCCACTTGCTCAGCAGGGGCTAGTGATGCCAAAACACAGGGAAAGGGAGAACAAGTGTGGGGGCCCCGCCCCCCCTTCAGCCTCTGGCCCCGCCCCCCCCTTCAGCCTCTGGCCCCACCCTCTTCACCCCTTCCACCCACGGTCCCGTCCACTACGTCAGCTCTGCTCCACCCTGCTGACTCCTTTACCCCTCCCCGCTCCGCTGCGGCCCTGAGACCAGAGAAGCTCTGTGCCCTGCTGCAGCCCCTGGGACTAAAGTCCCCCAGCCAGGGACTAAAGGCAGCTCCAGACTTTCCCTCTCGCCTTTCCTGGGAGTCAAGTTCCAGTTTCTACAAAGAGCTAACGGAGCCGCAACCCCGCATCTGAATGAATGTCACATTTCTCACTAGCTACAGGACAGAAACAAACGTCATTTCAATCCCAGGTGAGCCCGTTTCAATCATTTCTCAGCCTGATTCCTTCACCCTCATTCCTTAGGGCCTTGTGCCACCGTGTGGGTGTTTCATTCCCCCCTCAGCTTCACACAGGGACACAATTTCCTTTGCACAGATCCATGAACAGCAAAACCTCCCTGTGTCTCTCGTCCATTGAAACCTTCTCTCCTGCAGTGGCAATGGTCTCAGAGGGGACGTGGCACCTTCAGCCCTGACAGTGACATATTCGCTCTCCTCTTTCTTCATGCTGCTGCTGCTGATGATGTTACTGGAAAAGTGAAGGATGTTGTCATTTCATAAAAGGTCAAGGCTGGTATAAAAAGATGAGTTGACTCCAGGGTGAGAAGAGAAAGGAGCCACCAACCCCTGTGTATTGCATGGAAACCTTGGCCATGTTTTCAGCAAGGAATCGGGGAGATGCAAAGCAGAGGATGGTTTCAATCCATCAGCCTCTTGGTTATGGACCCACCATGCTTTTGCTGTGCCACTCTGCTGGGTCTTTGCCTAGAGGGTCCAGCACCCAGTCTCCAGCATCCTTTTAGTGTGCCATGACTGACTAAAACCACCTGGATGGAGAAACAACAAGTCATAAAGGTGCTGAAGTAGCTCAGTCGGGTGAGTGTTAAACTGAAGATCTAGAGATCCCCGGTTCAATCCCAGGCTTTGGCCTGCTCTGTGTGTGCAGGGCTGGGCTGTTCTCTCAAAGCGCAGTGGTGCCTCTACCCACCATGAGTCCCTCATTTTACGCTCCACAGCTGGGAAAGACAGTGGTAGCCTGCCCATGGCATCCTGGGCTTTAGCCTGCCCATGGCATCCTGGGCTTTCTTCTGGGTGTGCAGCTGTGCCTTGAACTCAGGAGTTTTCCTAATGTGCCCCACCTGGGTTAGCATCCCGGCTACAGCATGGGGTGCTGCCAGGCTCCCTCCCTGCACAGCAGCGGCTGGAGGGGGAGTGGAGCGGGGCTGCCTTTGCTGCTTCCTCTCCCTGCATTGTTCACTCCTGGGAGGGGTGTTGATGGTAAGGGGGTGGGGCTGAACCTTGAAATTGTGTCCCCCCCCACGGCTTTCAGCAGAGACCAGTCGTCTGTGCTGGTTTCCTGCTCCTCAGCCAATGGATAATGTGGGATTCTGCCCCGGAGTGGCCGGCCCTGACTTTCTGTCTCAGGAAGGGCAGGAAAAAGGAATCTCTTATCAAACCCCCAGTCCCACCGCTGACCGAGGTGTGACTTTCTAAGTTCCCGCAAAGGGGAGCAGGGAAAGAGAGAGCACAGAAGAGAAGAGGAGGAGAGATGGGATAGAAAAATGTCTCTAGAGCGGGAGCAGAGGGAGAGAACCAGGGAGTGCAGGGGACATGTCAACCCATCGAGCTGCCTCCTAGGCCAGGCTGCAGCCCAGCTTCAGGACTCAGAGGAAATGGAGCTCGCACCCCTACCGACAGGACTCCAGGCATGGCCAGACGTCTGGATCAAACATCCCCTCTGGCGCTCAAGTCACAACAGCGAGCCGGCAAAAGACAGTCTCCCACGTCATTGGAAAGAGCAAGACGAAGCCTTGGAACACCCAGGAGTGTTAGGTGGGAAAAGAGCTGCCCCAAGGTCCCACCGAGACTCAAACTCAGATTGCAGGATTCAAAGCCCTAAATGCTGGGCTTATACCATGGGAAAACATGCTGCGCCCTTTTGACTTCCGGTGTAGAAGAGCCTGGGCGAACAATAATTAGCCTTCCTTGCTCAAGCTCTCTATGGCCTCTCTGGCCAGCCCTGTATTTGCTCAGCATGTCGGCAGGCAGTGGTTTGCTGTAGACCCAGAAGCCTTTCTTCCTCCAGACTGTGAGGCCAGTGGGCGTGTGAGGAAGTCGCCCCTTCAGTCCCAGGCAGTAAACAGCCCTTCCTACGAAAGCCCATGTCCTGAAAAGAAAAACAACAAGGAAGGTACTGACAAGCTCACTCCTGAAGTTTTTGAGGGATACCACAAAGAGAAAAGATTGCCCATTACACCTGACCAGGTACTTGAACCCTAGACCCTCAGATTAAAAGCCTGACACTCTATCAACTGAGCTAGCCAAGCTCATAGGAGAAAAAGACAAGTTTGGTGCAGAAGAGAAACTAGCCAAGAAAAACTGGGCAGGAAACAGCAGCTTTCTCCGGCACGCTTCTCAGCTCATTTCCCCACCCACTGCCCTGCAGGGGTTGGGGTGATCCCAGTGGCAAGAAGGGGAGCACCTCGCTGGTCAGCTAAGGGACCTGAGAAAAGTAAAACTTCATCTTTCTGCCTGGTTTAAAGCCAGGGCCCCTTTGCATGTCAGGCAAATCTGATGACCACGACAAGACAGAAACTCTGCCACAGGGATCTGCCTCTCCCCTCAGAGAGCGACAGTGACACCGGGTGGCCACATGCGGTAATGCACACAGCGTCTCTCTCAGAGAGCAACAGTGACACTGGGTGGCCACGTGGGGTAACGCACACAGCGTCTCTCTCAGAGAGCAACAGTGACACCGGGTGGCCACGTGGGGTAATGCACACAGCGTCTCTCTCAGAGAGCGACAGTGACACCGGGTGGCCACATGCGGTAATGCACACAGCGTCTCTCTCAGAGAGCAACAGTGACACCGGGTGGCCACGTGGGGTAATGCACACAGCGTCTCTCTCAGAGAGCAACAGTGACACCGGGTGGCCACATGGGGTAATGCACACAGCGTCTCTCTCAGAGAGCAACAGTGACACTGGGTGGCCAGGTGGGGTAATGCACACAGCGTCTCTCTCAGAGAGCAACAGTGGCACCGGCTGGCCACGTGGGGTAATGCACACAGCATCTCTCTCAGAGAGCAACAGTGGCACCGGCTGGCCACGTGGGGTAATGCACACAGCATCTCAGAGAGCGACAGTGACACCGGGTGGCACGTGGGGTAATGCACACAGCATCTCTCTCAGAGAGCGACAGTGACACCGGGTGGCCACATGGGGTAATGCACACAGCGTCTCTCTGAGAGAGCAACAGTGACACCGGGTGGCAACGTGGGGTAATGCACACAGCGTCTCTCTCAAAGAGCAACAGTGACACTGAGTGGCCACGTGGGGTAATGCACACAGCGTCTCTCTCAGAGAGCAACAGTGACACCGGGTGGCCACGTGGGGTAATGCACACAGCGTCTCTCTCAGAGAGCGACAGTGACACCGGGTGGCCACATGGGGTAATGCACACAGCGTCTCTCTGAGAGAGCAACAGTGACACCAGGTGGCAACGTGGGGTAATGCACACAGCATCTCTCTCAGAGAGCAACAGTGACACCGGGTGGTCACGTGGGGTAATGCACACAGCGTCTCTCTGAGAGAGCAACAGTGACACCGGGTGGCAACGTGGGGTAATGCACACAGCATCTCTCTCAGAGAGCAACAGTGGCACCGGCTGGCCACGTGGGGTAATGCACACAGAATCTCTCTCAGAGAGCAACAGTGACACCGGGTGGCCATGAGGGGTAATGCACACAGCGTCTCTCTCAGAGAGCAACAGTGACACCGGGTGGCCATGAGGGGTAATGCACACAGCGTCTCTTTCAGAGAGCGACAGTGACACTGAGTGGCCACGTGGGGTAACAAACACAGCATCTCTCTGAGAGAGCGACAGTGACACCAGGTGGACAGGTGAGGTAATGCACACAGCATCTCTCTCAGAGAGCAACAGTGACACTGGGTTGCCATTTGGGGTAATGCACACAGCATCTCTCTCAGAGAGCGACAGTGACACTGGGTGGCCACGTGGGGTAACGCACACAGCGTCTCTCTCAAAGAGCGACAGTGACACTGGGTGGCCACGTGGGGTAACGCACACAGCGTCTCTCTCAAAGAGCGACAGTGACACTGGGTGGCCACGTGGGGTAATGCACACAGCGTCTCTCTCAAAGAGCAACAGTGACACTGAGTGGCCACGTGGGGTAACACACACAGCATCTCTCTCAGAGAGCGACAGTGACACTGAGTGGCCACGTGGGGTAAGACACACATCATCTCTCTCAGAGAGCAACAGTGACACCGGGTGGCCACGTGGGGTAATGCACACAGCATCTCTCTCAGAGAGCCACAATGACACCGGGTTGCTCACCTCTCATACCGGTTGGCGAAGCTGGAGAAAGTGATGGCAGCTCTTTGATGGGTCAGCTGGTAGAGCAAAGTGACCAGCCTTCTGGATCAAATGTCCCCTCTAGCACGCAAGAGCCCGCACTCAGGAAATCATCCTTATGTCGCCCTTGTGACTCCAGCTTGAAGGAGAGCTTCTTTTCCTTCCCCTTGCTGAGAAAGAGAAAGAGAAGACAGAAAGCTCACATGTACACAAACCCACGCTCCTTTTTCCGGCTGGGAAGTGTGAAATGGATTCTGCAAAGCAGAGGAGCAGGGGAAGCTTTCCTTGCAAGTTGTGTGTGTGTGAATCCTTGGCCAGGTCTGCACTACAAAGTTATTTCAGCATCATTATATTGCTCAGGCGTGTGGAAAACACAAGATGCTCCCTCGGTTGCCTCCTTTTGGCTGGTGCACACACGGCAATGCCACGTCTGGCGACAAAACTGTCCTGTTTTGGCGACAAAATAAAACCACCTCGACAAGAGGCCTGGAGCTTTTTGCAGCAAACTTAGAATGACAAAGTGTCAGTGTAGACGCTGCTGGTCAATATATCACCAGAATTGGCCTCCGCCAGTATCCCACAATGCCCACCGGGAACTCCCTGCCCTGCCTTCCTGCTCCAGAGGCTGGGCCCCTCCCCTCTCATCACTCCAGGAAGTTCTGACGGCTGAGCCTGCTGCTCTGCTCCGACAGCAAGGAGCAAATCACTGCCGGGGGATGCTGCTCACCCACACGGGGAACATGAAGGTACCACTGCGCTTTGGGAAAACAGCCCAACCCCTGCACACACAGAGCATTCCAAGGCCTGGGATTGAACTAGAGAGCTCTAGAGCATCAGTTTAACGCTCACCTGACTGAGTTACTTCAGCACCTTTATGACTTCTTGTTTGTCTGTCCAGGTTGTTTTAGTCAGTCATGGCACACAAGAAGGATGCTGGAGACTGGGTGCTGGAGGCGCTAGGTAGCGACTCAGCAGAGTGGTGCAGTGGAAGCGTGCTGGGCCGCTAACCCAGAGGTCGATGGATCGAAACCAGCCGCTGCTATGCATCTCCCAGCTTCCTTGGTGATAATATGACCAAGGTTTCCATGCAATATACAGGGGTTGGTGGCTCCTTTCTCTTCTCACCCTGGAGTCAACTCATCTTTTTATACCATTCTTGACCTTTTATTAAATAACAACATCCTTCACTTTTCCAGGAATAGCAGCAGCAGCAGCAGCATGAAGAAAGAGGAGAGCGAATATGTCACTGTCAGGGCTGAAGGTGCCACGTCCCCTCTGTCAGACCATTGCCACTGCAGGAGAGAAGGTTTCAATGGACAAGGGACACAGGGAGGTTTTGCTGTTCATGGATCTGTGCAAAGGAAATTGTGTCCCTGTGTGAAGCTGAGGGGGAAATGAAACACCCACACGGTGGCACGAGGCCCTAAGGAATGAGGGTGAAGGAATCAGGCTGAGAAATGATTGAAACGGGCTCACCTGGGATTGAAATGACGTTTGTTTCTGTCCTGTAGCTAGTGAGAAATGTGACATTCATTCAGATGCGGGGTTGCGGCTCCGTTAGCTCTTTGTAGAAACTGGAACTTGACTCCCAGGAAAGGCGAGAGGGAAAGTCTGGCGCTGCCTTTAGTCCCTGGCTGGGGGACTTTAGTCCCAGGGGCTGCAGCAGGGCACAGAGCTTCTCTGGTCTCAGGGCCGCAGCGGAGCGGGGAGGGGTAAAGGAGTCAGCAGGGTGGAGCAGAGCTGACGTAGTGGACGGGACCGTGGGTGGAAGGGGTGAAGAGGGCGGGGTCAGAGGCTGAAGGGGGGTGGGGCCACAGTTCCAGTCCCAGGGCCCCCACACTTGTTCTCCCTTTCCCTGTGTTTTGCCATCACGAGCCCCTGCTGAGCAAGTGGGGGTCAGTTTAGGGCAGAGGTCCCCAGAATGTGGGGCATGAGTCCTAGGGGGGCAACAGAGGCACTTTCATGGGGGCACCTCAGGGCCTGAGCCAGCCCCCCATGCAGGGAGACCCACTCTGCCCCAGCTCTTCCCCAACCCCACCCTCAGCCTGGGCCCCTGGCTCCTGACCCAGCCTCGTCCCCCTTACACCTGCCCGCTCCCCTCTCCGTAGGAAGCCATGGCCCTGCTCCCAGCCCCGGTTCTCAACCGCAGCTGCTGAGGGGCCGCAGACACAGACAAGAGGGCACAGTGTGAAAAGTTTTCCCCCCAGCTCATCACTCAATGTGAGGGGGGAGCTCATCCACACCCTGCTTACACTTAGTATTTAAAAACTCCTGAGTGTCCCTATCTCTGCTGGCCTTAGATTTCTGCTCCTGTCTCTTCTTTAACAACTCCGGTGAGGTGGCCGAGTGGTTAAGGGGATGGATGCTAATCCAGTGAGCTCTGCACGCGTGGGCTCGAATCCCATCCTCATTGGGTGCATTTAGCCTTCTCCTCTCCTTTACAAACAACCCTCTCCCCATTTGGTACAATGGCAGACCAAGCCATGTTGCTTCCAGCAAACACAAACCTTCTCAGGAACTCAGACCTCCCTTGCTTTCAATAAAATATGTCTAAGTCCAAGTTTCTAAAATAGTTCTGTAGGTCTTATTTTTGATCTCAAAAGGTAACATCCTCATCAACTCCCCCAAACAATCACCCCAAATAATTTCCTTTGTACAGATCCATGAACAGTAAAATCTTTCTGTCTCTCTTGTCGGAGCCAGGGCATTCGATTCCATTGAAACCTTCTCTCCTGCAATGGTCAGACAGAGGGGATGTGGCCACCTTCAGCCCTGACAGTGAGATATTCGCTCTCCTCTTTCTTCATGCTGCGGTTGTTATTCCGTGAATCATCAGGGATGGAATAAAAAGCTGAGTTTACTCCAGGGTGGGGAAAGAAAGGAGCCACCAACCCCCTGGCAAAGCTCAGTGCCCCAGAGAAAACCTGCCCCTGCTATTGCAATCACTGATGTACTGGGGATATGACAGGAAAGGGACTGTCTGAATTGTCGAGGCAGGAAATGAACAACAATCTACAGCAGCGTCATTAACCACAAACACACTCTCATCATGCTCCAGCCAGAAGGGAAATGAGCAGGAATTCTTGCTGTTCAGCCATGGACACACTTACACAATAGCACGACAGTGAGTGTGTTGTGGAAGCTGGTCTGAGGAAACAATAGGAAATGATCACTCAGTGAGAGCAGAACTAGAGTGTAGTGAGAAAACTGCATGAAACAAGTAGTTGTGGCCGAGTGGTTAAGGCGATGGACTAGAAATCCATTGGGGTTTCCCTGCACAGGTTTGAATCCTGTCAACTACGGAGGAACTTGTGGTTCTTTAGTTTCAGTCTCTGAGCATCCTTGGTGTCAAGGGGAGCTCGGTCTTGTCTCACTCTCAGGCTGTGTCCACACTACACAGTTATGCTGCTTTAGTTGAAGGGTTTCAATTAAACACTCTGCTCCTTGTGTCACCAGAGCGCATCCACTCTAGCAACTCTTGCGTCGCCCCAAAGAGCAGTGCATTGTGGGTAGCTATCGCACTGTGCAACTGGCCGCAGGGGGCTTTGGGAGGGGTTTGCAATGGCTCATGGGCCGGTGCAGCATCACATGATGCAGGTTTCTCTGTCCCATTGTTCCATGGGCAGCCTACTAGATTGCCAGCTGCTTCCCAACTGCAGTGTGTGTGGCCGGGCAGAGAGTGTGTGTGTGTGTGTGTGTGCTGGGGAAGAGTGAGTGTGTCGCACGCTGTCTCTAAGCTCAGACAGCTGCTGGAAACAACCAGTCCTGATGCAGGGGGAGGGGGACACCCCAGTAGTGAGACAGGGGGAGGGGCACAGCCCCATATTTAGCCCTCACTGGCTCAGCTCAGCACACCAGTCTCTCTCTCTCTCTCTCTCTCTCTCTCTCTCACACACACACACACACATGCTGCTGCCTGCCAGGCTCTGTGTCGGGGGGGCTTAGAGGGCCGTGGCCCCAGCACTTTTTACCAGCCGTAAGGACGAAGGATGGATGGGGGGAAAGGCAGAGTCTTCGGTGGTGGGGGGTGTAACAGCTGCTGACTCTGAAGGTCCTGGGCTAAATCCACTTGCAGGTGGAAGCGTTTTGATGTATTTGATGGCTAATGAGACCAGCTACCGGGGGAGCAGCCCCGAGGGCCCGGTGCTACTCCGGCTGCTGCTGGGGAATGGGGAGCCCCAGGGGGCCAGCTGCTGCTCCGGCCACCCCAGGAGTGCTGCCGGGGGCACTGGTCAAGGGGTCCCCAGGGCCAGCCCCATTGGTCACTGCTCGGGTGGTCCCCAGAGTCAGCTGCTTGGGCGGCCCTGGAGTCAGCCACAGCGGCTGCTGCAGAAGTCACGGAGGTCGCAGCAAGTCACAGAATCCGTCACGTCCACGACCCCCGTGACAGACACGGGTCCCTTACAATGAGACAAACCCCTCCCTGCTGTGACTGCCCTTCCTGGAAGGAAAGAGAAGAAGAGAAAGTGGAGAGAAGGAAAAAGAGAGACTCCCTGTCCCCTCTCTCCCCTGCTGCCTCCCCCCTTGTGTTCTGTAACCCCATCCCACTGGGTTCCCTGGGCTGCTGCCATGGGGGTGACACTAGAATTCTGGGGATGGGGGGGGGGGAAGGGGGCTCGTCACTTCTCAACATTTCCCACAAATTTGTCTTTGGGCTGAAATTTCTCCTGTGGGGCCTCTCAGTCAGAGCTGTACCCCACCCCCGATAGTGGTGGGGGGGGCGTAATTTGGGGGGTGGGCAGAGGAGTTTCCCATAAAGGGTCAATTTGTTCTGGTGACTGGTTCTGACCTGGGTCACACGTCCTGACACAGGATCACGTGCAGAACATGGAAGCTCTGGCTTGTCCTAAACGCTGTAGAGTGAGAGTCCCTGGGACAGGGCAGGGGGAGGGAGCAAGAGGAGAAAGACAGAGCCACTGGAGAAGAGAAATGGGGGGAGAAGGAAGAGAAAGATAACACGGTGAGACAATAAGGGTAGGTCTATACTTACGCGTCCCGTCGGAGGCGCGGGATCGATGTTCTGGGTTCGATTTATCGCATCTTGTCAAGACGCGATAAATCGAACCAGGAAGTGCTCCGTCGTCGACGCTGGTAATCCAGCTCGACGAGTGGAGTAGGCGGAGTCGACGGGGGAGCCTGCGCGCCGTGTCTGGACCCCGGGTAAGTGCTTTTTCATTCGAACTAAGATAGTTCGACTTCAGCTACGTTATTCACGTAGCTGAAGTTGCGTATCTTAGTTCGATAGGGGGGGGTAGTGTAGACCTAGCCTAAATGATTGAAGCAGAACAGGTGTCCCAACTCGATGTTGCTCACCACAGGTGTGCAGAGAGACGGGCAGTAGTATGTTTTCCACAGTGTCAAGTCTGAACTTTGATTCTAGCAACGTGAGTTCAAATATCAAAGGGATTTTGACATTCCTGATCTCTTCTCCCCTCCCCCTCTTTAGTATTCATTTGTATTTTGACGTGTTTGGCTTAAGCATGATCTTCTCTTTCCCTACCTCTAGTGCAATTTTGGGTTTATTTTTATTTTGCCTCCCTTTAGTTCATGTCATTATAATTGTAACAGCAAAGGAATCTGCAGGAGCAAAAACTGACCCAAAACTTTATTTCCCCATCACGCAGGGACATCATGCAAACATCGCACACAGCTGGAATCATAACAGTGAAGGGAAGGGGACGGGAGATGCAGGTTTCCAAACGTTCTGTCTTTCTCCGATGACACATCCCAGCCTCTTGTATGTCTACATCCTGTGTGACCTGATGGGCTTTGAGACATTTATTGTCTCATTCTATTGATAATGTAATTATAAAACAATGTGAATGAAATTAAACCACTTCCAGACAAGGAACCCACAAAAGAGAAACACTATCACTGCATTGGCTGGGAATCAAACCCAGGTGAATTTCATTCACATTGGAAGGCAGCTATGCTCACCACTATACCACCAATGCATCTGGTGGGGGGATCTTTCCTGCATGTTATAGGTGCTAGCAAAGGTGGTGACACCTGACCATGGAGCTCTAAGCAGGGCGGATGGGCTGGAGGCTGCCTGACAGATGGGAGCAGAGTTACCATCCCAGAGTGACTGAAAGGGGGCAAAGGTGACAACAGATCTCATTGGGAGCTGGCCCCACACCCAACCCGCCCCTAGGAGAGGGGAACTGAAGCTCAACTTCAATCACAGAAAATCTTCCCTGAGAAGGACGGGAACAGCTTGTTTTAAAGACAAGGTTTGTGTTTGTTCCTGCTACACACAGAGGGGCTGGATAGTGTTGAGTCCAGCCCCCAGACTCCGGGAGGATAAGGAACAAACTCAGGCTGCCAGTGACCTGCAGGAGGGAGATGATTTTTTGACAGTGACAGTTGCCTTGTCCTAAAGGCCTTTGTCTGCCCCCTTCTAGTGACGGTTTGGTACAGGAATGCAGCCGTCGCTCCTGGGGAAATAATGTTTCTGTGCAAAACACCAAAGCTTGTAACAGAAAGGAGGAAAAGGAAATGGCCACAGGTTGGGACCAGGACATAAGGAATCAAAAACACAAGATGCTTCTTCCATGTGCATTGACTTTGAACCTTGTTTGCAGTGGTGTGGTATTCGTGTTGGTCCCAGGACATGAGAGACAAGGGGGAGGGAGTCACATAATATCTTTTAAGGGACCAAGGTGGGAGTGTTATTTACTCCTTCTCATAACACAAGAACTAAGAGCGGTCACGAAATGAAATGAAATGAATAGGCTGCAGGTTTAAAATGAACAAAAAGAAATATTTCTTCACACAACATAAGAACAGGGCCATATCAAAGATCCATGAAGCCCAGTATCCTGTCCTCCGACAGTGGCCAAAGGCAGGTACCCCAAAGGGAATGAACAGACCGGTTATCATGAAGTGATCCATGCCCTCTCACCCAATCCCAGCTTCTGGCAAACGGAGGCTAGGGACACCATTGCTGCCCAGTTAACCTGGGGAACTCTTTGCCAGAGGGTGTTGCGAAGGCCAAGACTAGAACAGGGTTCAAAAAAGAACTAGAGAAGTGCATGGAGGACAGGTCCATCAATGGCTATTAGCCAGGAATTGTGCCCATAGCCATTGTTTGCCAGAAGCTGGGAATGGACAACAGTGGAGGGATCACTTGATGATTACCTGTTCTGTTCATTCCCTCTGGGGTGCCGGACATTGGCCACTTTCGGAAGGCAGGGTAGTGGGCTAGATGAACTGGTCTCAGTCTGGCTGGTCTTATGTTCTAACTGCTGTTTATGGAAGAAACAACCTTTCGGGCTACACAGAACTGAAGAAGTGTTCTGGGTTAGCTCCAAAGCGTGTCTCTTTCACCAACAGAGGTTGGTCCTCTACAAGCTCTGACCCTCACCCGCCTTGTCTCTTTTGGACTCTGAAAAGTGTTTTCTCTCAACTCCCTTTGGAGAGAAGTGAAGTTTTCCCTTTGGGAAACTATCAGGCTGAAGCAATTGTATTGAATGTGACACTAGACTCGAATGATAAATGAGTCTAAATCTGAGCTTCCGGTTTTCAAATTGGTTTTTCGAACTCCGTTCCCAATTCTCTTCTAGAAAGGCCTCCAGGATGCCTGCTCACCCCAGAAAAAGTGGCAAAGAGAAAGCCCCCAGTGCTCCTATTCGTCCCAGGTGGACTGTTCAGTGGCAGAGGGAGTTGGTTTGTTTGGTGCTGAGAAAGCCGCCAGGAAAGGTCTCTGGGCACCAGATCTCCCTGCTTCTCCCAGCACACCCATGGCTCCTTTCCTGCCCCAGTCATTTCCGTAGGAGAGACCTACATGCACTTAGCCAAAAGCCTTCTTAGCGCAGTTGCTAGTGTGTTAGTTTCATAATCTGAAGGTCCAGTTTTCAAAGCTCAGAGAGAGCAGATGGTTTGCTCCCTGCTTCAGCTTTTTCTAAAGGAAATCCCAGAGAAAAGAGACTGGAACAGACTGATTGCTGGACACCCTCCCACCCATCTAACACACACACACACACACACACACACACACACACTTTATTAAGAGATTAACTCTTTTCTCTTTTATGACTCTATAATGCAGCTGGAAATACCAGTTCCTAGAAGCCCCTTCCCACAGAGAACACAACCACAGAGCAACGGCAAAGCTGGGGGCTGCCAGGTTGTCATGAGCGAGTAGTTAAAGGGATGCGCTAAAAATCCAGCAGAGCCATCGCCCTCCTCTCCACCCCCAAGCAGCTTTGAATCTTGCTGACTGTGATGTCGAGATTCCCCTGCCTCAGCATCCTCGACCCCCTCTGGAGACCGGTGCAGAGTCCTTAGACCCCTGTTCATATTTTAGCCCCCAGCCGGTGCAGCCCTGCCCGGCCACTCACCCTCTGCCCCAGGAGAACCAGCGGGTGGGCTGCACCCACAGGCAGAGACCTGATACCGCTCCCCTCAGACCACAGCCGCAGCTGTTGGCAGCTAATCCCCATTAAGACTTGGGGGAAGGAGCTGGGGATCCCTTGTTATTTCTTCCGTACATCGAGTCTCACGGTGTGTGAACACATTTCTCTTTAACACTGATTAAATGTAGAGCCCCTCCCCCATTTCTGCTCTGTAAGTGCCTCACTCCTGTACATAAAACGTAAGAACGGCCAGACTGGGTCAGACCAATGGCCCATCTAGCCCAGTGTCCTGTCTTCCAAGAGTGCTCAATGCCAGATGCATTAGAGAGAAATGAACAGAACAGGGAATCATGAAGTGATCCATCCCCTGTCGCCCATTCCCAGTGTCTGTACAGATGTGAACACAAAGAAACATTTGGGGCCCACTTGCAGCTACTTAGAATCATAGAAGATTAGGGTTGGAAGAGACCTCAGGGGGTATCTAGTCCAGGGGTCTCAAACACGCGGCCCGCGGAGCTCTTCCCTGCAGCCCACCGGGCTCCCTGCCCCCCCCGCCCCAATTTTGTTTTTTTGGTTTTTTTACTCCCAGGCAGGTCCCGCCGCCAGAACAGCTGTCTGGCGGCTTCGTGGTTTCTAGGAGGAAGGGGGGAAGAGCGGGAAGCCGTGTGCACAAGGTGGGGGGAGAAGAGGCAGGGATTTGGGAAAGGGGTTGTAATAGGGGCGGGGAGAGGGCGGAGTTGGGGTGGGGACTTTGGGGAAAGGGCTTGAAGGGGGACAGGGAAGGGATGACAGTGACGCTCGGTCCTCCCCACAGCCCCAAGAACTGCTGGGCGCAAGTCCTGGGCCCGACGTGCAGTGAATGTGGGGGTGACTCTGCCTGCCCAGACTGGTCAGTAGAAAGATTCAGACCCACACTCTGTCTGGGGGAGGAGATACACACGTGTTGTGTGATTGGTTTTTTCCTTTTAAATGTACTGGATCATTTCCATGGCAAAACTATTTGTACAAGACCATGAAAAAAGGAAGAAATGGTGAAAATACCCCTGGGAGAGAGGGGGTGTCAGAGCCGGGGGAGAGATGGAGATTTTCATGAAACGGGGACAGGCCAAAGCAGGGCCTTTAGCTGGAGCAAAGGGGGAGGTTTTTGTGCAGTTCCATGTTAACCAGCCTCACATCCTGTAGTTGCTACTGACCCACCCTGCCCCCAACATGTGACCTAGAGCCTCCCCACTGGCAAAGCCCCCTGGGACTCCTGAGACAGCCCCACTGGTCTGGCCTCCTCCCCACTGCAAAACCTGCAGATCCCCCAGCTCCTCTCCTAGCTGGATCCCCTGGCAGCCAGATGTCTCTGCAGAACTGCCGTGGTTCCTCTCCTGGGTGTCTGGTCAAGGACAGCTCCTGGCTTCTCCTGAGAGCGCAGCTGAGAAATGACGCACTCGTCTCTGGATTCTCTCCTGTGGGCTCGGAGAAGCAGGGTGGGGCGTGTATGATACAGTCCATGCAACATTCCCCAACAGGCCAGTGGCAGATGGAGAAGTGCCTTGCTGGACAGCTAGGGAAAAGGAAGCCCTCATGTTTCTGCCTGGTTTCAAACCAGTGGCCTTTTGCACGTTAGGCAAACGTGATAACCACAACACCACAGAAACTCTCTCACTGCGCGCTGCCCCTTCCCTTCTAATTCCATCCACTTGGCTGGCGCTCGCCCTGGCACACAACGCTGGGCGAACCTGGAGAAAGTGGTGGCAGCTCGTCGATGGGTCGGCTGGTAGAGCAAAGAACTGGAGCCGGCTCCCAGGAAGTCATCCTTACCTCGCCCTTGTGACTCCAGCTTGAAGGAGAGCTTCTTTCCTTCGCCTTGCTGAGAAAGAGCAAGAGAAGAAGGAAAGCCCAGATCCATAGGGGGGCAGAGGCTTCAGGAGCCCACAGCGTTTGCCCATCTGGGGCATTGTGGCTGAGATCTCTGCTGGCCAGCGCCAGCGCTCGCAAGGCGCTAGTGTGGATGCTGGAGGCTGGGTGCTGGATGCTGGAGGCAGAGACCCAACAGAGTGGCACAGCGGCAGCGTGCTGGGCCCATAACCCAAAGGTCGATGGATTGAAACCATCCTCTGCTAGGCAGGTGCTTGTTTCCTTTTGCTCTGGGCCTTCAAGCGAGGGGGCGACCAGCAGAGCGCCAGGAGCCGAGGCCGTGAGGCAAGAGGTGGCTGAGGGGTCGGACTGCCAGGGAGCTCCCCGGCCCCTCTGGCTGCCTGGGCTGAAGGCGAGAGCCAGGCCTGTGCGTGAGGTCTGAGTGCCGGTGGCTCCCCCACTCCTCGGGAGGGTCTGTCCCAAGGCAGCGGCCCAGCCCCCCTCCAAGGGGGGTGCATCCCACCAGCATTTCTTGCCCCGTTGGGGGAGGTTCAGCCTCCCCGAGCCCCTTGTAGCCGCCGCCCACGCGCAGTGTCACTGGTAGATACGGGCAGAGGAGACTCGGGGGCCTGGGCTGGGGAATCCCTGGGTGAAACTGGCTGCCTGAGCCCAGCCCCTCTGCACTCAGGGGAGCGGTGAGAGGGGGAGGGGCTCAGGGATTAAATCCTCAGAAACCTCCCCCCTGGGTTTGTAATGTCAGAGCCCAGCGAACAAGTCCCTGCGTGTGTGAAGGGAGGGGCTGTGAGGGGGAGGGTCCATGGGGGTGTCAGTGTGAGGGGGAGGGGCTGTGAGGGACTGAGCTCCCCAGTCACTGCTCTGCTGGTGCCCCTCACTCCCGACCCGCAGCCCCTTCTATCCCAGCCCTGAGCTCCCCTGTCACTGCTCTGTCGATGCCCCTGTCGGGCGATGCTCTGGAACTGCTCCCTACGAAGCCAGTCAGGACTCTGGAGGAGCCTCCTCGCTGAGCCGACTGTCTCCAGGGCAAGAAGCTTCCCCAGCTTCCACCTTCCTGGGGCTGACCCCGGAGCGTTCAGCATCCCCTTCTTCACCCAGCGGGGCTCGTGGGGAAGCCAGAGGGCCCTGCCCCCCAACTCCACAGACAGACGTGACTCTCAGCCAGCCAGTGAAACAGAAGGTTTATTATACGACAGGAACAGGGTCTAAACCAGAGCTTGTAGGTACAGAGAACAGGACCCCTCAGTCAGGTCCATCTTGGGGGGTGGGGAGGCCAGAGCCCATCTGGACCTCCCTCCATGTGCCCAGCCAGCTCCAAACTCTCCAGCCCCTCCTCTGCCTTTGTCTCCTTCCTGGGCCAGGAGATCACCTGATCCCTTTGTTCCCCAACCCCTTCAGCCGGCACCTTTGCAGGGGAGGGGCCCAGGCCAGCAGTTGCCAGGAGACAGGGTGTCGACCATTCTGTGTCATCACACTGGCCCTCTAGGGCTTTGCAACAATCACACCCGTTATCCCACCACCTAGAGACTTAAGAAATGCAGAGGGGAAACTGAGGCATAGGGGAAACTGAGGCACCCACTCAGTATTCAGAGGAAACATTAGGAACAGTCCCACTTCGTTACACCCACCCTGAATGTTTGTTTAAATCACTTGGTGGTGGCAGCGTACCGTTCAAGGACAAAAGGGATTTGTGCCTTGGGGAAGTTTTTATCCTAAGCTGGTAAAAATAAGCTTTGGGGGTCTTTCATGCAGGTGCCCATGACTGTACCCCAGAGTTCGGAGGGAACCCTGACAACCTCCTTCCTGGGGCTGTAGCTGAAGCCACAGTGGCCAAGAAGAGACTCCAGCCCTGAAGAAAGCCGGACGTTCAGGACAAAGCAGAAAGCGCACAAAGTACAACCGCAAAGGGACTCGAACCCTCAATCTTCTGATCCAAAATCAGACGCCTGATCCATTAGGCCACACGGTCACATAGGAAAAGTCTCTCCAAGCCACTTCTTTTGAAAAGACGGACACTGTGTTACTCAGGTCATCTACGGAGGGGGCAGAGACACTCTGGGCACAAGGAGTCGAGTTCCCAGCGAGATGTGAGACTTAGTTCTACGGAGCCAGGGGCAGGATTTGGTCGGGAGGCTTAAACATGGGGGATTGGGGGGCAGAGGCTGGACCAGCTGTCTAGGTGCGGAGATTTAGTGGCACTGGGGCACAGGAGGGAGGAGGAGGAGGAGGAATCCTGCTGATGGGCTGTGGCCGTGGAGAAAAAGAGGAAGGGCTCCTGGGACTTTTTTTGCCCCCGGGTTCCCAGAAGCCCTGGCCATTTCCTGGACAGGCCCCTTGCTCCTGCTGAGTCCTTAGGAGTCAGGAGAGAGGCTCACACCCACAGGAGCAGGCCCAGACAGCGCAGTCTGGGGCTGGCAGGAAGCGCTGGGGGGCCAGGTGCTGAGAGACCCGAGGGGAGAGAGGGAGAGAAGCGATGAGGACAGAGTGCCAGTGTAAAGGGGGTTATGGTCCTGCTAGTGCAGCAAACTTTCCTGGCTTATCCACGACCCCAGTGGAATGGGCAAGAGAAAGGCCCTGAGTCCTCACTCCCACTCCCTCACCCAGAGGCAGCCTGACCTCGAGGACTCTCTGTCTACTCTCCTGTGTGGCAGAGTCCTCGTGACCCCGACAAGGCTGGGCCCAGGACCCCTGGGGGGCTCGACCCCCAGTCTTGTTGTGGTCACTTAGAACAGGGGCTGGGGGGTCCCCACTCTGGGGTTCTCTCTCCGCTCTGGATGCTTCCCTGACCCACGGATCGTTGCATGTGCTTCAAGCAAATCCAATGGGTTAAAGAGCAATCGATTTAAACTATAAGGAAAATGGGAACGGTTCAAGGGAAACACGTCACCTCGTTCTGTGGCTCAGGGATATCGCAAACAGCGTCTCTGGGACAGACGGGACGTTCACAGTCTCCCCCTCACATGGCCCAGGCCCTGGCTGTGGTGCAGGGATGCCACCGGTCGGACACGTGCTCTGGCAGTGGCCCCATGCCCTCAGGCTCTAGATGGCAGGACCCTTCCTCCCAGCTTCGGCCCCCATGTCAGAGTTATGATCCCACATTGAGGGCACGGAGGGAGCCTCACTCAGCCCTCGTCTGCCCCAGCTCTTCCCCAACCCTTCCCTGAGCCTGGGCCCCTGGCTCCTGGCCCAGCCTCGTTCCCCTTACCCCTGTCCGCTCCCCTCTCCCTAGGAAGCCACAGCGCCGCTCCCAGCCCCAGTTCTCGATCGCGGCTTCCGAGGGGCCGCAGACACAGACAAGAGGGCACAGTGTGAAAAGTGTGGGGATCACTGGATTAGGGTGATATCCTCAATTGCTTCTATGCAGTGCAATAAAAGGTATTTCTCACCCACCTCGCCCCTCCATCAGGACGGACTCGGTATGTTCTGCCGCCCTTCACTCGGACAGGAAGGAGAATAACATTTCATTCCACTCAATGCTACAGTGATTTGTAACCCAACACCAGCCAAAACTGATTCCTTTGGCAAAGCGGCCCCATCATGCTGTATACCCAGGCCGAGTAGGGGTGTCTGGGCAAACACGGTCTGGTCCTGACGTCTTTCCCCAGCTCATCACTTGATGTGAGGGGGGAGCTCATCCAGACCCTGCTTACACTTGGTATTTAAAAACTCCTGAGTGTCCCTATCTCTGCTGCTCTTAGATTTCTCCTCCTGTCCTTTTTTTGACAGCTCAGATGAGGTGGCCGAGTGGTTAAGGTGATGGACTGCTAATCCATTGTGCTTTGCACGCATGGGTTTGAATCCCATCCTCATCGGATGCATTTAATCTTCTCCTTCCTTTAGAAGCAACCATCTCCCCTTATGGTACAATGAGAGACCAAAGGGTAGGAATAAATGGTAAATTTTCACAATGGAGAGGGGTAACTAGTGGTGTTCCCCAAGGGCAGTCCTAGGACCAATCCTATTTGACTTATTCATAAATGATTTGGAAGAAGGGGTAAACAGTGAGGTGGCAAAGTTTGCAGATGATACTAAGCTGCTCAGGATAGTTAAGACCAAAGCAGACTGTGAAGAACTACAAAAAGATCTCACAAAACTAAATGATTGGGCAATAAAATGGCAAATGACATTTAATGTGGCTAAATGTAAAGTAATGCACATTGGAAAAAAAAACCCCAACTATACATAGAATATGATGGGGGCTAATTTAGCTACAACTAATCAGGAAAAAGATCTTTGAGTCATCGTGGATAGTTCTCTAAAGATGTCCACGCAGTGTGCAGCGGCAGTCAAAGAAGCAAAAGGGATGTTAGGAATCATTAAAAAGGGATAGAGAATAAGACGGAGAATATCTTACTGCCCCTATACAAATCCATAGTGCGCCCACATCTTGAATACTGCGTACAATTGTGGTCTCCTCATCTCAAAAAGGATATACTGGCATTAGAAAAGGTTCAGAGAAGGGCAACTAAAATGATTAGGGGTCTGGAATGGGTCCCATATGAGGAGAGATTAAAGGGGCTAGGACTTTTTAGCTTGGAAAAGAGGAGACTAAGGGGGTATATGATAGAGGTCTATAAAATTATGAGTGGTGTGGAGGAAGTGAATAAGGAAAAGTTATTTAGTTGTTCCCATACTATAAGAACTAGGGGCTGTGTGCATTACCCCACGTGGCCACCCGGTGTCACTGTCGCTTGTTCGTTGGGGGCGAGAGGAGAAAGTTGTGGAGGTTGCAGAACAGGGTTTAGTTAATTTCACGTCACGATCCCCCCAGGCCCTTTCCCTGCAGACACACACCCGACATTCTGCCATGCTGGGGAAAAGCGTCATCTCTTTACTCCAGTGGGGACCTGGCCCCTCCTGCCGGGGCTGAGCCCAGAGACATTTTCCAGCCTCCCCAGTAATAAAGTCTGTGAAGGAAACGCTAGAAAGGAGCAGAAGCAAAGGGGCTGGGCAGGCTCCATAGGGGACACCGGCTCCTCCTGTTCCCTCCTGGGCCCCGGCCAAGCCCTGCTGCTGGCAGAGAACAGCCGCCCCATCGCCACCCCTGAGGCAGCCACGTCTCGGGGCTCCCCAAACAGCCCCCCCAACCCCGACCCCCTTTGGGGAGTGACTCGGGGCAGCAATTTCCCACCCGAACGAGGACAAAGGGCTGCAGATAAACTGGTGGGGGGGAAACATCCCAAATCTGGGGAGAATGTAAATGGCCGTTGGAGACTGATGGAGGAAATGGGGCAAAAGAAGAGACGGGAGAGTCCGTCATTGTGGGATTTCTGTAGCCACATGTGGTGAGGGGAGAGCAAAGGGGAAGAAGCGGAGAGAGAATTGTGATCAGTGTGTGAGAGGGACGTGGCACAAGGGTGCAAATAGAGCGCAGACACACACAGACACTGACACACACACACAATGACACACACACTGACAGATACACAATGACACACACACACCGACTCACACACACGGACACACACACACACACTGACACACACACACACAGTAACACACACACACTGACAGATACACAATGACACACACACACCGACTCACACACAGACACACACACACACACAGTCAGACACACACACACACACACACACACTTTCTTCTCCCCCGGACTTTCCTGGCTCCCAGGGGACGCTCCACCCCCCATGTGTCCCACTGTCCTTCCCCCGCCCGCAGCTCCGGCTCGTCCCCCCGCCGCCCCCGGCCCCACACAGGGGAACCCCCCGGCCCCAGGCTCTGTCCCCACCCGGGTCCCGGCGGGGCCGGGGCCGAGCCCTGCTGCAGCTGAGCCCAGCAGCTCCGCGATCGCCCCGGCGGCTCCAGCGCTGCCGGCAAACACGGGACCCCCCCGGGAGCCGCTGCTCAGCCCCGCCCCCAGCTCCCAATGGAGCCAGAGCCCCGCCCCCAGGCGCTGCCCCGCCCCCGGCTCCCAATGGAGCCAGAGCCCCGCCCCCAGGCGCTGCCCCGCCCCCAGGCTGTGACAGAGCCCCGCCCCCAGGAGCTGCCCCGCACACGGGCTGTGCCAGAGCCCCGCCCCCAGGAGCTGCCCCGCCCCCAGCTCCCAATGGAGCCAGAGCCCCGCCCCCAGGCGATGCCCCGCCCCCGGGCTGTGCCAGAGCCCCGCCCCCCAGGAGCTGACCCGCCCCCAAGCTGTGCAGAGCCCCGCCCCCAGGAGCTGCCCCAACCCCGGGCTGTGCCGGAGCTCCGCCCCCAGGAGCTGCCCAGTCCCCGCTCTCTGCCATAGCCCCGCCCCCAGGAGCTGCCCCGTCCCCGCTCTGTGCCAGAGCCCCGCCCCCAGGAGCTGCCTCGCCCCCGGGCTGTGCCAGAGCCCCGCCCCCAGGAGATGCCCCGCCCCCGGCTCCCAATAGAGCCTGAGCCCCGCCCCCAGGAGCTGCCACACCCCGGCTCCCCATGGAGCCAGAGCCCCGGCCCCAAGAGCTGACCCGCCCCCGCTCTGTGCCAGAGCCCCGCCCCCAGGCGCTGCCCCGCCCCGGCTCACAATGGAGCCAGAGCCCCGCCCCCAGGAGCGGCCTCGCCCCTGGCTCACAATGGAGCCAGAGCCCCGCCCCCAGGAGCTGCCCCGTCCCCGCTTTGTGCCAGAGCCCCGCCCCCAGGAGCTGCCCCGTCCCCGCTCTGTGCCAGAGCCCCGCCCCCAGGAGCTGCCCCGCCCACGGCTCCCCATGGAGCCAGAGCCCCGCCCCCAGGAGCTGACCCGTCCCCGCTTTGTGCCAGAGTCCCGCCCCCAGGAGCTGCCCCGCCCCCGGGCTATGCCAGAGCCCCGCCCCCAGGAGCTGCCCCGCCCCCAGGAGCTGCCCTGCCCCCGGGCTGACCTAGAGCCCCGCCCCCAGGCGCTGCCCCGCCCCCGGCTCACAATGGAGCCAGAGCCCCGCCCCCAGGAGCTGCCCCGCACCTTGCTCACAATGGAGCCAGAGCACCGCCCCCAGGAAATGCACCGCCCCCTGGAGGTGCCAGAGCCCCGCCCCCAGGAGCTGCCCCGCCCCCGGCTCAAAATGGGGCTAGAGCCCCGCCCCCAGGCGCTGCCCCGCCCCCAGGCTGGTCCAGAGCCCAGCCCCCAGTAGCTGCCCCGCTCTCGGGCTGGGCCAGAGCCCCGCCCCCAGGAGCTGCCCCGCCCCCGGGCTGTGTCAGAGTCCCGCCCCCAGGAGCTGCCCCTCCCCCGGGCTGGGCCAGAGCCCCGCCCCCAGGAGCTGCCCCGCCCCCGGGCTGTGCCAGAGCCCCGCCCCTAGGCGCTGCCCCGCCCCCGGGCTGTGACGGGGCCCCGCCCCCAGGAGCGGCCCCGCCCCTGGCTCACAATGGAGCCAGAGCCCCGCCCCCAGGAGCTGCCCCTTCCCCGCTTTGTGCCAGAGCCCCGCCCCCAGGAGCTGCCCCGCCCCCGTGCTATGCCAGAGACCCACCCCCATGAGCTGCCCCGTCCCCGCTCTGTGCCAGAGCCCCGCCCCCAGGAGCTGCCCTGCCCCCGGGCTATGCCAGAGCCCCGCCCCCAGGAGCTGCCCCGTCCCCGCTTTGTGCCAGAGCCCCGCCCCCAGGAGCTGCCCCGCCCCCGGCCTGTGCCAGAGCCCCACCCCCATGAGCTGCCCCGTCCCCGCTCTGTGCCAGAGCCCCGCCCCCAGGAGCTGCCCCGCCCCCGGGCTGGGCCAGAGCCCCGCCCCCAGGAGCTGCCCCGCCCCTGGCTCACAATGGAGCCAGAGCCCCGCCCCCAGGAGCTGCCCCGCCCCCGGGCTGTGCCAGAGCCCCATCCCCATGCGGTGCCCCGCCCCCGGCTCACAATGGAGCCTGAGCCCCGCCCCCAGGAGCTGCCCCGCTCCCGGCCTGTGCCAGAGCCCTGCCCCCAGGAGCTGCCCCGCCCCCGGCTCCCAATGGAGACAGAGCCCCGCCCCCAAGAGCTGCCCCGCCCCCGGGCTGTGGCAGAGCCCCGCCCCCAGGAGATGCCCCGCCCCCGGCTCCCAATAGAGCCTGAGCCCCGCCCCCAGGAGCTGCCCCGCCCCCGGGCTGTTCCAGAGCACAGCCCCCAGGAGCTGCCACGCCCCCGGCTCCCCATGGAGCCAGAACCCCGCCCCCAAGAGCTGACCCGCCCCCGCTCTGTGCCAGAGCCCCGCCCCCAGGAGCTGACCCGCCCCTGGCTCACAATGGAGTGTCTGTGAGGGGAGGGGCTGTGAGGGGGAGGGTCCATTGGGGTGTCTCTGTGAGGGGAGGGGCTGTGAGGGGGAGGGTCCATGGGGGAGTCAGTGTGAGGGAGAGGGGCTGTGAGGGGGAGGGTCCATGGGGGTGTTAGTGTGAAGGGGAGGGGCTATGAGGGGAGGGCTATGGGGTGTCTATGAGGGGAGGGGCTGTGAGGGGGAGGGGCTGTGAGGGGGAGGGCTATGGAGTGTCTCTGTGAGGGGAGGTGCTGTAAGGGGGAGGGTCCATGGGGGAGTCAGTGTGAGGGGGAGGGGCTGTGAGGGGGAGGGCTATGGAGTGTCTCTGTGAAGGGAGGGGCTGTGAGGGGGAGGGTCCATGGGGGAGTCAGTGTGAGGGGAGGGGCTGTGAGGGGGAGGGTCCATGGGGGTGTCAGTGTGAGGGGGAGGGGCTGTGAGAAGCTGGTCACCTCCAGGCAGCAGGAGCCCCCTGACATGGGAGATGAACTGCCGCCTCCCCCTGGTGCTTTGGGGGCCTAGAGCCCAGCATGGAGCTGCTGTCCCTGCAGGGCCCCTGGGAGTCACAGAGGGGTGATGTGAGGTTACTGCCCCCTCTGTCCTGGGCTGGGGGACTGGAGCCCCCGGAACAGCCCTGTGGGGACTCAGCCCTGTGGGGGATTCACTGTGTGTGGAAAAGCCCGTCTAGGAATGGGGATTCCCAGCTGCGTCACAGCGGCGTGACGGAGAGGAAAGAGTTAATGTTTTAGGACAGTCTGGGGGCGCTGGATGGGAAGGAGGGTGCCCGGCTCTCAGGCTGCAGAACGGCCAACCCCAAACGTTCAAAACCCTGAGCCAGGCTCACCGAAAATCACGAGATGGGCTTTGAAATCATAAGATTGTGTAAAATTAATAGATTTGGGATCTTTTTATTTGACTTCTGCTTGATGAGCCTTTAGGGCGCACGGGGGAGACATTTTGAATCTATTTCCAAGCTCACAAGGGCTAGAAACGTCCTGTGTCTTTAAGAGCGAAGGCTGAAATCATCACGTCTCCACCTGACTCCAGGAGCTGGGGCTTTAAGGAAAACAACAATTCTCATGAGCCTCAAGGCAAATTCAGGAGCGTTGGCAGCACCGAGTGGGACAGAGTCTTTATTCCCTGGGATCCCCTGGAGCCAGGTTCCCAGCCTTGTTCTTTCTGTGGCCCCCGCCCAACATGGTATAAAAACTCCACAGCCCACCCGTGCCACAATGACTGTCTAACGCCGGCCCTGCTGGCTGGTTTATTTTGGCAAATCCCCCCCTGAAACCTGCTCACTGCCCTCCGTGGGGGCTCTGGACCCCTGGCTGAGAACCACGGCCTGGGAGCTCTGTTAAGAAGGGGGGAGCATGGCTGAACTCAGGCCCTTAGCGTGGGATATTCCTGCCCTGCCAGCGACCCCAGGAAAGCTCACTGAGCCGCTGCCTGGCCTCAGGGACAGTCTCAGCCGGCAGGGCCCCAGGGGGCAATGAAGCAGCTGGGTCAGGCTGGGAACCCTCATTCCCAGAGAAGTGCCCTGGCTCCCTGCTCAGCAGCTGAGAAGTCAATTTCCCCCACCCCCGATGAACCAGCCTGGAGCTCAGTGCAGCGCTGGGGGTTTCTCCTTTCACTCCACTGAAGGCTGCTGTCAGATCTCCCAAAACCAGTGCTCCCGATGAGGCTGGAACTCACAATCACTCCATGCATCACTACCCTATAAGTACTGCGCATTAACCCTTTGTGCCACTGGACCCCATGCTGGATAAACCACATTGACTAGATCTTGACCAACAATTCTGGACCTTGACACAACACAATGGCTCCCCCTAAGAATGGGGTTGTGTGACCTTCCTTATGTGGTGGAGAAATAACTCAGCGCTTTGAGCATTGGCTTGCTAAACCCAGGGTTGTGAGTTCAATCCTTGAGGAGGCCATCTGGGGCAAAAATTGGGGATTGGTCCTACTTTGAGCAGGGGGGTGGACTAGACCTACTAAGGTCCCTTCCAACCTTGATATTCTATGTCCAGGCGCCCTCTTGTGGCCATTTCCTTTCCCTTTGGTCGGTGAAAAGCTTTGGGATTTTGTGTACAAACTTTATTGCCTCAGGAGAGACCCAGGAGCGGGGGCTGCCTGCGTCTACCCAGCACCCACTAGATTAGAAGGTGACCGACAAACACCCTTAAGACGAGGCAGCCGTCAAAAAAATCATCTCCCTTCTTCCCTTGAGTGACAGCCTGAATCGTTCCTTGTCCGGGCAGAGCCCAAGGACTGGAATCAGCAGCAGCAACAAACCCTCAGTGCGTAGCAGGAACAACCCAAACTGTGCGTTCGAAGGAGCTGTCTCCTTCCTTCGGGGGTCACGTTTGCCATTAGGGTCACTGATTTTCATTTCCCTTCTCTGAGGGCAGAGATGGGGCTGGAGCCACCTCAGGCTGGGATGTGGAGCCCAGGTCCCCACCTGTCAGTCACTCTGGGGACCTGTCTCTGCTCACAGCTGACAGGCTGCCTCCGGCCTCTCCAGCCAGCTCCTGAGCGCTGTGGGGGTGAGTCATTTGTCAAGCATCAGTGGCACACAGGAGAGGCTCTTTTACATGATGCATTGGTGGTGTAGTGGTGAGCAGAGCTGCTCTCCAAGCAGTTGACCTGGGTTCAAGCCCCAGCCAATGCAGGGGGGTGAGGTTTTCCTGGCAGGGAATTGGTTTAATTGCAGGGATGTTGTCTCAGTTTATCAATGGAATGAGAGAATTAAGGTCCCAAATCCCAGCAGGTTGTTAAACACCCAGTGGGGGAAGAAAGGGGCGGGACTATGCAGTGAGCTGTTGGAGTCACCCTCGTGTTACAATGTTTGGTTTATTTAGTAGTTTATATTGCATTTGGGGAGGGTGGGCGTGAGCACTAGAAGCTCCGTAGAACTGGGGGGGGGGGGGGATCACTCAATCTCCTCCCTCTGAGGCCCGACCTTCTCTCCACCCTCGCTCCCATTTGGCCACTTCCCACCCCTGCTCTGCCTCGTTCACTGAGGCTCCTGGTCCCCCGTTCGGTCGCTCCTCTCCTCCCCCGAGACCCCTCAGCTGCTCCTCCTGCCCCTCCACCCTCTACGCCAAGGTCTGCCCCCCGCCCACACCTCTCTGCCCCCTCCCCTGAGACCCACCCTGCCCCCCGCCCACACCCCTCTGACCCCTCCCCTGAGACCCACCCTGCCCACCACTCACACCTCTCTGACCCCTCCCCTGAGACCCACCCTGCCCCCCGCCCACACCTCTCTGCCCCCTCCCCTGAGACCCACCCTGCCCCCCGCCCACACCTCTCTGACCCCTCCCCTGAGACCCACCCTGCCCCCCGCCCACACCTCTCTGACCGCTCCCCTGAGACCCACCCTGCCCCCCGCCCACACCTCTCTGACCCCTCCCCTGAGACCCACCCTGCCCACCACCCACACCTCTCTGCCCCCTCCCCTGAGACCCACCCTGCCCCCCGCCCACACCTCTCTGACCCCTCCCCTGAGACCCACCCTGCCCCCCGCCCACACCTCTCTGCCCCCTCCCCTGAGACCCACCCTGCCCCCCGCCCACACCTCTCTGACCCCTCCCCTGAGACCCACCCTGCCCCCCGCCCACACCTCTCTGCCCCCTCCCCTGAGACCCACCCTGCCCCCCGCCCACACCTCTCTGCCCCCTCCCCTGAGACCCACCCTGCCCCCCGCTCACACCTATCTGACCCCTCCCTGAGACCCACCCTGCCCCCCGCCCACACCTCTCTGACCCCTCCCCTGAGACCCACCCTGCCCACCACCCACACCTCTCTGCCCCCTCCCCTGAGACCCACCCTGCCCCCCGCCCACACCTCTCTGACCCCTCCCCTGAGACCCACCCTGCCCCCCGCCCAAACCCCTCTGACCCCTCCCCTGAGACCCACCCTGCCCACCACCCACACCTCTCTGCCCCCTCCCCTGAGACCCACCCTGCCCCCCGCCCACACCTCTCTGACCCCTCCCCTGAGACCCACCCTGCCCACCACCCACACCTCTCTGCCCCCTCCCCTGAGACCCACCCTGCCCCCCGCCCACACCTCTCTGACCCCTCCCCTGAGACCCACCCTGCCCCCCGCCCAAACCCCTCTGACCCCTCCCCTGAGACCCACCCTGCCCACCACCCACACCTCTCTGACCCCTCCCCTGAGACCCACCCTGCCCCCCGCACACACCTCTCTGCCCCCTCCCCTGAGACCCACCCTGCCCCCCGCCCACACCTCTCTGACCGCTCCCCTGAGACCCACCCTGCCCCCCGCCCACACCTCTCTGCCCCCTCCCCTGAGACCCACCCTGCCCCCCGCCCAAACCCCTCTGACCCCTCCTCTGAGACTCACCCTTCCCACCGCCCACACCTCTCTGCCCCCTCCCCTGAGACCCACCCTGCCCCCCGCCCAAACCCCTCTGCCCCCTCCCCTGAGACCCACCCTGCCCCCCGCCCACACCTCTCTGACCCCTCCCCTGAGACCCACCCTGCCCACCACCCACACCTCTCTGCCCCCTCCCCTGAGACCCACCCTGCCCCCCGCCCACACCTCTCTGACCCCTCCCCTGAGACCCACCCTGCCCCCCGCCCAAACCCCTCTGACCCCTCCCCTGAGACCCACCCTGCCCACCACCCACACCTCTCTGCCCCCTCCCCTGAGACCCACCCTGCCCCCCGCCCACACCTCTCTGACCCCTCCCCTGAGACCCACCCTGCCCACCACCCACACCTCTCTGCCCCCTCCCCTGAGACCCACCCTGCCCCCCGCCCACACCTCTCTGACCCCTCCCCTGAGACCCACCCTGCCCCCCGCCCAAACCCCTCTGACCCCTCCCCTGAGACCCACCCTGCCCACCACCCACACCTCTCTGACCCCTCCCCTGAGACCCACCCTGCCCCCCGCACACACCTCTCTGCCCCCTCCCCTGAGACCCACCCTGCCCCCCGCCCACACCTCTCTGACCGCTCCCCTGAGACCCACCCTGCCCCCCGCCCACACCTCTCTGCCCCCTCCCCTGAGACCCACCCTGCCCCCCGCCCAAACCCCTCTGACCCCTCCTCTGAGACTCACCCTTCCCACCGCCCACACCTCTCTGCCCCCTCCCCTGAGACCCACCCTGCCCCCCGCCCAAACCCCTCTGCCCCCTCCCCTGAGACCCACCCTTCCCACCGCTCACACCTCTCTGCCCCCTCCCCTGAGACCCACCCTGCCCCCCGCCCAAACCCCTCTGACCCCTCCCCTGAGACCCACCCTGCCCCCCGCCCACACCTCTCTGACCCCTCCCCTGAGACCCACCCTGCCCACCACCCACACCTCTCTGCCCCCTCCCCTGAGACCCACCCTGCCCCCCGCCCACACCTCTCTGACCCCTCCCCTGAGACCCACCCTGCCCCCCGCCCAAACCCCTCTGACCCCTCCCCTGAGACCCACCCTGCCCACCACCCACACCTCTCTGCCCCCTCCCCTGAGACCCACCCTGCCCCCCGCCCACACCTCTCTGACCCCTCCCCTGAGACCCACCCTGCCCCCCGCCCACACCTCTCTGCCCCCTCCCCTGAGACCCACCCTGCCCCCCGCCCACACCTCTCTGACCCCTCCCCTGAGACCCACCCTGCCCCCCGCCCACACCTCTCTGACCCCTCCCCTGAGACCCACCCTGCCCCCCGCCCACACCTCTCTGCCCCCTCCCCTGAGACCCACCCTGCCCACCACCCACACCTCTCCGCCCCCTCCCCTGAGACCCACCCTGCCCCCCGCCCAAACCCCTCTGACCCCTCCCCTGAGACCCACCCTTCCCACCGCCCACACCTCTCTGCCCCCTCCCCTGAGACCCACCCTGCCCCCCGCCCACACCTCTCTGACCCCTCCCCTGAGACCCACCCTGCCCACCACCCACACCTCTCTGCCCCCTCCCCTGAGACCCACCCTGCCCCCCGCCCACACCTCTCTGACCCCTCCCCTGAGACCCACCCTGCCCCCCGCCCAAACCCCTCTGACCCCTCCCCTGAGACCCACCCTGCCCACCACCCACACCTCTCTGACCCCTCCCCTGAGACCCACCCTGCCCCCCGCCCACACCTCTCTGCCCCCTCCCCTGAGACCCACCCTGCCCCCCGCCCACACCTCTCTGACCGCTCCCCTGAGACCCACCCTGCCCCCCGCCCACACCTCTCTGCCCCCTCCCCTGAGACCCACCCTGCCCCCCGCCCAAACCCCTCTGACCCCTCCTCTGAGACTCACCCTTCCCACCGCCCACACCTCTCTGCCCCCTCCCCTGAGACCCACCCTGCCCCCCGCCCAAACCCCTCTGCCCCCTCCCCTGAGACCCACCCTTCCCACCGCTCACACCTCTCTGCCCCCTCCCCTGAGACCCACCCTGCCCCCCGCCCAAACCCCTCTGACCCCTCCCCTGAGACCCACCCTGCCCCCCGCCCACACCTCTCTGACCCCTCCCCTGAGACCCACCCTGCCCACCACCCACACCTCTCTGCCCCCTCCCCTGAGACCCACCCTGCCCCCCGCCCACACCTCTCTGACCCCTCCCCTGAGACCCACCCTGCCCCCCGCCCAAACCCCTCTGACCCCTCCCCTGAGACCCACCCTGCCCACCACCCACACCTCTCTGCCCCCTCCCCTGAGACCCACCCTGCCCCCCGCCCACACCTCTCTGACCCCTCCCCTGAGACCCACCCTGCCCCCCGCCCACACCTCTCTGCCCCCTCCCCTGAGACCCACCCTGCCCCCCACCCACACCTCTCTGACCCCTCCCCTGAGACCCACCCTGCCCCCCGCCCACACCTCTCTGACCCCTCCCCTGAGACCCACCCTGCCCCCCGCCCACACCTCTCTGCCCCCTCCCCTGAGACCCACCCTGCCCACCACCCACACCTCTCCGCCCCCTCCCCTGAGACCCACCCTGCCCCCCGCCCAAACCCCTCTGACCCCTCCCCTGAGACCCACCCTTCCCACCGCCCACACCTCTCTGCCCCCTCCCCTGAGACCCACCCTGCCCCCCGCCCACACCTCTCTGACCCCTCCCCTGAGACCCACCCTGCCCCCCGCCCAAACCCCTCTGACCCCTCCCCTGAGACCCACCCTGCCCCCCGCCCAAACCCCTCTGACCCCTCCCCTGAGACCCACCCTTCCCACCGCTCACACCTCTCTGCCCCCTCCCCTGGGACCCACCCTTCCCCCCGCCCACACCTCTCTGCCCCCTCCCCTGAGACCCACCCTGCCCCCCGCCCACACCTCTCTGCCCCCTCCCCTGAGACCCACCCTGCCCCCCGCCCACACCTCTCTGACCCCACCCCTGAGACCCACCCTGCCCACCACTCACACCTCTCTGACCCCTCCCCTGAGACCCACCCTTCCCACCGCCCACACCTCTCTGCCCCCTCCCCTGAGACCCGCCCTGCCCCCCGCACACACCTCTCTGCCCCCTCCCCTGAGACCCACCCTGCCCCCCGCCCAAACCCCTCTGACCCCTCCCCTGAGACCCACCCTGCCCCCCGCCCACACCTCTCTGCCCCCTCCCCTGAGACCCACCCTGCCCCCCGCCCACACCTCTCTGCCCCCTCCCCTGAGACCCACCCTGCCCCCCGCTCACACCTCTCTGCCCCCTCCCCTGAGACCCACCCTTCCCACCGCTCACACCTCTCTGCCCCCTCCCCTGAGACCCACCCTGCCCCCCGCCCACACCTCTCTGACCCCTCCCCTGAGACCCACCCTGCCCCCCGCCCAAACCCCTCTGACCCCTCCCCTGAGACCCACCCTGCCCCCCGCCCACACCTCTCTGACCCCTCCCCTGAGACCCACCCTGCCCACCACCCACACCTCTCTGACCCCACCCCTGAGACCCACCCTGCCCACCACCCACACCTCTCTGACCCCTCCCCTGAGACCCACCCTGCCCCCCGCCCACACCTCTCTGCCCCCTCCCCTGAGACCCACCCTGCCCACCGCTCACACCTCTCTGCCCCCTCCCCTGAGACCCACCCTGCCCCCCGCCAACACCTCTCTGACCCCTCCCCTGAGACCCACCCTGCCCACCGCTCACACCTCTCTGCCCCCTCCCCTGAGACCCACCCTGCCCACCGCTCACACCTCTCTGCCCCCTCCCCTGAGACCCACCCTGCCCCCCGCCCACACCTCTCTGACCCCTCCCCTGAGACCCACCCTGCCCCCCGCCCAAACCCCTCTGACCCCTCCCCTGAGACCCACCCTGCCCCCCGCCCACACCTCTCTGACCCCTCCCCTGAGACCCACCCTGCCCCCAGCCCACACCTCTCTGACCCCTCCCCTGAGACCCACCCTGCCCCCCGCCCACACCTCTCTGACCCCTCCCCTGAGACCCACCCTGCCCCCCGCCCACACCTCTCTGACCCCTCCCCTGAGACCCACCCTGCCCCCCGCCCACACCTCTCTGCCCCCTCCCCTGAGACCCACCCTGCCCCCCGCCCACACCTCTCTGCCCCCTCCCCTGAGACCCACCCTGCCCACCGCTCACACCTCTCTGCCCCCTCCCCTGAGACCCACCCTGCCCCCCGCCCAAACCCCTCTGACCCCTCCCCTGAGACCCACCCTTCCCACCGCCCACACCTCTCTGCCCCCTCCCCTGAGACCCACCCTTCCCACCACCCACACCTCTCTGCCCCCTCCCCTGAGACCCACCCTTCCCACCGCCCACACCTCTCTGCCCCCTCCCCTGAGACCCACCCTGCCCCCCGCCCAAACCCCTCTGACCCCTCCCCTGAGACCCACCCTGCCCACCGCTCACACCTCTCTGCCCCCTCCCCTGAGACCCACCCTGCCCACCGCTCACACCTCTCTGCCCCCTCCCCTGAGACCCACCCTGCCCCCCGCCCACACCTCTCTGACCCCTCCCCTGAGACCCACCCTGCCCCCCGCCCAAACCCCACTGCCCCCTCCCCTGAGACCCACCCTGCCCACCGCTCACACCTCTCTGCCCCCTCCCCTGAGACCCACCCTGCCCCCCGCTCACACCTCTCTGCCCCCTCCCCTGAGACCCACCCTGCCCACCGCTCACACCTCTCTGCCCCCTCCCCTGAGACCCACCCTGCCCCCCGCCCACACCTCTCTGACCCCTCCCCTGAGACCCCACCCTGCCCACCGCTCACACCTCTCTGCACCCTCCCCTGAGACCCACCCTGCCCCCCGCCCAAACCCCTCTGACCCCTCCCCTGAGACCTACCCTGCCACCACCCACACCTCTCTGACCCCTCCCCTGAGACCCACCCTGCCCCCCGCCCACACCTCTCTGACCCCTCCCCTGAGACCCACCCTGCCCCCCGCCCACACCTCTCTGACCCCTCCCCTGAGACCCACCCTGCCCCCCGCCCAAACCCCTCTGACCCCTCCCCTGAGACCCACCCTGCCCCCCGCCCACACCTCTCTGACCCCTCCCCTGAGACCCACCCTGCCCCCCGCCCACACCTCTCTGACCCCTCCCCTGAGACCCACCCTGCCCCCCGCACACACCTCTCTGACCCCTCCCCTGAGACCCACCCTGCCCCCCGCCCGCACCTCTCTGCCCCCTCCCCTGAGACCCACCCTGCCCCCCGCCCGCACCTCTCTGACCCCTCCCCTGAGACCCACCCTGCCCCCGCCCACACCTCTCTGCCCCCTCCCCTGAGACCCACCCTGCCCACCGCTCACACCTCTCTGCCCCCTCCCCTGAGACCCACCCTGCCCACCGCTCACACCTCCCTGCCCCCTCCCCTGAGACCCACCCTGCCCCCCGCCCACACCTCTCTGACCCCTCCCCTGAGACCCACCCTGCCCCCCGCCCAAACCCCTCTGACCCCTCCCCTGAGACCCACCCTGCCCCCCGCCCACACCTCTCTGACCCCTCCCCTGAGACCCACCCTGCCCCCCGCCCACACCTCTCTGCCCCCTCCCCTGACACCCACCCTGCCCCCCGCCCACACCTCTCTGACCCCTCCCCTGAGACCCACCCTGCCCCTCGCCCACACCTCTCTGACCCCTCCCCTGAGACCCCACCCTGCCCCCCGCCCAAACCCCTCTGACCCCTCCCCTGAGACCCACCCTGCCCCCCGCCCACACCTCTCTGACCCCTCCCCTGAGACCCACCCTGCCCCCCGCCCACACCTCTCTGCCCCCTCCCCTGAGACCCACCCTGCCCCCCGCCCACACCCCTCTGACCCCTCCCCTGAGAGCCACACTGCCCCCCGCCCACACCTCTCTGCCCCCTCCCCTGAGACCCACCCTTCCCCCCGCCCACACCTCTCTGCCCCCTCTCCTGAGACCCACCCTGCCCCCCGCCCACACCTCTCTGCCCCCTCCCCTGAGACCCACCCTGCCCCCCGCACACACCTCTCTGACCCCTCCCCTGAGACCCACCCTGCCCCCCGCACACACCTCTCTGACCCCACCCCTGAGACCCACCCTGCCCCCCGCCCACACCTCTCTGCCCCCTCCCCTGAGACCCACCCTGCCCCCCGCACACACCTCTCTGCCCCCACCCCTGAGACCCACCCTGCCCCCCGCCCACACCTCTCTGACCCCACCCCTGAGACCCACCCTGCCCCCCGCCCACACCTCTCTGCCCCCTCCCCTGAGACCCACCCTGCCCCCCGCCCACACCTCTCTGACCCCTCCCCTGAGACCCACCCTGCCCCCCGCCCACACCTCTCTGCCCCCTCCCCTGAGACCCACCCTGCCCCCCGCCCACACCTCTCTGCCCCCTCCCCTGAGACCCACCCTGCCCCCCGCACACACCTCTCTGCCCCCTCCCCTGAGACCCACCCTGCCCCCCGCACACACCTCTCTGACCCCTCCCCTGAGACCCACCCTGCCCCCCGCCCACACCTCTCTGCCCCCTCCCCTGAGACCCACCCTTCCCCCCGCCCACACCTCTCTGCCCCCTCCCCTGAGACCCACCCTGCCCCCCGCCCACACCTCTCTGCCCCCTCCCCTGAGACCCACCCTGCCCCCGCACACACCTCTCTGACCCCTCTCCTGAGAACCACCCTGCCCCCCGCACACACCTCTCTGACCCCACCCCTGAGACCCACCCTGCCCCCCGCCCACACCTCTCTGCCCCCTCCCCTGAGACCCACCCTGCCCCCCGCACACACCTCTCTGACCCCACCCCTGAGACCCACCCTGCCCACCGCCCACACCTCTCTGCCCCCTCCCCTGAGACCCACCCTGCCCCCCGCCCACACCTCTCTGCCCCCTCCCCTGAGACCCACCCTTCCCCCCGCCCACACCTCTCTGCCCCCTCCCCCTGAGACCCACCCTGCCCACCACCCACACCTCTCTGACCCCACCCCTGAGACCCACCCTGCCCCCGCCCACACCTCTCTGACCCCACCCCTGAGACCCACCCTGCCCCCGCCCACACCTCTCTGCCCCCTCCCCTGAGACCCACCCTTCCCCCCGCCCAAACCCCTCTGACCCCTCCCCTGAGACCCACCCTGCCCCCGCCCAAAACCCCTCTGACCCCCTCCCTGAGACCCACCCTGCCCCCCGCCCACACCTCTCTGACCCCTCCCCTGAGACCCACCCTGCCCCCCGCCCACACCTCTCTGCCCCCTCCCCTGAGACCCACCCTGCCCCCCGCCCACACCTCTCTGCCCCCTCCCCTGAGACCCACCCTGCCCCCCGCACACACCATCTCTGCCCCCTCCCCTGAGACCCACCCTGCCCCCCGCACACACCTCTCTGACCCCACCCCTGAGACCCACCCTGCCCCCCGCCCAAACCCCTCTGCCCCCTCCCCTGAGACCCACCCTGCCCCCCGCCCACACCTCTCTGACCCCTCCCCTGAGACCCACCCTGCCCCCCGCCCACACCTCTCTGCCCCCTCCCCTGAGACCCACCCTTCCCCCCGCCCACACCTCTCTGCCCCCTCCCCTGAGACCCACCCTGCCCCCCGCCCACACCTCTCTGCCCCCTCCCCTGAGACCCACCCTGCCCCCCGCACACACCTCTCTGACCCCTCTCCTGAGACCCACCTGCCCCCGCACACACCTCTCTGACCCCACCCCTGAGACCCACCCTGCCCCCCGCCCACACCTCCTGCCCCCTCCCCTGAGACCCACCCTGCCCCCCGCCCACACCTCTCTGACCCCACCCCTGAGACCCACCCTGCCCACCGCCCACACCTCTCTGCCCCCTCCCCTGAGACCCACCCTGCCCCCCGCCCACACCTCTCTGCCCCCTCCCCTGAGACCCACCCTTCCCCCCGCCCACACCTCTCTGCCCCCTCCCCTGAGACCCACCCTGCCCACCACCCACACCTCTCTGACCCCACCCCTGAGACCCACCCTGCCCCCCGCCCACACCTCTCTGACCCCACCCCTGAGACCCACCCTGCCCCCCGCCCACACCTCTCTGCCCCCTCCCCTGAGACCCACCCTGCCACCACCCACACCTCTCTGCCCCCTCCCCTGAGACCCACCCTGCCCCCCGCCCAAACCTCTCTGACCCCTCCACTGAGAGCCACTCTTCCCACCACCCACACCTTTCTGCCCCCTCCCCTGAGACCCACCCTTCCCCCCGCCCACACCTCTCTGCCCCCTCCCCTGAGACCCACCCTTCCCACCGCCCACACCTCTCTGCCCCCTCCCCTGAGACCCACCCTTCCCACCACCCACACCTCTCTGACCCCTCCCCTGAGACCCACCCTTCCCACCGCTCACACCTCTCTGCCCCCTCCCCTGAGACCCACCCTTCCCCCCGCCCACACCTCTCTGCCCCCTCCCCTGAGACCCACCCTGCCCACCACCCACACCTCTCTGCCCCCCTCCCCTGAGACCCACCCTGCCCCCCGCCCACACCTTTGTGACCCCTCCCGACCCAACCTGCCCACCGCCCACACCTTTCTTTGCCCCCTCCCCTGAGACCCACCCTGCCACCACCCACACCTCTCTGCCCCCTCCCCTGAGACCCACCCTGCCCCCGCCCACACCTCTCTGCCCCCTCCCCTGAGACCCACCCTGCCCCCCGCCCACACCTCTCTGACCCCACCCCTGAGACACACCCTGCCCACCGCCCAAACCCCTCTGCCCCCTCCCCTGAGACCCACCCTGCCCCCCGCACACACCTCTCTGACCCCACCCCTGAGACCCACCCTGCCCCCCGCACACACCTCTCTGCCCCTCCCCTGAGACCCACCCTGCCCCCGCCCACACCTCTCTGACCCCTCCCCTGAGACCCACCCTGCCCCCCGCCCACACCTCTCTGCCCCCTCCCCTGAGACCCACCCTGCCCCCCGCCCACACCTCTCTGCCCCCTCCCCTGAGACCCACCTGCCCCCCGCACACACCTCTCTGACCCCACCCCTGAGACCCACCCTGCCCCCCGCCCACACCTCTCTGCCCCCTCCCCTGAGACCCACCCTGCCCCCCCGCACACACCTCTCTGACCCCACCCCTGAGACCCACCCTGCCCCCCGCCCAAACCCCTCTGCCCCCTCCCCTGAGACCCACCCTGCCCCCCGCCCACACCTCTCTGCCCCCTCCCCCTGAGACCCACCTGCCCCCCGCCCAAACCTCTCTGCCCCCTCCCCTGAGACCCACCCTTCCCCCGCCCACACCTCTCTGCCCCCCTCCCCTGAGACCCACCCTGCCCCCCGCCCACACCTCTCTGCCCCCTCCCCTGAGACCCACCCTGCCCCCTGCCCACACCTCTCTGCCCCCTCCCCTGAGACCCACCCTGCCCCCCGCACACACCTCTCTGCCCCCACCCCTGAGACCCACCCTGCCCCCGCCCACACCCTCTCTGACCCCACCCCTGAGACCCACCCTGCCCCCCACCCACACCTCTCTGCCCCCTCCCCTGAGACCCACCCTTCCCACCGCTCACACCTCTCTGCCCCCTCCCCTGAGACCCACCTGCCACCACCCATACCTCTCTGACCCCACCCCTGAGACCCACCCTGCCCCCCGCCCACACCTCTCTGCCCCCTCCCCTGAGACCCACCCTGCCCCCCGCACACACCTCTCTGCCCCCTCCCCTGAGACCCACCCTGCCCCCCGCCCACACCTCTCTGACCCCACCCCTGAGACCCACCCTGCCCCCCGCCCACACCTCTCTGCCCCCTCCCCTGAGACCACCCTGCCACCACCCACACCTCTCTGCCCCCTCCCCTGAGACCCACCCTGCCCTCCCGCCCAAACCCCTCTGACCCCTCCACTCAGAGCCACCCTTCCCACCACCCACACCTCTCTGACCCCTCCCCTGAGACCCACCCTTCCCCACCGCTCACACCTCTCTGCCCCCTCCCCTGAGACCCACCTTCCCCCAGCCCACACCTCTCTGCCCCCTCCCCTGAGACCCACCCTGCCCCCCGCCCACACCTCTCTGACCCACCACTGAGACCCACCCTGCCCCCCGCTCACACCTTTGTGACCCCTCCCGACCCAACCTGCCCACCGCCCACACCTCTCTGACCCCTCCCCTGAGACCCACCCTTCCCCCAGCCCACACCTCTCTGCCCTTCTCCCCTGAGACCCACCCTGCCCCCCGCCCACACCTCTCTGACCCCACCCCTGAGACCCACCCTGCCCACCACCCACACCTCTCTGCCCCCTCCCCTGAGACCCACCCTGCCCCCCGCCCACACCTTTGTGACCCCTCCCGACCCAACCTGCCCACCGCCCACACCTTTCTGCCCCCTCCCCTGAGAACCACCCTGCCACCACCCACACCTCTCTGCCCCCTCCCCTGAGACCCACCCTGCCCCCCGCCCACACCTCTCTGCCCCCTCCCCTGAGACCCCCCTGCCCCCCGCCCACACCTCTCTGACCCCACCCCTGAGACACACCCTGCCCACCGCCCAAACCCCTCTGACCCCTCCCCTGAGACCCACCCTGCCACCACCCACACCTCTCTGACCCCACCCCTGAGACCCACCCTGCCCACCGCCCAAAACCCCTCTGACCCCTCCCATGAGACCCACCCTGCCCCCTGCCCACACCTCTCTGACCCCACCCCTGAGACCCACCCTGCCCCCACGCTCACACCTCTCTGACCCCACCCCTGAGACCCACCCTGCCCCCCGCCCACACCTCTCTGCCCCCTCCCCTGAGACCCACCCTTCCCACCGCTCACACCTCTCTGCCCCCTCCCCTGAGACCCACCCTGCCACCACCCATACCTCTCTGACCCCACCCCTGAGACACACCCTGCCCACCGCCCAAACCCCTCTGACCCCTCCCCTGAGACCCACCCTGCCCACCACCCACACCTCTCTGCCCCCTCCCCTGAGACCACCCTTCCCCCCGCCCACACCTCTCTGCCCCCTCCCCTGAGACCCACCCTGCCCCCCGCCCACACCTCTCTGCCCCTCCCCTGAGACCCACCCTGCCCCCCGCACACACCTCTCTGACCCCTCTCCTGAGACCCACCCTGCCCCCCGCACACACCTCTCTGACCCCACCCCTGAGACCCACCCTGCCCCCGCCCACACCTCTCTGCCCCCTCCCTGAGACCCACCCTGCCCCCCGCCCACACCTCTCTGACCCACCCCTGAGACCCACCCTGCCCACCGCCCACACCTCTCTGCCCCCTCCCCTGAGACCCACCCTGCCCCCGCCCACACCTCTCTGCCCCCTCCCCTGAGACCCACCCTTCCCCCCGCCCACACCTCTCTGCCCCCTCCCTGAGACCCACCCTGCCCACCACCCACACCTCTCTGACCCACCCCTGAGACCCACCCTGCCCCCCGCCCACACCTCTCTGACCCCACCCCTGAGACCCACCCTGCCCCCCGCCCACACCTCTCTGCCCCCTCCCCTGAGACCCACCCTGCCACCACCCACACCTCTCTGCCCCCTCCCCTGAGACCCACCCTGCCCCCGCCCCCAAACCTCTCTGACCCCTCCACTGAGAGCCACTCTTCCCACCACCCACACCTTTCTGCCCCCTCCCCTGAGACCCACCCTTCCCCCCGCCCACACCTCTCTGCCCCCTCCCCTGAGACCCAACCCTTTCCCACCGCCACACCTCTCTGCCCCCTCCCCTGAGACCCACCCTTCCCACCACCCACACCTCTCTGACCCCTCCCCTGAGACCCACCCTTCCCACCGCTCACACCTCTCTGCCCCTCCCCTGAGACCCACCCTTCCCCCCGCCCACACCTCTCTGCCCCCTCCCCTGAGACCCACCCTGCCCACCACCCACACCTCTCTGCCCCCTCCCCTGAGACCCACCCTGCCCCCCGCCCACACCTTTGTGACCCCTCCCGACCCAACCTGCCCACCGCCCACACCTTTCTGCCCCCTCCCCTGAGACCCACCCCTGCCACCACCCACACCTCTCTGCCCCCTCCCCTGAGACCCACCCTGCCCCCGCCCACACCTCTCTGCCCCCTCCCCTGAGACCCACCCTGCCCCCCGCCCACACCTCTCTGACCCCACCCCTGAGACACACCCTGCCCACCGCCCAAACCCCTCTGCCCCCTCCCCTGAGACCCACCCCTGCCCCCCGCACACACCTCTCTGACCCCACTCCTGAGACCCACCCTGCCCCCCCGCACACACCTCTCTGCCCCCTCCCCTGAGACCCACCCTGCCCCCCGCCCACACCTCTCTGACCCCTCCCCTGAGACCCACCCTGCCCCCCGCCCACACCTCTCTGCCCCCTCCCTGAGACCCACCCTGCCCCCCGCCCACACCTCTCTGCCCCCTCCCCTGAGACCCACCCTGCCCCCGCACACACCTCTCTGACCCCACCCCTGAGACCCACCCTGCCCCCCGCCCACACCTCTCTGCCCCCTCCCCTGAGACCCACCCTGCCCCCCGCACACACCTCTCTGACCCCACCCCTGAGACCCACCCTGCCCCCGCCCAAACCCCTCTGCCCCCTCCCCTGAGACCCACCCTGCCCCCCGCCCACACCTCTCTGCCCCCTCCCCTGAGACCCACCCTGCCCCCCGCCAAACTCTCTGCCCCCTCCCCTGAGACCCACCCTTCCCCCGCCCACACCTCTCTGCCCCCTCCCCTGAGACCCACCCTGCCCCCCGCCCACACCTCTCTGCCCCCTCCCCTGAGACCCACCCTGCCCCCTGCCCACACCTCTCTGCCCCCTCCCCTGAGACCCACCCTGCCCCCCGCACACACCTCTCTGCCCCACCCCTGAGACCCACCCTGCCCCCCGCCCACACCTCTCTGACCCCACCCCTGAGACCCACCCTGCCCCCCACCCCACACCTCTCTGCCCCCTCCCCTGAGACCCACCCTTCCCACCGCTCACACCTCTCTGCCCCCTCCCCTGAGACCCACCCTGCCACCACCCATACCTCTCTGACCCTACCCCTGAGACCCACCCTGCCCCCGCCCACACCTCTCTGCCCCCTCCCCTGAGACCCACCCTGCCCCCCGCTCACACCTCTCTGCCCCCTCCCCTGAGACCCACCCTGCCCCCGCCCACACCTCTCTGACCCCACCCCTGAGACCCACCCTGCCCCCGCCCACACCTCTCTGCCCCCTCCCCTGAGACCCACCCTGCCACCACCCACACCTCTCTGCCCCCTCCCCTGAGACCCACCCTGCCCTCCGCCCAAACCCCTCTGACCCCTCCACTCAGAGCCACCCTTCCCACCACCCACACCTCTCTGACCCCTCCCCTGAGACCACCCTTCCCACCGCTCACACCTCTCTGCCCCTCCCCTGAGACCCACCCTTCCCCCAGCCCACACCTCTCTGCCCCCTCCCCTGAGACCCACCCTGCCCCCCGCCCACACCTCTCTGACCCCACCACTGAGACCCACCCTGCCCCCCGCTCACACCTTTGTGACCCCTCCCGACCCAACCTGCCCACCGCCCACACCTCTCTGACCCCTCCCCTGAGACCCCACCCTTCCCCCCAGCCCACACCTCTCTGCCCTTCTCCCCTGAGACCCACCCTGCCCCCGCCCACACCTCTCTGACCCCACCCCTGAGACCCACCCTGCCCACCACCCACACCTCTCTGCCCCCTCCCCTGAGACCCACCCTGCCCCCCGCCCACACCTTTGTGACCCCCGACCCAACCTGCCCACCGCCCACACCTTTCTGCCCCCTCCCCTGAGACCCCACCCTGCCACCACCCACACCTCTCTGCCCCTCCCCTGAGACCCACCCTGCACCCCCGCCACACCTCTCTGCCCCCTCCCTGAGACCCACCTGCCCCCCGCCACACCTCTCTGACCCCACCCCTGAGACACACCCTGCCCACGCCCAAACCCTCTGACCCCTCCCCTGAGCCCACCCTGCCCACCACCCACACCTCTCTGACCCCACCCCTGAGACCCACCCTGCCCACCGCCCAAACCCCTCTGACCCCTCCCCTGAGACCCACCCTGCCCTGCCCACACCTCTCTGACCCCACCCTGGACCCACCCTGCCCCCCGCTCACACCTCTCTGACCCCACCCCTGAGACCCACCCTGCCCCCGCCCACACCTCTCTGCCCCCTCCCCTGAGACCCACCCTTCCCACCGCTCACACCTCTCTGCCCCCTCCCCTGAGACCCACCCTGCCACCACCCATACCTCTCTGACCCCACCCTGAGACCCACCTGCCCCCCGCCCCACACCTCTCTGCCCCCTCCCCTGAGACCCACCCTTGCCCCCCGCTCACACCTCTCTGCCCCCTCCCCTGAGACCCACCCTGCCACCACCCACACCTCTCTGCCCCCTCCCCTGAGACCACCCTGCCCCCGCCCACACCTCTCTGCCCCCTCCCCTGAGACCCACCCTGCCCCCCGCCACCACTCTGCCCCCTCCCTGAGACCCACCCTGCCCCCCGCCCCACACCTCTCTGCCCCCTCCCTGAGATCCACCCTGCACCCCGCCCACACCTCTCTGCCCCCTCCCTGAGACCCACCCTGACCCCGCCCACACCTCTCTGCCCCCTCCCCTGAGACCCACCCTGACCCCCGCCCACACCTTTCTGCCCCTCCCTGAGACCCACCCTTCCCCCCGCCCACACCTCTCTGACCCCTCCCCTGAGACCCACCCTGCCCCTCGCCCACACCTCTCTGACCCCACCCCTGATACCCACCCTGCCCCCGCCCACACCTCTCTGACCCCTCCCCTGAGACCCACCCTGACCCCCGCCCACACCTCTCTACCCCACCCCTGATACCCACCCTGCCCCCCGCCCACACCTCTCTGACCCCACCCCTGATACCCACCCTGCCCCCGCCCACACCTCTCTGACCCCACCCCTGAGACCCACCCTGCCCCCCGCCCACACCTCTCTGCCCCCTCCCCTGAGACCCACCCTGCCCCCGCCCACACCTCTCTGACCCCACCCCTGAGACCCACCCTGCCCCCGCCACACCTCTCTGCCCCCTCCCCTGAGACCCACCCTGCCCACCACCCACACCTCTCTGCCCCCTCCCTGAGACCCACCCTGCCCCCCGCCCACACCTCTCTGACCCCACCTGAGACCCACCCTGCTCCCCGCTCACACCTCTCTGCCCCCTCCCCTGAGACCCACCCTGCCCCCGCCCACACCTCTCTGCCCCCTCCCCTGAGACCCACCCTGCCCACCGCTCACACCTCTCTGCCCCTCCCTGAGACCCACCCTTCCCACCACCCACACCTCTCTGACCCCTCCCCTGAGACCCACCCTGCCACTACCCACACCTCTCTGACCCCTCCCCTGAGACCCACCCTGCCCCCCCTCCCAAACCCCTCTGCCCCCTCCCCTGAGACCCACCCTGCCACACCCACACCTCTCTGCCCCCTCCCCTGAGACCCACCCTGCCCACCGCCCACACCTCTCTGACCCCTCCCCTGAGATCCACCCAGCCCCCCACCCAAACCCCTCTGACCCCTCCCCTGAGACCCACCTGCCCCCCCCAAACCCCTCTGACCCTCCCCTGAGACCCACCCCTGCCACCACCCACACCTCTCTGCCCCCTCCCCTGAGGACCCACCCTGCCCACCACCCACACCTCTCTGCCCCACACCTGAGACCCACCCTGCCCCACGCCCACACCTCTCTGACCCCACCCCTGAGACCCACCCTGCCCCCCGCCCACACCTCTCTGCCCACCTCCCCTGAGACCCACCCTGCCACCACCCACACCTCTCTGACCCCACCCCTGAGACCCACCCTGCCCCCGCCCACACCTCTCTGCCCCCTCCCCTGAGACCCACCCTGCCCCCCGCAGACACCTCTCTGACCCCACCCTGGACCCACCCTGCCCACCGACCACACCTCTCTGCCCCCTCCCCTGAGACCCACCCTTTCCACCGCTCACACCTCTCTGACCCCTCCCCTGAGACCCACCCTTCCCACCACTCACACCTCTCTGCCCCCTCCCCTGAGACCCACCCTGCCCCCTCCCCACACCTCTCTGCCCCTCCCCTGAGACCCACCCTGCCCCCCGCCCCACCTCTCTGCCCCCACCCCTGAGACCCACCCTGCCCCCGCCCACACCTCTCTGCCCCCTCCCTGAGACCCACCCTTCCACCGCTCACACCTCTCTGCCCCCTCCCTCGAGACCCACCCTGCCCCACCACCCACACCTCTCTGACCCTACCCCTGAAGACCCACCCTGCCACCACCCACCTCTCTTGCCCCTCCCCTGAGACCCACCCTGCCCACCACCCACACCTCTCTGCCCCCTCCCCTGAGACCCACCCTGCCCCCCGCCCACACCTCTCTGCCCCCTCCCCTGAGACCCACCCTGCCCCCCGCACACCACCTCTCTGACCCTCCCCTGAGACCCACCCTGCCCCCCGCCAAAACCCCTCTGAACCCTCCCCTGAGACCCACCCTGCCCCCCGCCCACACCTCTCTGCCCCCTCCCCTGAGACCCACCCTGCCCCCCGCCCACACCTCTCTGCCCCCTCCCCTGAGACCCACCCTTCCCCCCCCACACCTCTCTGCCCCCTCCCTGAGACCCACCCTTCAACCCGCCCACACCTCTCTGACCCCTCCCCTGAGACCCACCCTGCCCCCCGCTCACACCTCTCTGACCCCACCCCTGAGACCCACCCTGCCCCCCGCCCACACCTCTCTGCCCCCTCCCCTGAGACCCACCCTGCCACCACCCACACCTCTCTGCCCCCTCCCCTGAGACCCACCCTGCCACCACCCACACCTCTCTGCCCCCCTCCCCTGAGACCCACCCTGCCCCCCGCACACACCTCTCTGACCCCACCCCTGAGACCCACCCTGCCCCCCGCCCACACCTTTCTGCCCCTCCCCTGAGCCCACCCTGCCACCCCCACCTCTCTGACCCCACCCTGAGACCCCACCCTTCCCACCACCCACACCTATCTGACCCCTCCCCTGAGACCCACCCTGCCCCCCGCCCACACCTCTCTGACCCCACCCCTGAGACCCACCCTGCCCCCCGCCCACACCTCTCTGCCCCCTCCCCTGACACCCACCCTGCGCCCCCGCCCACACCTCTCTGACCCCACCCCTGAGACCCCTCCCTTCCCACCGCTCACACCTCTCTGACCCCTCCCCTGAGACCCACCCTGCCCCCCGCCCACACCTCTCTGCCCCTCCCCTGAGTTCCACCTGCCCCAGCCCAAACCCCTCTGCCCCCTCCCCTGAGACCCACCCTGCCCCCGCCCACACCTCTCTGCCCCCACCCCTGAGACCCACCCTGCCCCGCCCACACCTCTCTGCCCCTCCCCTGAGACCCACCCTGCCACCCGCCCACACCTCTCTGGCCAATCCCCTGAGACCCACCCTGCCCCCCGCTCACACCCTCTCTGACCCCACCCCTGAGACCCACCCTGCCCCCCGCCCACACCTCTTCTGCCCCCTCCCCTGAGACCCACCCTGCCCCCCGCCCACACCTCTCTGCCCCCTCCCCTGAGACCCACCCTGCCCCCCGCCCACACCTCTCTGCCCCCTCCCCTGAGACCCACCCTGCCCACCGCCCGCACCTCTCTGCCCCCTCCCCTGAGACCCACCCTGCCCACCACCCACACCTCTCTGACCCCACCCCTGGGACCCACCCTGCCCACCACCCACACCTTTCTGCCCCCTCCCCTGAGACACACCCTGCCCCCCGCCCAAACCCCTCTGACCCCTCCACTGAGACCCACCCTGCCCCCCGCCCACACCTCTCTGACCCCACCCCTGAGACCCACCCTGCCACCACCCACACCTCTCTGACCCACCCCTGAGACCCACCCTGCCCACCACCCACACCTCTGCCCCCTCCCCTGAGACCCACCCTGCCCCCCGCCCACACCTCTCTGACCCCACCCCTGAGACCCACCCTGCCCCCCGCTCACACCTCTCTGCCCCCTCCCCTGAGACCCACCCTGCCCCCCGCCCACACCTCTCTGCCCCCTCCCCTGAGACCCACCCGCCACCACCCACACCTCTCTGCCCCATCCCCCTGAGACCCACCCTGCCACCACCCACAACTCTCTGCCCCCTCCCTGAGACCCACCCTGCCCCCGCACACACCTCTCTGACCCCACCCCTGAGACCCACCCTGCCCCCCGCCCACACCTCTCTGACCCCACCCCTGAGACCCACACCTGCCACCACCCACACCTCTCTGACCCACCCCTGAGAGCCACCCTTCCCTCCCACCCACACCTATCTGACCCCTCCCCTGAGACCCACCCTTCCCACCGCTCACACCTCTCGACCCCTCCCCTGAGACCCACCCTGCCCCCCGCCCACACCTCTCTGCCCCCTCCCCTGAGATCCACTGCCCCCCGGCCCAAACCCCTCTGCCCCCTCCCCTGAGACCCACCCTGCCCCCCGCCCACTTCCCCCTCCCCTGAGACCCACCCCCTGCCACCCCACACCTCTCTGACCCCTCCCTAAGACCACCCTGCCCCCCGCCCACACCTCTCTGACCACTCCCCCTGAGACCCACCTGCCCCCGCCTCACACCCTCTCTGCCCCCTCCCCTGAGACCCACCCTGCCCCCCGCCCACACCTCTCTGACCACTCCCCTGAGACCCACCCTGCCCCCCGCTCACCACCTCTCTGACCCCACCCCTGAGACCCACCCTGCCCCCCGCCCACACCTCTCTGCCCCCTCCCCTGAGACCCACCCTGCCACCACCCACACCTCTCTGCCCCCTCCCCTGAGACCCACCCTGCCACCACCCACACCTCTCTGACCCCACCCCTGAGACCCACCCTGCCCCCCGCTCACACCCCTCTGACCCCTCCCCTGAGACCCACCCTGCCCCCCGCCACACCTCTCTGCCCCCCCCTGAGACCACCCTGCCCCCCGCCCACACCTCTCTGCCCCCTCCCCTGAGACCCACCCTGCCCCCGCCCACACCTCTCTGCCCCCTCCCCTGAGACCCACCTGCCCCCCGCCCAAACCCCTCTGACCCCTCCCCTGAGACCCACCCTGCCCCCCGCCCACACCTCTCTGCCCCTCCCCTGAGACCCACCCTGCCCACCGCTCACACCTCTCTGCCCCCACCCCTGAGACCCACCCTGCCCCCCGCCCACACCTCTCTGCCCCCTCCCCTGAGTAACCC